>CM042192.1:24704293-24716338 GCA_023539305.1 Ilex asprella
AAAGTATTTATAGGCCCAAAAATGTGACCTAGATCGCGCCCCAAAAGGGCCAGAAATTTATCGGGCGTACCGGTACGCTGAGGCTACTGGAGTGCTGCGTACCGGTACGCTTCAGCGGGCAGATTTTTTATTCGACTTCCAGGGCAGTTTTACCCATTTAGAGGTCGAATTGAAAAAATTTTATGAAATACACTTTTGTAACCCTGGATGTCTACTATCTACTGTAAAAATTTCAGAGAAATTGGACATAAGAAAAATAAGTTATTGCTAAAATACTAAGAGGTGTCCAAAATATTTTATACCCGAAATTTACGTAATTTGTGTTTTTATTTTGGAGTACTTCCAAGCTTCCAATGCACCTCATATTACCTCTCCTAAGGTTTTTCGACCTTACGGATTCAATGGAACCATTATTTTGACCTAAGAACATTTAAAAACTTATCTAATAACTATTATCAATCTCAAACGCCTTTGAAACTTAAACTTCACAAATCCATTTGTCTCCCAATTATTCTTTTCTAATGTTTTAACCTATGTGATTCATTCTTACATCATTATACATATCCTCATTTTCACAACAATTATCTACCATATAACTATATACATATATAAAAGAAAATGCGGGGTGTTACAGATTTCGCAAGGTTTCAATCGATAAAAACCTATAAAACGTGATGGATAAGTGTTAGATCAGAGTAAAAGTGAACAAAACTAATAGGTGGAGTAGATCTGAAGAGAGAATGTAGATAAGATTACAGGTTTTTTTTAAATTCCTGCTGCGAGGGAGCTGCTAGACTGCTAGACTGACTATTTGCCAACAGTCTGTTTTTATAGTGGGCAGCACCGTCTGGACGCCACCAACACCGTCCAGACGGTAGTGTTTCTCTGGAATGCCTTCTAGCTCCTCAACTGCTGGCCCTTGGTCTTCTCGTACTTTCCAGCTTCATATTCAGACCTGCAGTTACACAAAATTATTTCAAATTCATATAACTAAAACTTAAATTAATACATTAATTCTACCTATATTACTCCATGTTTATTCATACAAATCTAAAATTTATACATCTTTGATCATAATTAATTTAATTAGAATCTTCAAAATGGAGAACCTCAGTGAACAGATTAATTTCATGTCGCACATATCTTGAGAGCATTGGACTGCAATAAGATGGCGTTTTAGGATAATCCTTACTCTGCCCATACTTAATCCAGTCAAGACGATCTAATGCTTGACCTAAATTTGGTTTGACACACTGATTAAATTCTCTCATATGCATTAATCGACCACACTTTACACAACCACCAAGTCAACTTGCTTGATGGTGTTTGGCAAATGAACACTTGACGGTTTTGCTTGACTACCAAAATTTTTTAATTTTATTACAACTTTTGCTTTTGTTATGATCAAAGAGTGTATATCCTTTGAAAAAATGCATAACATACCCAAACAAACCAAAATATTTTTTCATCCATTTAATTTTTTTTTTGAGAAATTTTGAAAAAAAAATGTAGAAAAGACTCATTATTTGGTTATTTAACGTCTGCCGGTTATAAAGATGAATATGGATTGTTCCCTCTACCCAACCTAAATTTAACATTGTCCTCAATGTAAAACTTTAATAAGTAAGGTCTAAAGACAATTGGTAATAAGGTCTAGAGATAAGACAAATCCATAGTGCAAAACCCTAATCTATAAAACAAACAACAAATCATTTACTATTACTATTTACAATAAAAATTTTATAATAACTTCTCAAGACACATAATATGTTTACATAAATTGAATAAAATTTAAATTTTGAACAAATTCATCATGATATAGCATAAGCCTTTGTTCGTTTACCTTGAAAACATTTCTAGTTAACGGATTTTCAATTTCAATTGCCTAATGTTCAAAAACTTGTTTAACAATGTATAGGCTCATCCATCTTGATCTTAACTTTCCAGGAAATAGGTCGAGCCTTGAATTATATAACAAAAAATTTTGAGAGGGTACAAAGGAGTTCCGCACAATATTTTTATCATGCAAAAGTTTCATTCCAGACTTGACAATCTTTGCATTTTCATATTCTTTATTTCTGAATTCTTATAATTCATTAATATGAAGTTTGTGGGATGCACTTGTTTTGTCAATATCAAAATTCTTCATTTTGAATGTCGAGTATGCTCGATGTTCCAATTCCACAGGCAAGTGACATGGTTTACCATAAACTAGCCGATAAGAAGACATTCCCAAAATAGTTTTATATGCAGTTCAGTAAGCCTAAAGCGCATAAGTCAGTCTCAAAGATCAATCTTTGCCATCTTGGTTTGTAAACCCCTACATTCTTGTCTTTATATAATAACATAATGATTTTGAAATGCTCATATATGTAGTGAGGGAAGCATGAAATATATAGGTTGTAAAATTAGAAGTTAGGAAATGTTCTAGAGTTAAAACACATTTTTGATAGAACTTGGGTAGAAAGAATGTTGACACTACCTTAGTATTTGGACTACAACTTTTTCCTCAATGTCCGTTAGATCTAAATATCGAGGTTGAGGGTTAATATACTATTTTGGGGTTGGATTCGCCACTACCGCTGAGTTGGTATACACCTTTCCTATAGTTGGGTATCTTTGCGAGGATTGAGTGTGTGTGTATAGGCCAAGATATTCTCAATGTGTGTATTCATGAGAATTCTTACTTCCCACTTGAAATACAATTGAGGATACAAATACATAATGTGGGTAATGGTACATTGTGGTTAATGGTACATTATGGTCAGTGGTACATTGTAGGGAATGATACTAGAAATAGTTGGGAATGGTTGATATTGGAATGGTTTGTGGTTTGAAAATTGGTTTTACTTCTTCATTATATATATTGACATTGCGTAAACTTGAGATCAGATAAACTGTCATTGTTTTCTTTCAAAAGTCATATATAATATTTGTAAAATGAGACCGACAAGTTTTATATGTTCTCTAAACCTTGTTCGATTTTGGGAGAATTTTGCTACAGAGCTTAGAACTCACCCCCTACAAACAATATTTATTTTTAAATTTTGGTTTAGAGGAAGAGCTCGGAGTTGATGAGCAAGTAGCTTGGGAAGCTCAATTGGATGGAAGCGTGGATCTCGAGGGGATGTCTAGAGTTGTTCTCTTTATATCCTAGATTAGGAGATAGATTTTGAGATAATGTATGAATGATATTTTGTTTATTCTGCTGCAAGATAGAGTTTGTTTTTTAGATGTAACTGTCATAGTTTGGCATAATCTTTTTGGATGTAATGACCATGGTTTGTCACATTCTTTTGGAAAATGTTGCAGATATTATGTATTATGAATGAATTTTTTCTTATTTATGGATTTTATTAATTGTTCTCATGATGTGAATGGGTTTAGATAGTAATGCCATCCAAGGAGGATTTTGGGGGGTTACAGGTTTGGTAGCAGAGTCAAGAAATTAGCTCTTATATGAGAGTTGTAGGTTATAAATTACCACTAAAAAGTAGGACCAGGTTGAATGAAATTGTTAACTTAATTCTTATACAAGCCTTATGCTTTAGATTAAAGTGATAGTTAGGGTGTCTAGTACATTAAAGAAACTAAATTATAAATTGATGTGCAAGATGAACAGTAGACGTGGATGTGGGTGTGGAGGTCCAGCAAATCCACCACCACCACCACCTCCAAATGCCATGAATAACACTTATCAATGCCTAAGGGAGCTAACCACTCTAGTACAACACCAGAATGGAAACAACAACCACAATAGGGGGTTTCAACCATTAGCTTCTATACTAGGCAACAGGGGCGAGAATAAAAGTATGATAGTTCTTAGAGAATTCTTGAGGCAACACCCACCTGCTTTCCAAGAAAGCTCTCACCCTTTGGAGGCAGATAAGTGGATTTACTGGGTGAAGAAAATGTGTAATAGCATGAGAGTAGCCGAGGATGTACGGGTCAGCCTAGCTACATGTCTACTAGAAGGGGAGACAAATCATTGGTGGGATTTGGTGAGAAGGAGGAAAACTATTGCTTTTACTTGGGAGGATTTTGATCCGATCTTCCAAGACAAGTATTTTTCTTAATAGATCAGGGACAAAATGAGGGCAAATTTCTTAGCTCTAAGATAGGGTAGCATGACGGTGACAAATTATGAGGGAAAGTTTGATGAGCTATCCCGCTATGCCACGAAGTTCATCTCTACTGAGGCCAAGAGGGCTAAACGATTTGAGCAAGGCTTGAGGCCTACCATTAGGGAGAAGCTTGTGGCTCACAAGATCTAGGACTATAGGGATTTTGTCAATAGAGTTGCCCTAGTGGAGTGAGCCACAAAGGATAACTAGAGACGACATAACTTTACGAGGGGCTCCGATTAGTAGTAGTGAAGTGCAAAGGGCGGCACCATACCGTCGCCCAGACTAGGCTGTTGGACAGAGATTTCAGGAAACTCGAGGAATTGGAGGCTTATTAGAGAAGGCAAGAGTAGAACCATGAGCCTGCTTTGGATGTGGAGGTTTCGGGTATATTGGGAATCATTGTCCGATCTGTCCACCCCAAAAAAATACCCAGATGACCGGACAGGTGAATACAACTAAGCCACCACTATAGAAGCCACTACAGTAGAAATCACTAGGAGCTGTAGCCCCAGGCGGTACCAATCAAGGAAGAGTTTTGGCTTTAACCCAATCGGAGGAAGATTTTGGCAATGCAGTTGTGGAAGGTATTGTTCTTCTCCATAACTTTTGGGCCTTAATTTTATTTGATCTTTGTAAACCCCCACATGTTTATATCCATATTGTGATATAATTGTTTATTAATTGATTTTCAAATGAAAGTATAGGTGTTGAGGTATGCGTAAATCCTATCGATTTGAAAAGTAGAAAGAAATGCAAGTGAGGCAAAACATTGATGTGAGTTAATATTTTGTAGATGTTAAAGTTGAAAATAGTAAATATTTAGCTAAAATTTAGTTTTAAATTGTAAATAATTGAAAACATTTTCAATATAACTTGTAAGTATCTAGATTTATGTGAAAAACCTTGTTAGACATGTATGAGTTGGTTTTGGAAGTGTTTGGAATGGTTTGAAAATGAAAAACAGAGAATATAGGCAAATCTGGGCAGTGACTACCAGTAGAAAATGGCCCAATATACCCGAACTACCGGTAGAAAATGGCCCATTGTACCCGAACTACCGGTAGTCAACAAGTAGTCGAGTGCAAATGTACCCGAACTACCAGTAATCAACAGGTAGTCGAATTGTCCAAAGTGTATCCGAACTACTAGTAGTACCTATCGGTAGTCGACTATCCAGCGTACCCGAGCTACCAGTAGTACCTACTGGTAGTCGCTGTAAAAATCTGAAAATTTTAAATCGTGAACAACCGATTCTCCTTCCACTATAAATACTCAATAATGCTTCATTAGCCTCCTTTTCACCACCTCTAACCCTAGAAAACCTTAGAAAAGAAGAGAGGAAGAGAGAAACACAAGATCAAAGGGAAAACAAGAGATTTAAGGGTTGATTAAAGATCAAAGTCCTAGTCTTTCAAGACATCAAGGTAGGGAATTTCTTCTCTTTCTCTTACATTGAAGTTAGGGCTTATGTATATATATGTAAGTTTTGCTCTAAATGTTATATATATGATATGAAATCATCTCTTAGTCTTTTGGGCAAATATTACATGTTTTTAACAAAGTTAGGGTTGAATACCTATGAAATCTCTTTTTGTATTTCAAAACCCTAGTTTTCAGAGATTGATGAATTTTCTTCTTAAATTCTTTCTTTATTATTGATGTTGGAACCATAGAACTTTGTGTGGAGTAATAAAATGATGTGGTTATGATCTCTTGTATTTCTTCTCATAATTGATTATTGGAATTGTCACATGATGAATTTGAGAATTTTTAAAATATGCTTGGAATTGAGAATATGTTGGTTTCCTTATTGTATGGTTGTTGTCATGGACTTGAATTGGCAACGAGAGATGTTGTAGAGTGTTAGAGGTTAGTCTATCCCAGTGGGGGTGAGATGACTTTCAAACACTTATAGTGGGTTGTCATTTGGTAATGCAACCATTATCGTTCACTAGAGTTTGAACTAGGGTTGGTATACCTTTTCTGGGGAGGGATTCATCACTGCCATTGGGATGGTAGACGCCCTTTCCCGAAGTGATTGTGGTTTGTGATTGTGATGGTTGGACTAGGTATAATCGTTAGGGAGATTCCTGAGAAACAGTCAATGTATAAGACACAGGGATGAACCAATATATATATATACATATATGAGAACATGGATTAGATTCTATTGGAGCTGATGCATTGGTATGGGACAATGCAACAGCAGGCGCCCTTCCTAACCATTTGAAAATGGTTTCTTGTTGAAAAATACTTTTTACTGTTTTCATTTAATTATCATTTTTGTGTAAACTTGAGATCTGTTTAAATGTCCCGATTTTATTTCAAAAGCTATATATATTATTTATGAATGAGACCAGCCTGTTTTACATTTTTCTAAACCTTGTTTGAGTTTGGGAGGATTTTGTTATAGAGCTTCGTGCTCATCCCCTACAGTTAACACATTTTTCAGATCTGGTGCTAGAGGAGAATCTTAGAGTTGACGAACAGGGGTATTGGGAGGCCACACACGAGGGAAATCTAGATCCTGAGGTGGACATGTAGAGATACAGTTTCTTTTGTACTAGACTTGAGAATTTATTTTAAGACTATGTGAAGTCTAGTTTTCTTTTGTTATTTTCGCTTCGCTACATTAGTTAATTTTTGGAATGTAAAGGCCAAGAAGGGTGTATTCTTTTGGTATAATGTTGTAAATTTTATGGATGACTTAATGAAGTCTTATTTATTGATGAATTAGTTTAGTGCTCTCATGATGTAAATATTTTTAGAATGTAATGTCGTTTAGGGTGGCATTTGGGGCGTTACAATCTGGGTGCTACTCATTCCTTCATACGCACTTCATATGTTATTAAATTGGGAATAGAATTTGAGGCTCTAGAACATGTTTTGAATATTGACATGCCTACGTGAGAACGGTTGGATACTAGAAGGGTGTGTAGAGGTTGTGTGCTTCAAATTTTGGAACAAAAATTAATTATAGACTTGATTGGATTCGACATGAAGGATTATGACATAATATTTGGGATGAACTTGTTATCCACTTTTCATGTGGTAATGAATTGTTTTAGTAAATGAATTTTATTTCAACTACCGGGAGGGGTAGTTTTTCAGTTTGATTAAGGATCAGAATTCTTTCCATCCATATCCCACTATGGGTAACATATTCTTGATAGCTAGGGGAATAATTTGAGTTTCTTGGCCAGCTTAGTGGGAGATGATCGAGATAAAGCCCAATATGACGTAATATTGATAGTGTTGGATTTTCTGGATGTCTTCCCAAATGAACTACCTAGGTTACCCAATAGAGAGAGATTGAGTTTACAATTGACCTATATCTGGGAATCGAACCCATATCCATTGCTCCCTATAGAATAGCACATTTGGAGTTGAAGGAACTAATAAACAGTTAGACCAATTATTGACTATTAGGTTTATCTGTTTAAGTACTTCACCCTAGGGAGTCCCGGTCCTCTTTATGAAGAAGCATGATGAAACACTTCTGTTATGCACGGACTACCGAAGGTTGGATTGAGTAACAATGAAGAATTAATATCCTTTGTCAAGAATTAATGATTTATTCAATCAGCTGAGGGTTTCTAAGTATTACTCCAAGATTGATCTTTGCATAGGGTACTATCAACTGAGGATCAAGGAGGAGGATATTCCTAAGACAACTTTTCATACCTGGTATGGTCATTTTGAATATACGGTAATGCCATTTGGACTGTCTAATGCTCCTACATCCTTCATGAATTTGAAGCACATGGTATTCTGTCCGTATTTAGATTAGTTTGTCATTGTATTTATTGATGACATATTAATCTATTCACGGGCACAAGAGAAACATGAACACCATCTTTCGGTAGTGCTTTAGACCTTGAGAGAGCATAAGTTATATACTATGACAAGTAAATTCGAGTTTTGGATAAAGGAAGTGAAATTCCTTGGCCATATTGTGTCAGAACATGGTGTAACTGTTGACCTCACAAAGATTGAAGCCCTGATGAAATGGGAACCACCGAAGAATGTGACCAAAGTACGTATTTTCCTAGGATTAACAGGCTACTACTGAAGGTTTATGGAATGGTTCTCAATTCTAGCGATGCCAATGAATCGCCTTATGAAGAATGGGAAAGATTCTTGTGGAATCAAGAGTGTGAACTAGCCCTTCGCACCTTGAAGGAAAGGTTGACAACAACTGTTGTCCTCATTATTTCGAGTAGTGGGGAAGGATACGATGTTTACACAGATGCTTCGTTACAAGACTTGGGATGTGTGCTAATGCAGGGAGGTAAGGTAGTTGCTTATGGCTCGAGACAACTAAAGATTTATGAGCGAAACTATCTCACTCACAACTAGGAGCTTGTCGCTGTAATTTTTGCTCTTAAATTGTGGAGGTGTTACCTGTATGGAGAAAGGTTTTAAGTTTTTTTTATTATTATAAGAGCCATAAGTATATATTCACACAGAAAGACTTGAATCTTCGGCAAAGAAGATGGATTGAATATCTAAAAGATTATGATTATGCACTCTACGACCATCCAGAGAAGGCTAATGTAGTAGCAGATGCACTTAACAGGAAGTCTTGGGGTGAAATTAATGTGCTTGTTTTTAATAGGTGGAAGATGATTGAGGCTTTGGAGGAATTTGATCTACGGATGAATAGATAGAAGGCTCGATCATGCTTATTTAATCTTATAGCTCAACCAATTCTCCGAAAAAGGATTGTGGAGTTGCAACGATTCGATATAGATTTGGGAACTATCTGGGATAGATTGGAGAGGAATGCGGTTATTGATAACTGGTCTATACCTGATGATGAGTTACAGTTTCGTGGAAGATTATGTGTACCAAATAATGACCAAGTAAAGAAAGAAGTGTTGGGTGAGTGCCATTGTTCAAAATTCTCCATACATCTGGGTAGTACTAAGATGTATAGAGACATGAAACATCAATATTAGTGAAAAAGGATAAAACAAGACGTAGCTAAGTACGTTGCAAAGTGCGTTTTATGTCCGCATGTGAAGGTGGAACATAAAAAAACCCGTAGGATTACTACAGTCTTACCTATCCCAAAGTGAAAGTGAGATCACATCACCATGGATTTCATGTCTAATTTTCCATGGATGTCACGAGGGCATAATGACGTATGGGTCATTGTAGATAGACTCAGCAAGTCTACTCATTTCTTGAGTATAAAGTGCCTTAGATCGCATGGAGTTCAACTCTATATTGTGTCAGGTCGTGATTCTCGTTTTGTGGCACAATTTTGGCAAACTCTTCAACAAGCTATGGGGACAGAGTTGTACTTTAGCACCGCCTTTCATCCTCAAACGGATGGCCAATCTGAGAGGCCAATACAAATTTTGATGGACTACAAGCTTGTGTGTTGGACTTTAAGGGAAGTTGAAGTGATCTAGTGGAATTTGCATATGACAATAGTTTTCAATCTAGCATTGGCATGGCACCTTATGAGGCATTGTATGGAAGATCATGTAGATCCCCGACTTGTTGGTTAGAAACTGGAGAAAGAAGTATATTTAGGCCAAAAATTATTCGGGAGACTAATGAGAAAATTCAACTAATTAGGTAAAGACTACACACAACACAATGTAGACAAAAAAGCTATGCAGATAGAATCAGAAGATCATTTAAATTCCAAGAGGGGGACTATGTGTTCCTCAAGGTTTCACCCAACAAGGAAGTGTTTAGATTTGGCAAGAATGGGAAATTAGCCCCAAGATATACTGGACCATTAAAGTGATCAAAGCGGTGGGCAAAGTGGTGCATCAACTTCGATTACCAATCCAGTTGTCAGGGGTACATGACGTGTTCCATGTGTTAATGTTAAGAAAGTGTCAATTGGATACAACGCGTGTCGTGGATTTAGAGGGAATTTAAATTCAAGATGGAGCAATTTATGAATAACAACCAGTGGAGATTATCGATACCAAGGCGAAGGTGATTTGCAATAAAGTAATCCAACTAGTGAAAGTCTTGTGACAACATCATGGGGTGGAGAAAGCTTCCTGGGATCCAGAGCTAGAGATGCGGGAGAAGTACCCTCATTTATTCTCTACTTAAGGTAAGTTTCGAGGATGAAACTTTCTTTAAAGGGGTGGTTTGTAAACCCCCACATTCTTGTCTTTATATAATAACGTAATGATTTTGAAATGCTTATATATGTAGTGAGGGAAGCATGAAATATATAGGTTGTAAAAGTAGAAGTTAGGAAGTGTTCTGGAGTTAAAACACATTTTTAATAAAACTTGGGTAGAAAGAATGTTGACACTGCCTTAGTATTTGGACCATAAGTTTTTACCTCGATGTCAGTTTGATCTGAAATTTTTATAGTAGACACTAGACTTCTAGGGCTACAAAAGATTATTTCATGAAAATTTTCCAAACCAACCTCTAAATAAGTCAAAACTTCACTGAATATTTCAACAAAAACTTGGAGTCTGTTCAAATGTGAATCTACGTTCGAACAACAGTGAGTCCCAGTAATTTAGTGTCTGGCAAAGTCTGATGGAAAATTAAAAGTACTGGGAGCAACTAATCTTTGAATTCCATAATAACATTTGAAAGTGAGGTAGTAATTTGCATTACTAACGTTCGAACCCCATAATGACGTTCGAACGTGAGTTATGATTCTGAATTTCAGATTCGCACATAGGGGAACGTTTCTTCTACTATAAATACTTAAGGACACTTCCCTTAGCCCCATTTCAACATCTATAAACCTAGAGAGTGTCTTGGAGATTAAGAAGGAGAGAAACACAAGATCAAGGGGAATTTTCACATTGGATCGAATCAAAACCTCTTGGTTTTCATACAAAACTATAAAAGCAAGGTAGGGTTTCTTCCCACTCTTGTTTATTGAGACTAGGGCTAATATATATATGTTTTGACTCTAAATCTTAGATATGTTATGGAATTCTTGTTTCTTGATGTTCTTGTAAACCTTATCATGTTTTGAATGAAGTTAAGGTTTGATAGCTATAAAATTCTTGTTCTTGATAACAAAACCGTAGTTTTCGAGTGACTTGATCCACAATGTATACACCCAAGTGCAGGCAGTCAAGTTGTAGTAATAATCTGATTTGAGTCCGGAGTCGAATCCACAAAGAACTTGTTGTATTGGTGTTTCAAAGTAAGCAGTGGTGGAGACCAATTGATTGTAACCATTTAAAGTTGTGAGATGTGGGTGGTTTCCTGAACAGAATATTGAATTCTTTCTAAGAAGGTTTTCTGGACAAAATATAAGATTAATTTAAATGGAAGAAAAGTCACTCTTTAGTTCGAGGATCATGACATGTAGTCAATTATCCGGTTTGTTATATTTATGCTTAATAACTCAATTAACTCCCGTGTTAACAGCAAGTTAATCAGAAGGTAAAGATGGACTGTGAGAATTAAGAACATGGTTCCAATGTCTTTCTAGAGGTTTACAAGAATTGTCTATGCCGAGACTTAACACGTCTACAAACAAGCAAGTGTTTCTATAAGACATACAACCATGACATTAATATTCTATTCTTTAAATGAAGCGCACTGGTGGGGGAAGATTGAAGGGTAGTCATGAAGATTAGTCGGGGTACTTGCCTTGAAATGAGGAGTCTTTTCATGCAAGAGTCATCCGTGTCATAGAAAGACTCTCGATTATACAAAGTACCTTAGCTTTGCTTGATGCAATCAATCATGCAATAGCAAGGGGATATAAACATTAAGCATTAGAACATTACGTAATATAACTTTCGGATAATCAATACATGCCCTTCATCTCTTACTAAAGAGTGAATGAGAAACTACTCACTCTTCATAGCTTTGGTAAAGCTAGAAAAGTGAGTGATGCTCATCCCTCTAAGTAGAGGACTTTGCAAAACAAGAGCACAAGAACAAGGAGCCAATATTCAAC
>CM042192.1:24728867-24746189 GCA_023539305.1 Ilex asprella
CATTGGGAGGCCCCACCCGAGGGGAATCTAGATCCCGAGGTGGACCTATAGAGTTATAATTTCTTTTGTACTAGACTAGATAATTTACTTTGAGATCATGTAAAGTCTAGTCTTTTGTTATTCCGCTGCAAGTGTATTTCAATTCTTTTGAGATGTAGATGCCATAGTTGGCATATTCTTTTGATATTGTGGCCATGGCTTGACATATTATTTTGGGATGATATTGCAAATATTTATGGATGACATATGGTGAATGAAAGTTTATTCTATGATGGGTAAATGGACCCGGTGTGGTCAATAGCTATGTATATGTGGATCCTGTGCGGTCAATTGTAGTATAATTGTACAGGTTGTGTTTTGGGTAGGGCTCCCTGTACAAAAGAGACTCTGCCCGAATTTTGTTAAAATATTCATGGTTGATGAATGAAACTTTCTTATTGATGGATTTATTTAGTGCTCTCATGTAGCGAATGGTGTTTAGAATGTAATGCCGTCCAAGGGGGTTTTTTGGGCGTTACATTGAGGATGCAAGATGATGAAATATTTAGTTAGTTTTATGTTAAATTGTGAGATATTCTAAATTCATCCTTTGCATTAGGTACCAAAATTGACGATGTAGCCATCAAATGAAAAAAAATTAGATCTCTAGCCAAGAGGTTTCATGCAAAGGTCACATAATTGAAAAAATGTGTCAACATGGAGTCGATGTCTATTGAAGACCTAGTTGGGCCAATATGGACTTTTGAGATGAACCTTCCATCCTTAAAGAAAGCTAAGATCATTGCTTTAAGCTCAACTAGAGAAGTGGAAGGTAAATTTGAGATTAGGAGAGGAGAAATTACAAGTAAGTTCAAAAAGTACTTCAAGGCTAGCAATGTAGAGTGCTCAACGTTGAAAGAAAAGCCTAGTAAACCTACTACTACTGAAGATGGAAGAGAGAGAAAGGGGGAAGAATATCTCAACACAAAGTTGAGAGAAAGGGGCAAGGCTTCCTATGTTTTGAGTGTCAAGGATTTGAACACAACTTTAAAATGCCCGAATTGAATCAAGAAAGATATACCCAAAGAAAATAGAAGAGTTATGAACGCAAGTGGAGTGACACTGAAAGTGAGTCCACATCGAGTGATTACTCATCTACTCATCTACTCTCCTCTCCCCCTAGAGAAACTTTGACTAGTAAAGTTGAAGGGAGTCCTACCACAATGGTACAAGACTTGAAAGAGGTAATACCTACATGTGTGGAAGATGAAGAGTGTTTTGAGGATATACACGATGTATATGACCAATTGTGTGTATAATTTTTCAAATAACGAGAAAGTGTTTTCCTTGAGTGGTCGGGTTAACTCAAGTGAAAAAGATAGAAAAGCACTTCATATGGACTTAGTGAAGTCCAAATCTTAAATATGTGGCCTAAAGTAAGAGAGGAAGTCCTTCCTTGATCGAATAAGCTTCCTTAAGAGAGTGTCTTGAACTTGTTTAGTCAAAGAGGAATATTGAGGCTAAATGTGCCATACTTGATAAAGATATTCATGAATCAAATGAACTTTCTAAAGGACTTCCCCAAAGTAATGAAAAATTTGATAGAATTTTTTCTATGAAAGAAAGTGTGGGTGACAAACTTGGTCAAGGCTACACACATGAACACACAACCAACACTTTTTCCAAGGTTGTGTTTGTGAAGGGTACCACCAACCCATCAATCCCACAAGAAATCACAAGTCCTAAAATAGCTAAAAATGGTAAGGGTAGGGACTCAAAGAAAAATGTTATTAAGAAAACCCAAACTAACCATGATATGTGTTATACTTGTAGAAAACATGGTCATCATATTAGACATTGCATAAAAAATAGGGATGTTTTAAGTAAGAAACTTATGCATCTAGCTTACCAACCTAAGGCTTGAAGCAACCAAGTGTTGAATTTTTCTAAGCATTTGGAGAGGTCTAGTGAGTCCAATCATAGTCATGCATCATCATCAAATGGACCACATACTATAGTGCCCAAAGCTGATTCTACCCCCAAGATCAAGATTGGTCCACACAAATCCGAGAAGAAGAGATTTAATTCTCCATCCATTCTCCGACCAAACCCGAGTTTTAGGAAGGGAAAGAAAGTATAGGTGACTAAGGAGGAACTTTGAGAAACCCATCTTTTCAACCAAGTTGGAGGCCCCAAGTGCTTCTA
Organism: Ilex asprella; assembly: GCA_023539305.1. Lineage (NCBI taxonomy): Eukaryota > Viridiplantae > Streptophyta > Magnoliopsida > Aquifoliales > Aquifoliaceae > Ilex > Ilex asprella. Next base: position 24,731,052 of record CM042192.1, read on the forward strand.
GTAATATCATGACTCCTAAGAAGTAGGAGAGGTGAGAGTAGGGAACTAGGTGCTCATGCATTTATTGCTTCAAACACCCTAGGGTCATACATTGTATACACTTTTTTCTTTATTTATTTTGATTTATTTTTCTATGTGAAAAGTGAAAAAATAATAGAAATTGATAAACTCAAAAACAAAAGAAATTGAAAATTTTAAAAAGAGTTTTGATGTGAAGTTTGACATTCATTTTTAGGATATATGTTAATTGCTTTATTTTTCTTTCCTTTGTTTTAGTACATACTTCCGCATATTTTTATTATGTATGTCCAATTGAAAATTTCAACATATTGGAAAAGAAAAAGTCAAGAACATTTTTTTTTGTTTATTTTTTTCCTTAGTTCGTGATCATGGTAATTCACACTTTGGTTTGCATTATAATGATTTCATCTATAAATAAAAGTTCAAATGTGCAATACTATGAGTCATATTAGTAGATTGACAATATACTGGCATAAATGTAGTGCATGATTCATTAGCCAAAGTCTCTTTCATCCTCGTGTGCTAGGATAGTGTTCACCTTTGAAAAATTCAAAACCAAGTACACGCCTAGCATTCTCCTTCATACTTGGGAGATTTTTTAGGTTGAACTATTAATGATCTTAAGTAACTCTAAGTGTTCATGGTAGGTGAACACACAACTAAATATTAGTAAAATATCAATCCCTTAAAAGATTTTAAAGGCCAATTGTATGAAAATAGCCCAATGTAGCCAATCGTTAAAAAGGTGAGGCAAAAATAAATGGCTAAAAATAATAGCACTTTAATTGTTGAGGGTACTCATACTTAGAATACACTACTTATTTGTAAAGCTCAACGAGCTCATGCTAATCATGATTAGAAACATACTTTAAAAACTACAAAATTCATAATCATGTTAATTGAAGCCATAGAGTAGAAGGAATAAAAGAAATGGGGAGATGTAAAAAAGAAAAATAGTAGGACAGTTACTAACTAGTAATGTATTCACTTAGACAATACATTAGGCTTTAATGTTGAGCTTATTAATGATTAGAACTAAATGAAACACTTATTGTTTTGGAGTTTGGTTTCACACACATCACACTTGAATTTGTCAAAGTTGAAAACAAATTGAAAACATGTGAATGATATTGAACAAAATGGAGGAAGTTGTGACACCCCAAAAATCCGGGGGTCTTTTATCAACTGTTGACCACCCATCAACCCGCGAAAATACCAATGAGTGTTGCATGGCCCGACATCACATCAACATCATCCCTTATGTCGGGATCATAAGCCACACGTGGAACTCGTGTACAAGTTATCATTTAAATCAACTGGAGTCCAATATACTCCAATATATCTTAATTGATATCCATAGGTGTCATTTGAACCAAAGAAACCCAAACCCGAAAGCATATCACCAAAGTGTAAAAATTTCAATTTCAGATTCACATTCGAACGTTAATTGACGTTCGAACGTCTTATTTACGTTCGAACGTCACTTGGACTTCGAACATCACTTGCTTCTAGTACTTTTGCATTTTCATCAGAGCTTTGCAGATGCCAAAGTACTGCAAGCTCCCCACATTCGAAAGTGGGCTGACGTTCAAACGTTGCTAATGCAAATTGTTGTTTTACGTTCGAACGTGGTCTGGCGTTCGAACGCTAACAAAATTCCAGAATGTTTGTATTCTATTTTCCTGACTTCTAATCCATTCTAAACCTTTCCAAATTCATCCAAAACATGTATAAAGAAGTTTTATACATAATACAAGATCCGTAGAAGGTTAGATTACAAGCATTCCATATTTGTACATGCCCAAAACTATGTTTTCATAATAGTTTTACAAAATTTTAAAACAAAAGCCACATTCCGGCTTGCTTCACCCTTGATGCTCTACATGAGAGTCATCCGCTAGTTCCAATCCTACACCTAAAATGTGTTCCCGTATAGGGTGAGCCACTTTCAATAGAATAACTTCTACAGAGGCTACTCCCCAACTAGAAGCACATGAAATGCACACATGCAATATTCAACAATTCTCAACCATTCCAATCAAGTATATGCAACCAAATGATGGAATTCATCATGATTTGTCATGCAATAAGGTGAGACTCATTCATGCATTCAATTCGAGCCCTTCCCGACTTCTCAACACATGCAAGTGCCAATGCGTGTGAACTCGTCATCCATGTTACACATCGAATGACCTTCACAATCTAGGGTCTTTCTTAGGGGGTGGATATTCATGGACTTACACCAATGGAAACCAACAGACACGGAATTCATGGACTTCAACCAACGGTTCTGTGTACATCGACACACTTTGTGGACTCTTATACCAATGGAGTGTATATCCAATCACTGGGCCTCTCACCCGAGGGATCTTCCAGTCCCTTCTTACTAACCCCAACAATACTTATCATGCAACTGTGTGACTTTGTCTAGGCCTTTGGCCCAACTCTCCCAAGCCACCCGTCAATCAACAAGTGCGATGTTAACAACAATCATGCACACACCTATGTGATGAGATGTTCCCGTGCATATGCAATGTGATGCACCATTGCAAAAACAATCATGTCCCATAGATAATGAATGTCATATGAACAATTCCAACACATCCATGGTAAATTATATCCTAAGCATATAAATACCATATTTGTCACAATGTTAATATATCAAAACATGCATTTATCAACAAGTACATTTTAATCATAAATCATATCATAAGCATATGATTTCATATTACCACATAATCCAAGCATGTTATAGCCTAATATCATGCAATTAACACACTTTATCTTACATGGGCATTTTATCAAACACCTTAAAGGCACTCAAGTCATGTGTTCATATAACACATTTCAAGTAACCACATAGCTCAAGAAACCATACTAAGTGATTTCTACAAACCATTTCAAGTAACCACATAGTATAAGAACAAAACCACTTCAGATAGAATATATATTCCATCCATTTCTCAAATCTATTTAACCAAAAACACCAACCTCATGCAAAGGATATACAACCCCACATGCCTAAACCCCTCTCCTATGAACACCATACGTTAGAATGAACCAAAGTAGTAAAACCCTACCTCTTGGAGCGTAAAACACCCATAGGAAACTTCAAGAACATGATTCAAGCCCAAAGCTTTGATTTCTCCAAAATCTAACCTTGGAATCTTCGGTGAAATTCCTCGTTCTTGGAATGGCTGTGTAGCCCTCGTCGCGTAGATAAGTTTAACTCTTGGCCCAAGTCAATCTGAGCGACGGAACTTCAAAAATCAACGGAGAAAAGCTTGAAAATCAAGTTTTCTCTCTTCTCTCTCTATGGCCGGCAAAAGGAGGGCTAAACAATGGGATATTTCTGCTGACATATCCATTTAAGATCCTATTTATATTTTTAAATACTCGGCCCACGTCGCGCCACGTGTCCTTCGCTCGATCGGGTCCGTTTTCTCCCGAAAATAATTTATTTGATCCTGGTTTAAGTTCAAATTGATTTTATTTGAAATTTTATTCAATTATAAGGAAATTTCAAAATTTCTATTTTTGAGAACCTTTGTGAGGTCATTCGCCGCCCAGCCATCTCGAACGACGTATAAAATTCGACTATCTCGGAATTCGACAAAAATTGACAGGGTGACTAAATTTCGCGATACAAGTCCAAGGGAGAACTCTGTTTCCTTATCCGAGGTCTGGAACATGAGTAATTGAAATACATATTATAGTGACAAATTACCATTTTGCCCTTTTTCAAAAAAGTTCAAATTTTTCCCGAGTTTTACAGAAACATTTCTCTAGGATGCATAAAATTGAGTTTAATATCTTTGAATATGTCTTAGAGTAATGTATTGAGATGATGAATTTGTGATTGAGCTATTATAATGCAGACATATGTAATTTTCATGATTTTTTTTACATTGAGCATTCATTGTTTGATTTGAAAATTGTATTTGATTTTGATCCAAATTCATCCATGCATGTCCATTTAGATGCATTTATTAAGTTGTATATAAATCATACATGCATTTCGTGGCTTGATGGAGGACTTGGAGGAGTGGATTAAGGGTCGAGATAGGTTGTGAAATAGGGGAAGTTGAGCTGTCTAAAATAGGATAGATAACACAGGGACTGCTCTAGCCACCCTCAATCTACTCGAGCGACCTTGCATTGAGTTGGCTGCAAGGGTTTCAAAATCAAATTTTGGCGGCCTCATCTTATTCTTAACACTTATATATTCATCCCAAGCCTCATAAATTCAAAAACCCTTAGTTTCAAACACTCTCAAACTTGTACTTCATGTCTTCTAGGGTTGATTCACTATCTTCATTCGTGAGACCTAGATACTTAGAGAGTTTGTGAGATGGCTCCTTGCAAATAGAAAGGGCCTAGGCTTGCAGAACCACAACTTGAGATTGAAGTTAATTTTGATGAAAACAACCAATTTCAAACACCGAAATTGGAAGGAAAATACAAAATAGAGTATGCTCTCAGGCCAGTTATGATTGAGGGAAGGGCAGAACACACATAGGTAAATCAATCTATATCTATTAAATTCACTAATCGTGGGTGGACACAGCTATTTGAGTACTCCAAGGCTTTGAATGGTAGCATAGTGAGAAAGTTTTATACTCATGTTTGTGATCCCCAGAATGATCACTTTGTTACCTATATTCGAGGGGTTGAGTTTGTATTTTCTGTCAAACTCATAGCTACCACTTTTAGCCTGTCTATGGTAGAGAATGATGCCCTCAATGGAAGGCCAATTGAGGATTTGCCTCTTCTACATGTTATGGCTACAAAACTATATGGTATAGGCCATCCTAAGAATTGGATGACTTTGAAATTTTTTTCAAGAAAAATCTTAACCCCAAAATATAGGATGTTTATTCTTATAAACAATTACAACATAGAACCAAAATCCCACATCTTAAACTTCTAGTTCAGAGCATGTTTTTTATATGATATAGCAACAGTGTTAGATCTCGATTTACCTACAATGATATTTGGGTTTATTCGGCGTGCCTGTTTAGAAGGGAGAGTATTAGATCGCCTGTATTTTGGATTATTGATAACTCAAATTTGAAAGGGTAGATGAGTTGTTTTCCTATCCAAGAATGAATTACAATACCCTATGATACCTTTGAATGAGGATTCTATGAAACTGATTAAGGCCCATGCTGACTATGTGGCGATACTTGAAGAGAGAGGAGAAGCTAAAGGAGATCCTCCAATTCATCCTGAGATAAGTATGTCTAGGCCACCGCCATCACCAAATGAGCCCAGTTCAGACATCCTTTCTTTTTAGTTAGCATCTTTGGTAGATATGCTTATGAGTACGTAGCATCCATGGAGGAGCATCATCATCTTACTTTAGAGCGACTAGATACGTTGGATGGTCAAATTATGAGCATGGAAACTACTCAATAGACTATTTTTGGATCGCTTACTAGGAGAGTTGGTGAACTACGCAGAATCATCAAGCGTAAGCAGATTGTGGGAAAGCCAGTGCCAGATGAGACAAATTTAGATATTGAGTTACCCCGACATGATATTGGACTAGGAGATGTAGACCCTATGTTTCAATGGATGTCACTTCCTTTGTGCACCCTATTTGTATAACAACCCCTTTTGATTAACTTGTACTCCTTCTTCTTGAAAAATGGGCAAATAAATAAAGATAGTTGCCCCATGTGGAGGCATTCAACCATCAAAGTGCTAAGCCCCTTACTCTTAGAATTAAAACGGGTTACACATGCTTCAAGTTTCGACTGTGCCTTACCATCTTAAGATAGAAAGATCCCAATGCCATCCCCCAAATGTAGCCATTAGAGCTAGTTTAGAGACTTTTAGTTTAGGCCATATGGGAGTTTGAGTGTTTATTTTTCATTCATGATTTGTACTAAAGTATCCTATTTGATTTTGTTGACTTTTCCATTATTTTGACTTTCATTTGTTTAGTTTATTTTTTATTAGTTGTGATACTACTCTATATGCCTTCATTTACTTATTTTATGTGCATGATTTAGCTAGTTGGTCCTTTTTAATACCTTCTTGTTGGTTCTATGTCATGATTGTTATATGTTGTCATTGGGTTGACATTTATAGTAAAAAATGAAAAAATATGTTGGGTAGCTTAATTTTACACTATACTTGTCCTATGTTGTCCTTGAGTTGGCATTTGTGACAAAAATAGGGAGAATATTTTAGGTACTTATGAGAAAAATCAGAGAGATTTACTCTTAACTAGGATGAATATGTTGCATGTAAATAGAGTAAAGGGTGTATGTTCAAATACTTAGGGGTAGTACATTTACAAACTTGGCATTAAGTCACCTATTTTACACTTGTTATTTTACTTGTGAACACCAACTAAGGGGGATAACTTGATGTGATTGACATTGATATTTCAATAGGTTCTCAAGCATATGGGGCAATTTAGTTCTTAACATGTTACATATTTTCTCATACATGATGTATACATAAATATGCCCCATGCTTAACTTGATTCTTACCATACATGTAATTGTGTTATTTAATTCTCTAACATATGGTGTTCTTCACAAGGTTTTTGTTTGAGTAGTGATGTGCAGGACTATGATCTTCAAGCAATGTCTTAAGATGTAGATCTTGTATAAAGATAGATATTTAGGACATGTGCATGATGAGAGCATAATATTACATATTATATGCATTGTGTCATCCATCTTAACTATGTTAGTTACTTAATTCTTTAGTTTTTGTTTATTATTGTGTTTTATGGATGAATTTGGTGTTTGTAGGTGAATATATGCAAAATCAAATTTTTTAATACTATTTCATGACATCGAGGACTTGAGGATAAGTTAGGAGGTTTAGGAATCAAGCCAAGGCCATTGGGAGCATAATTGAAGAAAAAACCCTTTCCACTGGTACAACTGAAGGCAAAAGTTGGTTCTACTAGTAAGAGTTCATTCCTATCGATAGAAGTAAAAGAGAGAGTTGTTGTATCAGTAGGTGAGTATTGTTCTACTAGTAGGTTTGAAACATAAAGGTGTTCTACCAGTAGAAGAGAAGGGCAACCAATTAGTGCAAAACAGTGAACAATTCTACCGGTAGGTCATTTTCTACTTCCTATCGGTAGGTTATTGTATTTTGGCAGTGAGATTCCTAAGGAAAGTGAATTAGCTGAATTATTTAAAGGCTGTGATTAGTGGATGGAAAAGAGGATATTTAGAATAAAATCCTCTATAATACCAAAGGCTAGCCAATAAGAAAGGAATCTCCATTTCATCATTCAATTCCCCCATTCTCTTCACCAAGCACTCTTTTTTCTTTCCTAGGTTTTAGACTTAATCTTTTTCTTCTTTAAATATTTTTCCATTATTTTACGTTAAGCTTTGTTGAATTTCAAGTATTCCATTCCTGCAATGCATTTACTTTTGATTTTCTTGTGAATGATTAGATTTGAGCAATTCAATTCAAGGTATTTACTTTCAATTGCAATTTCAATTCTTGAAATTTTCAATTCAAGTTCTCCTTGCTATCAATTATTATTATGTCTTTCTCAATTGCTTTCATTTTTAATTCTATAATGATTGAGTAGTCATACTCTGGTTTGATCGGATGAGGGAATCTCATCCATGAATTAGGAATTTTGACTCAAACTCAGGTTTTTAAATGATTGAGTTATTTGGGTTAATTGAATGATTAAATTTGAAAACATTCTCGATATGTATATCATCTTGCTTATCCCTAGACAATTTAGTCTGGCATGGGTAGTTCTTGAAATCACTTCAATCGATGTGATTGTAATTTTTTCATAATCAATTCATTTAATTTGGATACACATTTGTTATTTAAAATTAGATGTTTAATGAATATCTACCATTTGAGTGCGTTTGAGTACAATCTTAAATAAGTTATAGAATTTGAGTCAAAATACTTGTTCACGGTAAGATGAACTCTACCAATTAACTGCTTCTTTTTCTTTAATTGTTAATTCACAGTTGCTACTTTCTCCAAACCAAATCTCTAAATTCATGGTTTTTATTTTCTTCTCTCTTTCACCCTTTGAGTCTTCGTTTTTCCTGAGGAGATGACCTCAGTAATAAAATGAGTTACAAATACGATACCCTTTCCTACGCTTGAGAATTCCTTGTTAATTTAATACCACTCTAAGGAGTAAGCAATGCATTAGTTGTGAGATTAGATTTGTAATTCATTTTGTTCAATGGTTTATGGGTTGTAATCTTAATTTCTTACTTATGTATTTGTCACGATATTGTGAAAAGGGGAGATTATTTGATACACATTTGTAATTGGTTAATGGCATAGAGTCTTTTATAAATCTTAACATATTTCATTGTCATGATACTATCAAGATTGAAGATCTGAAAGCATCTTTGAATGAAGGAGATCAAGCGTCAAAGCTACATCATTCATACTCCAGTTGCACCTTCAAGCATAGGACAAAGTTAATGACATAGATACCTAACATGATCCCTTGGTTAATTTAACTTAGGAGGATTAGAGTTAAATGGAATTAGGGATTAATCCATGTATGGCTCCTAGATAGATTTTAAAAAAAATATTTTCTAAAACATTTGATGTTCTGAAAACATTGATTGAGCCATTAGTGGATACCTCTAGAGCAACACCTTTTATTGCTCAAGAGGATAAGTTTTTTGCTTGATTTTAGGCTTAAAAAATCAGTAGGGACCCTCCTATGCTCAGTAGCCTTCACTAGACCAGTCTCTTTATAACTTAGGGAATAAAAGGGAAAAAGGCCACTAAGGAAGAATAGGGCTCGCTTGGGCAGTCACTAGACCTAGCTCGAGCAGTCTACTTGCCTAGTCAAGATTGGAACCTTATTTTCAATCCAGTGACAACTACCCTCCTACTAATCGAGCCGTCGTTTGCAAATCTGAGTTTTTTTGGTGACTAATGTTACCCTTATTTCAGACCTATAATAAGGAAAGTCTTTCCCACAGCTAGGTTAAGCCTCTTGTGATATTTGTAAGAGAAAAACTACCACTAGAGATTCTACCCAATCTTACAAATTGGAGTTGAAGATCTTGATTGATGGTTTGAAAATCCTTTGATGTGTGCATGCCAAAAATAATTGGCATGCCAATGATTGCTCAAAGCCTAAACAAATCGTGCGACGGGGAGTTGAAGGCAAGACGTCGGAAAGGGACTTTCAGTGAAAAGATCTACAAAGAAAATAAGCATCTAGCTATGGTATTGGTTGAGGTATAAGACTGGAGAAACTGTATATCGACTTTGTGAATAGTAGATTAGGTTTTGATGAACCCTAAGTGATTCTCCACAATTTTTCTTGAGGAGAGTTTTCCACGTCAACAAAATACTTGTGTTATTTATTGGTTATGCAAATACACTTGTGATTGTTAGCACACACACACATGAACTTTATATTTGTATGAATGATTGATTGACATCTTTTCATCCATAGTGGCATAGGGTGTTGGGATCCCTATGAGATTTAGTGTGTGTGTGTGTGTGAATTAATTGAAAATTAATTCACATCAATCTTCATGGGTTTAAGGGTTTGATGTGATTAAGGGGTTCTCACTATTCAAAGTTCAATTCGAATGAGAAGAGGTATTTTTTGTCAAACTAGGTTTTAATCTATAAAATCTGGGTAAATTTGAACTTTTTCTAAAAAAAGGGTAAAATGGTATTTTATCACCCTTATGTTTATTTAAAATACTCATGTTCTAGGGCACGGATAAGGAAATGAACTTCGTCGTTGGATTTGTATCACAAAATCTAGTCACCCTGTAAAAATTCGTCAAATTCTGAGATAGTTAGACTTTTACACATCGTTCGAGATGACTGCATGGCGAATGACAACTTAAATGTCCCCAAAAATGAATTTTTTAAAATTTCCTTAACATTAAGTTAAAGTTCAAACAAAATTAATTTAAACTTAATTTGAGATAAAATGAATTGTTTCAGGATGGAAAACGGACCCGAAAGTAGGAAATGTGCGATACGATGTGGACCACACAATCGAGACTATAAATATAAACCTAAAATTTGATTTTTTGAGAAAATATCTCTTTTTTCACACACTTGGCCAGCCAGAGAGAGAGAGAAGACAAGTTAGTTCTTCAAGCTTCCTACCCCGGATGTTCGAAGTTTCGTCGCTCGGATCAACTCGAACCAAGAGTTAAAGTCGACCATTGCCACGAGGGCTACATTGACGTACTAAGAAGAGTGAATTTCACTACAGATCCAAGAGGGGACTTTGGAGAAATCAAAGGTTCTTGAGCTTTGGTTGTTTGTTCTTGGAAGTTCTACTACTTCCTACACGCTACAAGAGGTAGGATTCTTCCTACTTTGGTTTTATTCCCACCTTAAGGGGCTGTTTTAGTGGCTGAATTGTGGGTGGTTAGTGGCTGAATTGTGGACTGTCTAGTGTTTGTTAATGGACAGCTTTTATGGCCTGTTAGGGGCTATTTTTATGGCCTGTTAGGGGTTGTTTTTAAGGCTTGTTAGGGGCTGTTTTGTTGACTGAAATATGGCTGTATTTTGGACTGAAATGGGGCTGCATGTGGGCTGTCCAAATGGACAGTTTTTAGACTGTTTTAGTGGCTGAAATGGGGCTGCATGTAGGCTGTCCAACTGGGCCATTTTACGGACTGCTTTTAGACCATTTTTATGGACTGCTTTTAGACCATTTTACGGACTTTTTTTAGGCCATTTTACGAATTTCTTTTAGGCTGAATTTGTGCCTTGGTGATTAAGTGTATTATTGGCATAAAAATTATGATAACATGCTTGGAATTGTTTTATGAAAATTGTCAATGTATATACATGCTTGTGTTATATTGACATTGTGAAAAATTATAAGAATTATATGCTTATGATATAATTTTGTCATGAAATAAGTGAAATGTATTGAATATATAATCATAGTGCAATGGGACATCATATTGCATATGCACGATTACATCATATTATATGGGTGTGTGCATGGTTGTCCTCAACACCACTCTTGGTGGATGACGAGTGGACTCGATTAAGCGTGGTCGAAGATCTGGCCGAGTCGCACGAGTTGTAACTTGAATAGGGTCGGGGTTACCAGGAAAGGACTAGAAGATTCTTCGGGTGCAAGGCCCAGTGGTTGAGATACGCACTCCCTTGGCTTGGTCCATGAAGTGTGTGGGTGTACGCAAAGCCCTTGGTGGAAGTCTAAAAAAATTCCAAGTAAGTTGGAGACCCTTGGTGTAAGCCCATAAACATCCACTCCACACAAAGACCCTAGATTGGTAAAAGTCATTTGATGTGTAACATAAGTGACAATTCCATACACATTGACACTTGCATTGTGTTGTACGATTCGGTGAGGACTCGGGTTAAAGTTGCATGAGTGAGTCTCATCTCATTTCACGGCATGACATGATATAATCCCTAACATGGGATTGCAAGTTCCTAATTGAAAAGAATATTGTTTGTAAATTATTGCATGTGCACATTTCATATGTATCTAGGGTGGGGAGTAGCCTCTGTAAGAAATACTTTACTAGGCGTGGCTCACCCTATACGGAAAAATATTTCAGGTGCGAGAGACACATCAGTGGACGGCTCTCATTAGGGGCCACAAGGGTGAAAAGAGACGGACTTGTGGCCTTTAACTTTGGTTTATGTAAAACTTTTGTTCACACTATATTTTGGCATGTAATGTATGTAAAGAATTGTAATTGGAATTTTATCGACTAATTTTAATATAACCTTGCATATTTTGTATGAGTAGGGATCAATGGACCCGGTGTGGTCTATATTTACAAATAAATAGACCCGGTGTAATCATTATTGAATATTGGATCTCGGATGGGTCTTGTAATTATATGATGCACAGGATGTGTTTTGAGTAGAGTTCCCCTTACAAATGAGACTCTACCCAAATTTTTATAAAATTATGGACCCAGGTTAATAGGGCATAACGTTTCGATATCAAGTTACTCGGGATCCCTAGGCATTCCACGTGTTGATGGGTAATCAACGGACCCCCGGATTTTTAGCCGTCACAGCTTGGTATTAGAGCTTAGGTCTACGATAAACCTAAGGCTTGAAGGGCATGGGTCTAGACCATCGCATTCATCATGTATTTCATGTTATATGCTATGTTTTATGTGATTATATGCATGATAGAAATGAATATGGAAAAGAGGAACACTAGGGTTAGAAAACATAACCTTGGGGGTTCGGGAAAAGAATGAACAGGATGGTTCGCGGTGTTGATGTCTATTAGTGGTTGGCACATACTTTACTAGTCAGACAAGGAGAGAAACCTCAAAGTTTAAATTTGATCCCCATTTTGGGATACTATGTAAGACTCTATTGTTATCTGACATATGAAGATGGATAATCGAAGAAGAGGACACCGAGGCAGTGGGCGAAACAACAACCAACCACCACCGGCCTTAGACCAACAAGCTTTCATAGAGGCTATTGGTACTGCGGTGACAGTTGCTACTATTGCACAGACCGGTGCAAATGTGGGTCAAGGAGGATCAAGTAATCTCCAGAAGTCCAAAGCACACAATCTTTCGGTCTTTCTGGGTGGGGCGGATCCGATGATGGCTGACCATTGGTTCCGGCAAGTGGATAAGTTCTTAAGGGGCAATGGAGATCACTTCTGATGCTATGAAGATAACCCTAGCTACTTTCTAGCTAGAAGGAGAATCCCAAGTGTAGTGGGATTGGGTAAAGACCTCAAGGAACTTGGGGATAATGACATGGACAGAGTTCAAGGAACTCTTCATAGGTAAGTACTTCCCAGTGGCTGCCCAACATGCAAAGGCTCGGAAGTTCCTAAACTTGAAACACGGGATGATGACGGTGCTCGAATACGCGGCTAAGTTTCGTCGATGAGCAAGTGGCCACAAACATGGCCAAAATGAGAAAGTTTGAGGATGGCCTAAAAATTGTCCATCCCGGGTAAAATTATAGGTCTTCTCCTGCAATACTTGGACTTGATGGTCGAGACTACTATGGCCATTGAGAGAGAGGAGGACAACGCATGGAACATCCAGGAGGCGGGTGTTAAAGATAAGAGGAAGGAGAACCAACATTTTTCTTCTAGCAAGGAAGAAGTAGAAGACTTCTGCTTCGCAGGGGCATCAAGGGCAGGACCGCAGCTATCAAGGCCAAGGCTAAGGTCGGTCCTCCCGAGGCGGGAGAAACTTCAGGATTACGTTTCAGGCAGATCAGAAGACTTGTTATCATTGTTATCAGCCGGGTCTCGTGAGGAAAGATTGTCCTCAGCAACAGAGATCCCAGTCCTAGTCTTCAGTTGGGTACTCACAGATGCATTCTATTCCTCCCCACTTCATCAAGGGCCTGGGGAGCCAGTACCAGTGTTAAGGCTCTACATAGGGTCCTACAACTTCACGTGCAAGGATTCTACAATCAAGCCAGATGGGTCAGGGCATGGGTCGAGGTCGAGGTCGAGGTCGAGGTCGAGACCAGGGCTCACAAGTCGGGACTTCAAGGACCTAGGGGCGTGTCTACGCGATCATTTTTTCAAACTGAGCCAGCAGGTTAGTCTGTTATCCAGGGTACATTTCTACTCTCTCGCTTATGGGCAAGGGTATTGTTTGACTCTAGTACATCTAATTCATTCATTGCTGCATCATGTGAGAAAGATTTGGGCTTAGAGGTTGAAACCTTCAAAAAGTCATTGCATGTGAGTTCTCCCCTAGGAGTTAAGGTGACCGTTGATCAGATATTTCTGGGTTATGAGTTAGAGATCGTGGGGATTCTGCTCACCGTGGACCTTAGGGTCATGGACCTATCGGAGTTCGATGTTATCCTTGGTATGGATTGGTTGGCGACACACTGAGTCATCATTGATTGTGATTCGAAAGAGGATCACTGCCTACACACTAGAAGTGTTTGTTTTTTGTTTCAAGGGGGATAAGCACGATGCTTTACCCCAAGTCGTGTACGACTCGAGATGGCATGGGCAGTTGATGAATTGGCTAGCAAGTCTTACCTTGGAGTACGAGGCGAGATAGGAGTTTGGTTAACCTCGGGTGGTGTGTGAATATGAGGATATTTTTTCGGATAAACTATCGAGATTACCTCCATATAGGGATGTAGAATTTGCTATTGAGTTACACCTTGGTATATCTCCTGTTTCTATGACCCTGCTTAGAATGGCATAAGCTGAGTTACAAGAATACAAGGTCCAATTACAGGAATTGTTGGACAGGGGCTTTATTCAACCGAGCACCTCATATTGGAGCGCTCCAGTGCTGTTTGCCAAGAAGAAGGACAAGACCCTTTGGCTATACATAGACAATCGACAGTTGAATAGGGTTAATATCAAGAATAGATACCATTTGCTGAGGATTGATGATTTATTTGATCAACTAAGAGGGGCGCGGGTCTACTCCAAGATAGATCTCTGCACTGGTTGCCATCAGTTGAGGATTAGGGAGGCGGTTATCCCCAAGATGGCGTTTAGGACTCGTTATGGGCACTTTGAGTTTATCGTCATGCGTTTTGGATTGACGAATGCCCTGGCGACATTCATGGTTCTCATGCATAAAGTATTCCAACCCTACCTAGATCAGTTCGTCATGGTCTTTGTTGACGACATCTTGATCTACTCCAAGTTTGAGGAGGAACATAAGTGTCACTTGAGGATTGTTCTCCAGACCTTGAGGGACCATCAAATGTACGCCAAGTTTAGCAAGTGTGAATTTTGGCTGATTGAGATGAGATTTTTTGGACATGTGGTGTCAGCTTCGGTTGTATCCGTGGATTCGAAAAAGGTTAAGGCAGTCATGAATTGGGAGAGGTCATATTCAGTCTTCGAGATACGCAGTTTCTTGGGATTGGTAGGATATTATCGGAGGTTTATTAAGGACTTCTCTCGATTAGCTGTATTATGACCAAGTTGACTCGAAAGGAGATCAAGTTTGAGTGGAATGACTCGTGTGAGAAGGCATTCCAGGAGTTGAAGAGGAGGCTTACTTCCGCTCTTATTTTGATTGTTCCGAAAATGGGACAGAGGTACACAGTATATTATGATGCCTCTAAGGACTGTTTTGGATGCATTTTGATGCAGTCCAGGAGGGTAGTGGCTTATGGTTCTCAGCAGTTGAAAAACCA
>CM042192.1:24761189-24778504 GCA_023539305.1 Ilex asprella
GAGAGCCAAGCCTTGAAAATTATAAATAGAGACTAAAATAAGATATTTTGCACAAATATCTCTACTGAACATCAGCCTTCAACGCTAGAGAGAAAGAGGGAGAGAAAAGAGAAAATCCAAAATTTCTTCCTTTGATTCTCGGAGTTTTGTCGGTCGGATTCTGTCGAGCCAAGAATTAAAGTCGATCACATCGACAAGGGCTATGCAACCACACCAAGAACGAGGGATTTCACCAAAGATCCAAGAAGGAGATTTTTGGAAAGTCAAGACCTTGAAGTTTGGTCAGTGTTTTTGGATTTTTCTACACTTCAATTGAGGTAGGGTTCCCTCCTATTTTGGTTATTTACAACCAATGGTGTCCATAAGGAATGCTTAGGGGTATAAAATTACCTATGCCTTGTCTCTTGATATGGAAATGAGTCTACGGTCATGGAAATGAGAAAATTTGGTATAGAAATACTAAAGATAAAGTCTAGCTTGAATTTGATATATAGAAATTACTTGTATAAATTCTTGTAACTTGGTAAAATTTTGGGCATGGTATGTGTTTGATATGATTGGTTCCTTGAAGGTGTTTAATAAAATGTCTTGAGTGATTGAAATTATTGTTTTGGTTAAATTGGAATAACATGCTTGAGTTATGTGATAACATGTGAAAATTATATGCTTGTGATATAATTTGCATGAAATTGGATTGTTATGTGTTAAATTATTACATATGGCATTCATCACATATGAGACATGATATTGTTGTTGCAATAGTGTATCACATTGCATATGCACGGAGACATCGCATCACATAGGGGTGTGTGTATGGAGGTCGTCAACACCACACTTGGTGATTGACGGATGACTCAGAATAATTGGGTCGAAGGCCTAGCTGAGCCGCATGGTTGCATGGTAATTGGGTCAGGGTAGCAAGAAGGGGCTAGAAGATCCCTCGGGTGCAAGACCCAGTAGATGGGGTACACACTCCCTTGGTTCGGTCCATAAAGTGTGTGGGTGTATGCGGTACCCTCGGTGGGAGTCCGTAAATTCCGTGTGGGTTGGTGACCCTTGTTCTAAGTCCATGAACATCCACCCCAACAAAGACCCTAGATTTGTAAACGTTATTTGACGTGCAACATAGATGACGGATTTATACACATTGGCACTTGCATGTGTTGAAGAGTCGGGAATGGCTCGGGTTAAGTTGTATGAGTGAGTCTCATCTCATTTCATGGCATGACATCATAAATTCTAACATTGAATGCATATTCTTGCTTGAAATATTATGGATTGTTGAATGTTGCATGTGAACATTTCATATTCATCTAGGTTGGAGAGTAACCTCTGTAGGAGATACTCTATTGAGCGTTGCTCACCCTATATGGGAAAATATTTCAGGTGCGGCATACACACCAGTGGACGGCCCTCATTTAGAGCCTCAAGGATGAAGAGGGGCCGACTTGTGGCCCTTAACCTTGGTTTCTGTAAAACTGTGTTTTGGGCATGTAATCGTATGCTAAAAAATTATAATAAAACTTGTGGCAACTATGTTTGATGTACAAATATATGATGTAAAAGTTTGGGTTAGTTTTGGAAAGGTTTGAAATAGATTGGAGATGAAAAATAGGCCAAACAGGCAAATCTAGGTAAATCGTACCAGTACGATGTTGTCCAGTAGGCAAGGCGTACCGATACGTGTATCAGTACTCTTTCTAAAAAATAGAAATTTTAAAACTATTTTGCCATGCTTTTAGTCTATGCTTTCTTTCCCTCCAATGATGTCAATGGACCATAATAGAGTATAAATCATGATATATTAGACCATGGTTGGATCCAATGAATAATTGAACCCGGAATACATTGTGGGTTATGATCCCAGTTAGGGGATGCTATCACGTGGTGTCGGGTTATCAACGGTTAATAAATGACCCCCGATTTTTGGGGTGTCACAATAAGACTCGAGTACTTCTATGATGACTTTGTGAGTAGTAGATTAGGTTTTGGCGAACCATGAGTGGTTCCCCACAGTTTTTCCTGAGGAGGATTTTCCACGTCAACAAATTACTAGTGTTATTTCTTGATTATTCATTTACACTTGTGATTGTTAGCATACATGCGCACTATGTGTTTGTATGAATGATTGTTTGATATCTATTCAACCATAGTTGTGCATTGTATTTGAGTTTTGGGATCCACTTGAGATTGAGTGTTTGTGTGAATTAATTGAATATTAATTAATATAAATCTTCATGGGTTTGAGGGATCATGGGGATTAAAAGGGGTTCCAATCATTAATTGCTATATTTGATTAAGAAGAGGTAATTGTGGTTAATTATGTTTTAATTGGAAATCAATTGAGCTAAAAATTGAAAAACATATTTGCCCCCTTTAAGTAAAATGTCTATTTCTCCACATGTATGATATTAAGGGAAGATCCACATCGGGATCCCCCTCGCAGAGGGCCAGAACAACAAAAATTAATAGGGAAAAGATAAAAGAGATGAAGCGGAGTGAGAAAAGAGAGTTAGGTGTGGATTAGTGGGGTCACTAACATTGGAGAATGTGTTGATTGAATTGTTTGTCATTCGGCACCGTGCAAAGAAGTTTTTTTAGTGAAAAAAATTTGAAATGAATTTGGTACCATTGGATCAAAGTCGATGAAAATTGTTCTTGTACTTTTATAAGTTAAGAAATCAACTTTATAGTTATAATATTAGATAACTAGTTATAACTCATGCCTGAATGGCATTGTGCAATTCAAAAAAAATTGAACATTAATCATGGATATGAAAAAATAAAGTATTGAACATAGATATGCACTAAGATGAAAGTCCAAACTACATCCTTAATATGCCAGCACTATAATGAAAAATATTGCAAATCAAAAATAGAAAAAGAAAGAATTACTTGGTGGCATCATTGGTACAGATTCATGGAACAACTGTAAATCGTCAACATGAGAAATAAAACAAATACATGAAAGAAACTGTAACCCATTTACATAGAGACAAAGATATCAATGGGTAGAAGGAAAACACACTATTCACACTAATATTATAATAGCAAACAATTGAAATTTCTTCAAATCACATAGCAAATATAAATAAGCTATTGGTTACTACAAATCCAAACCATAGTACTCCATCACTTTTTTTGTCAATCCAATTACCTGTTCAAATGAAAAGAACCCAACACAAATTCTAGCTTATAATCCCATAGGGTGCTCCCAATATTATGAAAAAGCGTCAAAAACAAAAGAAGCAATGCAGTATAAAAAAATACCTCCAAGAATTTTCCTTAATTTCGAGATTCTGTGCAAAAATTAGTAGCTTTCCCCCTTAGTTCTATCAATGATAAGAGTCTCAATTTATAGTAGAACACATCTATCTACCAAAATTATTTATTTGATGCTTAGGTTTGGATTGACTCCTTTAATAGATAAAACGCAAATTTATGAGAGGGACTTCTAATGCCTATACTTCTGCAAGAAATGACTCAATAAACAATAAGAATCTTGACAGCAATTTTTTCTAGTAATAAACCAAGCTTAAAGACACTTTGTAACTTAAAAAACCATTCAATTTGAAATATTTTTTCCTTCATTTTTTGTAATTAAAGAAATTGTGCTATTTTTTTCAAAAACAAATTTGCAAAATTTACTCTAAAAATAGAAACCTAAGAAAATCTCAACCTGCCTACAAATCTTATATATCTAATTGTATGTATCATTGCCCAAAACAAATCATTGCATTACCCAACACAAACTATTGCATAACGAAACACAAACCATTATACTTACTAATATCTGCACACTCCTTATAAAGCATAACAATATCAAAACACTCCTTATTTAGCGTAATGATTGTCAATCCACCCATTGAGACATTTCATCAAACACATGTCATGCTAATAAATATCAATCCACTACATAGAAATTTGGGCCACCAAAATGCCCTTCCAAGCCATATTTACCAAAGTCTTGCTCTTGATCATGGATTGAATGTCATACTCATCTTCCACACTCGCCAAATGCCAGATAATGCTTATACACAAAACCAAGTGCAGCAAAACCACCAAGTATTACTGCAAAGCTCACCATTTAATGCAACAAAGCACATCTAAACAAACTAAATTTTATCAAAATCCAAATATACTAAAAGAAAAGAGATAAAAATCTAAGTAGAAAAGCACCAAGCTAGTGGATCAAAACTAAATCAATAAGATATTAACAAAGAATGATCAAAGTAAGGTACACCTACTGTAGAAAGTAGTATTTGCCAAATATTCCAAGCCGCCAAACCTTTTCTAATGTACACATTAGGTATATGCACTTTCAAATGTAAACACAATCGTATGACATAATTATAGCACAAAACAGTCTATTCCTACTAGGTATGAAAACCTTGTAATGCAAAAAGCTTGTACCATGAAATCTCACCTACGAATGCGAATTCTCAACTCATCAACTGAAATCCAATTCCTTCCATCCCTGTGAATGGTCAAAGCAATTCAATGTTAGCATACCAGTTGCAAGTCTCTTTGAAGTTTTGAAACAAAATTAAAAAAATTAATTTTTAATAGCAAGTGAAAGATAGATATATGACTTGATTAGTAACAGTGGAAAATAATCTATTTGCGAAAGCGAGAGATCACAATTAAAAAAATTAAGGCAATCCAATTCAAAAAATATCACAATTATTATGCCTAACACAATTTACTCAAAATTCAATTATAAAAATTACCTAAAAAATAGTTATTCACACTAATTTAAATACATGCACACATGCACTTTGAAGCCCAGCATAATCAACCACAAAAAAAAAGAAAATTTTAATTTCAAACCCTTATTGACAAAGCATATCAAAGAGTAAGGTTTTTTTTTTTTTTTTTGATCAAGAAGAAAGAGTAAGGTTACTTACTGGTTTCTATGTTTGAGTCTTTGACAGGTAACCCAATAATTATTGGAGTAAGAATAATTTTATCATTGCCCATACACAACTTGCATAAATCATGTGAATGTCTACTATGCTAAAAATAAAGAAGCAAGAAACATTAAAACCCAAAAAATGAAAAAAATGGACTTTTTTTTCTTCACTTTGACATTTCATCGACCACCTAGAATGCAAGGTGTTATTTTTTGGTTTCAACCATTCTCAAGGGCCATTTTTCTTCTCGTTGACATGTCAACCACGTTGTATGCATTGTAAAATCGGGTAAATTTGAAATTCTTATTAGTAAAAGGTAAAACAATAAATTGTCACTATGGTACGGGTTGTAAACCTAAAATTTTCTAGAGCTCAGATGACAAAACGGACATCACCATTGAATTCGTCTCGCAAAATTTAGTTACGCTGTCAAATTTCTTTGAATTCTGATATAGTCGAAATTTTTCGCGTTTTACGAGACGATCGGGCCTTGGGTAACCGAAAAATGAATTTTTTTAATAAAATTATGAAATTTGAGAAATAAATGAAAGCAAGTGAAAATAAAAATATTTTGAACTTGAAATGGAGCGAAATTTAATCGTTTGGGATGAAAATAGAACTGGAAAAAGAGAGACGTGTGGAAAATTATAGGTCAAGCATTTGAAAAATATAAATAGTGGAGAAAATCTGGTTTTCTCCCCATTCTTCATCTGATAGAAGAGAGAGCAAGAAGAGAGGAAAAAAGCTTGAGTTCTCCACCTTCTCTCTACGATCTACGGAGATTGGGAGCTCAAATCCACTCGGGGCTAAGAGCAAAAGTTGTTCTCCTCGCCAAGAGCTATAAAATCATACCAAGGAGGTCGGGTTTGGGTGAGATTCCAAGGATGGAATTTTGGGAAAAGTGAGGATTCTAACTTGAATCGAGTTCATGAAGTTTCTCAAGGTCATTTTACGCTTCAAGAGGTAGGGTTTTCTCTTACTTAGGTTTATTTACAACCTAGAATGTTATTATGGAATGGGTAGGTTAATAGAAATATATATCACTTGCCTATGGTTGTGATTTGATGAAATGGGTATTGAAAATGAGTAGAATAAATTCTATCTTGAAATGGGTATGTAAAAATTACCCAATATAATTTCTTGACTTATGTGAATTTAGTGACCCTCTTACGATCACAATTAATGACGACTTGGTGTGCCGTCAACCAGTCCATCCCAAGGATGACATCAAACTCCGACATGTCCATGACCCTAAGGTCCACGGTGAGTACAATCCCCAAAATCTCTAACTTACAATCCTGACATATCTGGTCAACCCTCACCCTAGCACCTAGGGGAGAACTCACATGCAATGGCCCTTCCAAGGTTTCAAGCTCTAAGCCCAAGTCTTTCACATATGATGCAGCAATAAAGGAATGAGATGCACCAGAATCAAATAACAGCCTTGCCCATAAGCAAGAGAGTAGAAATATACCTTAGATATTCGACTGATCTGCTGGCTCAGTGTAAGGTGTGATGGTGTAGACACGCCCTTGGGTCCCCGAAGTTCAGGCCTGAAAGCCCTGTCCTCGACCTCAATCCATGGCCTGGCTCATCTAACCTACTTGTGGGATCCCTGCACGTGAAGTAATGGGGCCTTGTACAGTACCCTAGAATGGATAATGACTTCCTTGGCCCATGGTGGGGTAGAAAGAAGTGTAGTGAGACTGTGAATGTCCCACTGATGACCAGAAATGAGACGCCCCTTAGCCCTGGGATCCCTGTCTCTAAGGACAATTCCACTTCATATGCCCCAGTTGGTGGCAGTGATATCAAGTCCATTGGCATGCATGAAAAGGAGGCCTCTGATTTTCCCTGCCTCGGGAGGACTAACCTTGGCCTTGGCCTTGATAGCCGTGGCCCTGCCCTTAATGCCCATGCGGAGTAGAAGTCCTCTGCTTCTTTCGCGCACCAGAAGAAGAGGATTGGCCCTCATTCTTCTTGTCTTTACCACCCACTTCTCGAACGTTCCTTGCATCATCAACCTCTCTCTCAATGGTCATAGCTATCATAACCATCGTGTCCAAGTCTTGCAGAAGAAGACCCACAATTTTACCCCGGATAGACAACTTCAAGCCATCCTCAAACTTCCTCACTTTGGCCATGTCTGTGGCCACATAATCATCAGCGAAACGAGCTAATTCTGTGAACTTAACCATGTATTCGAGCACCGTCATCGTTCCTTACCTCAAGTCTAAGAACTCCCGGGCCTTAGCATGCCGAGCAGGTTGCTGGGAAATACTTACCCATGAAGAGTTCCTTGAACTCTGCCCAAGTCATTGTCTCCAAGTTCTAGGAGTCTTTAACCTAATCTCACCATACTTGGGATTCTCCCTCTAGCTGGAATGTAGCTAGTGTTATCTTAGTGGCATCGAAGGTGATCTCCATATCCCTTAAGATCTTATCAACCTACCGGAACCAATGATCAGCTACTATCGGATCCGCCCCTCCCAGAAAGACCAGAGGATTGTGGGCTTTAAACTTCTGGAGATTACTTGATCCTCCTTGACCCACATTTTCACCCACATTTGCACCGGTATGTGCAATAGTAGCAGCAGTAGTACTAGCTTGTGCAATAGTAGCAGCTGCAGCACGAATAGCCTCCACGAAGGCTTGTTGGTCAAAGGCTAGTGGTGGTTGGTTGTTGTTTTGTCCACCCCGATGTCCCCTTCCTCTAGTTGCCATCTATACATATATCCCAAAGTTAGGCCAATAATTTAGTATCCCAAAGTTAGGGATCAAACACAAACATTGAGAATTCTCTCGTTGTCCCCCTAGTAGAACATATGTCACATACTAGTAGACATTTAACCTTTGAACTACCCTGTTCATACCTTTTTCGAACCCAATTATGTTTTCTAACCCTAGTGTTCCTCTTTTCCATATACATTCTATCATGTATATAATTTCACACAACAAGTAACACATAACATGTAGCAAGTAGAACACATAATATGAAATACGTATGAAATAAAATGGTCTAGACCCATGCCCATCAAGCCCTAGGTTAATCATATACCTAAGCTCTGATACCAAGCTGTGACGCCCTAAAATTCGGAGGTTTGTTGATTACCCATCAACCCATAAAATACCTTTGGGTACCGAGTAACTCGACATCGTGCCGTTATGCCCCTCTTATTGAGGTCCATAATTGAACAAAAATCGGGTAGAGTCCGCTTTGTATGGGAAGCTCTACCCAAAGTACAACCTGTGCATCATATAATAATAAGACCCATCCGAGGTCCAATATTCAACTATGACCATACCGGGTCCATTTATGAAAAAATATAGACCACACCGGGTCCATTTATTCATATTCATATAAAACATACACAGTTATATTAAAACAGTTCATATAAACTCTGTTACAATTCCTTTACACATTACATGCCAAAATTTAATTACAAGTCTAATTTTATAAAAGAAATGGATTGAAAGTCACAAGTTGGTTTTTCTTCCTTAAGTGCCCGAGTGAGTGTCGTCCATCAGTGTATAACCCGTACCTGAAATATTTTCCCGTATAGAGTGAGCTACGCCGAGTAAAGTAATTCCTACATAGGCTACTCCCCACCTAAACGCACATGCAATATTTACATACAACATTTATTCTCATCGACATTCCAAGTAAGAATATACAACTCTATATTGGAATTTACCATGTCATGCTATGAAATGAGATGAGACTCACTCATGCAACTTTAACCCGAGTCCTTACCGACTCCCCCAACACAATGCAATGCACTTGTGAAATGAACCGTCATTTGATGAAAAATCCATCCAATGATTGTTTAAAATAAAAGTTGTTTCATTATAAAACCAAATCATTGATAGGCATTACTCATTGAATGAGTACTTTTACAAAAAAAAATCTTGTGTCTGGTTGGGCAACGAATTTTGGTATCTCAACTATCGGTCCCGTAAACACCAGCACTTTTCTGAAATTTCTCTGCCGAGAAGTGCCTGAACCATGTGACCAGGTTTTGCACCCGAGGGAGAGTCTAACCCTGTTTGCTATACCCGACACAAGTTTTCTTCCATACAACCATGCGACTCAAAGGGGATCTTCGATTCACTTTTTTCCAAGCCCACATACCAACCACCAAACAAGGTGTTTGATTAACTATGCATACCACACACCCACACTCATGACTTATGCCTATGAATGTGATGCTAAATTCATGCCCAACATGCAATGAATGTCAAATGGACAACTTAAACAACGTATCAACATATATCATGAACAATTATAATATATACATATAATCTCCATAATTTTATCACAATGTCAAAACATCAACTAGCATGTATCAATATTTATCTTCCACACAATTGACAAGCATGTTATTACATAATCTATGTCAATAACACACTTAAATCACAAGGCGCATGGTAACACATAATAGCCCACAAAAATCAGCACAAAACAGCCCATGCATAGCCCACAAAACAACTCATGTATAGTCCACAAAATAGCCCATATATGGCCCCAAAAACAATCCTTAATTAGTGTACAAAATAGCCCCTAATTAGTGCAAAAAATAACCTCTATTTAGTGCATAAAATAGCCCCTATTTAGTACATAAAACAGCCCTTATTTAGTGCAAAAAACAGCCCCGATTTAGTGCACAAAACAGCCTCTAATTAGTGCACAAAATAGCTCCTAATTAGGAACCCAAATTTAGTTCAAAATATAGCCACTTAACATCCTATATTTCAACCCCAAAATAGTCCCTAAATCAGTCAATAACAGTCCTTAAAATTAGTCCATAATTCAGTACCTTAAATAGCTCCAATGGAGAGGAATAAAATCAAAGTAGGAAGATCCCTACCTTTTGTAGCGTGTAGGAAGTCATAGAACTTCCAAAAACACCAACCAAAGCCCAAGAACTTGATTTGTCCAAAATCTTTTCTTTGGATCATTGGTGAAATCCACTTTTCTTGGTACGTAGACGTAGCCCTCGTCACGGTGATCGACTCTAACTCTTGGTCAGAGTTAATCCGAGTGACAGAGCTACGAGAATTAGAGGAGGAAGCTTTGAAGACAAGATTCTTTCTCTATTCTCTCTCTCTCTCTCTCCTTGGGCGGCTGGAATGGTATGAACACTTGGGTGAAAAATCTGATTTTTAAGATATTTAGCCCCTATATATACTTTTAAATGTGCGATCCACGTCGCACCACATTTTGTCGACTTTTGGGTCCGTTTTTATCCCGAAACGACTCATTAAGCCCCAGATTAAGTCCAAATAATTTTTATTGAAACTTTAACTTAATTATAAGAAATTTTTAAAAATTCATTTTTGGGGACCATTAAAAGTTTATCCGCCACGCAGTCGCCTCGAATGACGTGTAAAAATTCAATTATCTCAAAATTCGATAAAATTTAACGTGATAACTAGATTTCGCGATGCAAATCCAATGGCGAAATATGTTTCCTCGTCCGAGGTCTAGAACATGAGTATTTTAAATACGCATTAGAATGACAAATTATCATTTTGCCCTTTTCAGAAAAAGTTCAAATTTACCTGGGTTTTACACTTTGTCAGAATCTTTTGTTAATGAAATTGATGAAAAGAATAATCCATTCCTAACATGTCTAAACCTCTTAAAATGAAAAACCAAACTTGTTGACAAACACTGCTCAATCTAAATTTGTAAAGGTTGTGGATATTGCATACATGATGGAGGGCACAATAGTCGATCAGTGTGGTGGGTGGGGTTATGGTGATAATTTGCATGGGTAGGTATGACACTGCCTTCGGTGCTTGTGCTGGGTTCATTTGGTGGGTTTGGTTGTGTTGTGGTACTGTATTTGGTGTGCTATCCAAGCTATATATATAATTAATCAGATTAAGGAATTAATTCCTGTAGTAAAATCTAAATCTACTAACTATACTATTATATGCAATAATTTAATTAAAAACAGAATGTTAAAAACAAAAACTGAAATACACTTACAATGATGAAGAACTGCACTAATAATATGAATCTAAAAATCTAACAATAATAATAATAATAATCCGAGTCCTATGTAATCATAGTTTCCTTAAGACATATTTGCTCTCTCTCGATGCTTAAGATTGATAAGCGAATATCTCCCAAAATAGAACGGATTTCGTTCTTGAAGATGCAACACTTCAATTGCAATATCTCAAAATCCGAGGGTCCTTTCTCAACTCGTTGATCACCCACCAACCTGTAAAATTACCCTTGAATATTGTATAATTCGATACCACGTTGTTACACTCTCATTCATCGGGATCATAACCAAAATAGAAATTTGGGCAAAACCTCTTTTGCACATAAACACTACCCAACACGTAACCTGATTACATATTATTTGTAGGACCATTCAAAGGTTCAAACCCCAAAGTTTAGGTCATATTATTATCCATTTACATAATCCAAATAAGAGCATTCAAGATATGAAGGCTTGACAATGATACATTTCAAATTATTAAGTTTTTGTTAGAGGTACTAGTACCTCTAATTAGTGGTACCAGTACCTGAGCTACTGGTTGCCTGGTAGTGGTACCTATAAGCATTGGTATTGGTACCTGGGCCATTTGTTTTTCAAGTATCAGTACTTATAAGCATTGGCACCGGTACTTGGGCCCACTATCTACGAGGTACCGATACCTGTGAGCATAAGTATTGATACCTGAGCCCATTGTCTATTGCAGTACCGATACTTGTGAGTTTAGGTACTGATACTTAAGCTCTCCAGATGCCAAGTACCTATGAGATACCGGTACCTAGAGGCCAAATTTCCCCAAATTCATCAAAAACTCAACTTTTAGTCCAATAATTCATAAAATATCTATTCCATTCGTTTTTTTATGAAAGAATATTGTCCCATTATATGTCTTAGTCAAAATACAAGTTTGTACATGATTAATACAAGGCCAAAACAAAATTACATAGTTGATTACGAAATGCATTTTTTAGAGCCACAACCCAACTTTTTCCTCAACACAAGCCCAAGTGAGGGCCGTCCTCCTAAACTTGTCCAACACTGGAAATATGTCCCCTTAAAGGGTGAGACATGTTGGCTACTCTCTAACTTAGATGCATATGCAATGTCACATGCAATTCATCACACCAAGTATCCATTCAAGAACATGCATTTCATAAATGAATGCTATACTTTTCATGTCATGTCATGAGGTAGAACTCACACATGTAATGCAAACCTGTAGAGATCTGAAAAGTGAGGATAATTTTTTTAGTTTTGCCGGTAAGGTACTATTCATGTCCCATTTGTTGGTAGGACACTATATATACATCATTTAGGCGTAAGCCATGTTTAAGAGCACAATTTGAGTGTGTCATAGAAGAGAAACATGCTTAAAATGTTAAAATACACCTACTATGAAAATTCAAGCCTAAACAAAAATAATTTCAAAAATTGGACAAAAAGGCATCCCCGGTGGCGTAGGTGGGACCGACCAAACCCGGCCTCTAGCGAAAATTTATTTTTTTTGAAAATTTTTATTTAAAATAATTTTAAGAACTTTGATTAAAATAAAATTTTGAATTAAGGCATTTTGGGACGAGTTGTAGTGTAACGAGGTCCCGGATTCATCAAGGGCAAAAGGGTCATTTTTTATTTTTGCCCTCCACTATAGATACAGCCCTCTTAGTGTTAAAATATCAGTTTTTGGTCTGAAGAAGGGTAGTACACTTTCATTGAGAGACAGTGAAGAAAAAACTCTAGGTTCTTCAAACTTCAAGCCACCAAAACTGATTCCAATGCAAAGATTCTTGCAAGACTTTCTTCTAAGAAGTTGTTCTTCTCAATAAGGGCTATATTCTCACCATTGGTTTGGTAGTGAAGCGAACACAACTCCCTTGGTTTGAGAAAAACTATTTTAATTGTGATATTTTGCTAAGTTGAGAATATATTTAAGTTTTATTGTCTTCTTATGTGTTGATTAAATGATTTTGGTGTTTACTTGATGTTAGAAAATCACTTAGGTGGTAGTTGCTTTGAAAACTTAGAGTTAGTAGTTTAAGTACTTTTGTATTTTTTAAGTTTCTTGACTATTTGTTACTATGATAAAGGTGTAACTTGCTCATGTGTTAGATTATTATATTCAAGCTTATATTCATGCAGAGAAACTCTTGTGGTTTGAGAGTTATGATTTATTCCATGAGTTGATAGTTTGTGTATTTGTAGTTTCTTTGAGAAATTGTGAAAGTAATGAATATGAAGCTTGATCATATGTTTACTTCATTGAATTGTGCCTCACATTCATGCAGGCAAAGTGTTGTGAATTTGAAGTTATGTTTTACTTTATGAATGAGGCATATTTTAAGTTATACACCATGTGTTGATGAAATGTTTCATGGAATTTATAATAAGAAAAATCAAGGCATCTTGGCATACATAAATCCTTGGAAACATAGTGTGGGTTGAATATTTGGTGCTATGCATTTTGAGGGTGTAGATCATGTGGTAAAAAACCCAAAATCAAGTCAATAACAGTACTTGCGGGCTAACGGGGGTGGACCGTGAAGCAAGAAATGGGTGGAATAGAGTTGCATGGGTGTGTCATGCATATTAACGTTGCATAGCATTGAGGGATTACAGGGTTGTAGCTTTTAAAATATACACTTGTATATATCACGCCTTAAATTTGTTACTAGCATTAGTATTTTGCAATGCCAGTAGTTGAATTGACTCATTCGTGGGATATCATATTACAGATGAGGCTTCTGATACTTGAGACTTGAGAAAGTCTTAAATGAAGGAGTGGAAAGGGACTTGAATGAGCATTTGACTATTGGAACATATTTTGTATGTATGGGCATAAGCCCAAATGACTTGTATTTCAATTTGAAAAAGTAGTGGATTATAGGCATTGGATCATTTTAAAGTGTAAACCCAAATTGATATGTTGTATATCTTTATTTAAGAAGTATCATATGTGTACATTGAGACAACTAAATGTATATGTTGAGAACAAGAGATGTATGTTTAATTTACATGGATTGTGGCCACCAAGGGAAGGTGGGTTGTGATATACTTATGCATATAAAATATTGTGCATATTAGGTGGGAAAAAGGCTTGGAAAATAAAGGAAGTTATGTCAAAATTTTAGAAAAAATTAAAAGACTTGTTAAGTATGTAAAACACCTTTTAAATAGGTGGGAAGGATGTCAAAAAGGGGGGGGGGTTTAGAAACCTTTAAGAAATAGGTTAAAATGGAAGAAAAATGGCATGAAAAACTTTGGGAAAAAAATGGAAAAACGTAAGAAATGAATGAAAAATCATTTTATCCAACCTAATGACCTTTCATTTACTTTTCTTCTTCCTTTTCACTCACTCCCCGGGTTTGTGGAAATTCGGAGCGTAACAAAACCCGAGCCCTCAACCGGCTCCCATAACGCATGTCATGTCATATGTAAGCATCCAAGCATTCCAAGTTCCCGTCATTAATGTTACACATCGAAATGATGATTTTATAAAATCCTTGTATCTTTCTTGAGGTGGATATTTATGGACTTTCACCAATTGGTACTCAATCGACACGGCATCTATGGGCTTCCATCAACAGTTTTGCATACATCAACATAGTTTATGGACTCAATACCAATGAGAGTGAGTATCCAAAATTACAAGGTCTTGTACCTAAGAGAGAATCTAGCCCTTTTTGCAAACCCCGATACTTATTTTCAATGCAAACCCATCCGACTCAGTCAAACCTAGGTCCAACTTTCCCGAGCCCACGCATCAACCTACCAAGGATTGTTTGATAAAAAAATATGCACACACATCTACACTCATGTCAAATGCCTAACGAAACAATACCACCCCGTACATATACAAATGTAATGTACCATTGCAAATTTACACTATCATATTCATCATATCATGAGCATATTATGAAAATATTCAATTTTCACAAACATTGTTGATTTCTCAATTGTCAGTTATATCATAAAACATATAATAATATTTTTGAACATCACGAAGTATGTTATAACATTTTTTATTCAAATAACATACTTAATTATCGATAGACAAATTATCAAACACCTATAAGACACAAGTGTAAATACATTGCATGTCCAAACAACACATTGTTCATGAATTCCACACCAAGAAAATTCATCAAACCAAATCATACAAGAATTGGTTTTAGCATGTTCTTATACTCATTTTTCTAAATTTCAACTACACTAGGTATGTGTTATATGTGAGAATACATCTCTAACACCTACCAATTTAATATTTCAACCTTAGGTTGGAAATAAACCTAGTTAGGAAAGGAACCCTACCTCTTGTAGCATATATCCACATACTTGAAGCTCCAAACGCCCAAAATCAAGCCTCCCAAGCTTGATCCTAAAAATCTTGTCTTTGAGATTATGGCGAAACTTACGATCTTTGGTATGTTTTTGTAGGCCCCGTCACGTAAAACGACTTTATTTCTTGGCCCGACGCAATCCAACTGTCAAATCATTGTAGTTCGAAGGAAGAAGATGAAGAGGGGGAGAATTTCTTCTCTTTTCTCTCTCTTTCTCTTCTTTCCTTTTTATACTCCTCAAATACTTGGTCCTATTTGCACCACACGTCCCCTTTTTTATGATCAAATTTTATCCCGAATAAATTAAATCTTGTCTCATTTTAAGTTTACTACATTTTTATTGAACTAACTTTAAATTATTTCTTATTGTGTTTTGCAAATAAAATTTATCACTTTTATTTTTGTCATGTGACACCCGATTAATTCGTAAAATGTAAAAAATCATACTATTTTAGAATTCAATGAAAATTGAATAGACAACTAGATTTCGCGATACAAATCCAACAACAAGGTCTGTTTCATCAATCAAATTCGAGAAAAATTTAAGTTTTTAACCAGTATCGTAATAACTAATTACCATTTTTTATTTTAAATAAAATTCAAATTTTCCCCAATTTTACATCAATTTTCAAGCCTCCAACGAATGCAACTTTGTGTTTTGTACTAGAACCGAACAGAAAGAATAATGCAATAATATGAACAGAGAGAGATAGATAAGAAATACTAAGTATAAATTCATAATTGCGATAATGGAGAGAAGTAGAATGCGAGAGAAATTCTTATAAGAAGTGAAAAATGTTCAATGGTATGATGTGGGAGTGCAAGACATCACATATTTATAAACTCATTAGTGGCTTTTCATAAAAGTTGCTACCATATGTAATGGTGCATTTTGGTTCAAAGAGTATTAATGGTGATTTTATGAAAATGTACAACTATTTATAATGGTGTCTTTTAACCAAAAGGAGTTATCTTTATGAAAGGATGTAACCATTTGAATTGGTGTCTTTAACCAAAAGTCACCAATTTTAAATTAGTAGCCTTTCATGTCATCTTTATTTTACATCTTTCCAATTTCTCCCAAAAGTTACAAAGAGTTTTTCAAAAATAGCCTCCAAAAAAGCTTTTATTTTAAAAAATACTTTAACAAATTCTTATTCAAAATTTAATGATTTTAAATAAATAAATATAACACATTCATCTCCTCACGGATGAGAATGTGTTTAAACTTGATCCCATTAATTTCGAGTTATGAGTTCTAATTTAATTTAAGTTTTAAATTTCTCAAAATATTTATTTAAAAATATTATTTCCAACAGGGTGATGATATTGTTGTTGGTGATGGGCAATGGTGGT
This sequence comes from Ilex asprella, assembly GCA_023539305.1. NCBI lineage: Eukaryota > Viridiplantae > Streptophyta > Magnoliopsida > Aquifoliales > Aquifoliaceae > Ilex > Ilex asprella. The sequence continues at coordinate 24,777,810 of CM042192.1, forward strand.
AATGGGGTCTTTATTTTTGGGGGTTGGCGTCGATCGTGGAACTCTGTATGGAGTCATGTGAATAGATGGGGGAGGGGGATTATTGAAAGAAGTTTTGGATTTGTTTGGTTTATAGACCATTAGATTTTTTTTTTGAGAATTTTATCTAGTTTATGACTGGTATTTTAGGATTTTGTGTCAAAATATCCTGACATTATTAGTTTTTCAATCGCACTCTAAAATCATGAGTTACTAATGGGCATCTCATGTGATGAACGGATTATATTTTCCTATTATCACCTTACTCCCAAATACTCTGTAATGTCACTTAACAATTTCTATTATTGTTAAAATGATATTCATTTACATTTTAAATAATTAAGAAAGATTATTGAAAGTTTAAATTTTAAAGTAGTTTAAAAAAAATGGTGGGAGTGGTTACAAAGGGCACATGTAATGTTTTGATTTGAGTGAACTAATTAAATATTTTAAAATTATAGTAAATTAGCATTAGGGAGGGAAACCTTCTCAAGGCCTCTCATACCTAATTTGATTGTTTTATAGTGTAGTAAGAGGTATTAGGTTAAATATCATAATTAATGCTTAAACTTTGTATCTTGTTTTAAAATGATCATTGAATTTTCAATTGTCTCAATTTAGTTCATCAACTATCAATTTTGTATCAATTAAATATGTTTATCAATTTTAGTCGTTAG
>CM042192.1:24778514-24793437 GCA_023539305.1 Ilex asprella
TAGTGTTGTGATTTTCACGTCTAAGGGATTCCATAAAAGTCAGAAGCAAATATCAAGGGTCTAAGAACAATTGGTCCTAAAATGTATGCTTGTAGGACAAAAGAGGAGTGTCCAATTTCATGACCCTATTCAAGGAGGCAAAGTGTCCCACACTGACTACTGTACAAGGACAAAAAGGGCAAAAGGAAGGGGTAGATGACCTGATTTGAACTTTCCATAAGAACCTTGTGTAAATGTACACAAAAGGAAATGTGGGACAATGATACATGCACATTGTAAAAGCATAAATGTTTCACCAAAAAAGGTTCACTTCTCATCTTTAGCATCCAACTAAAACGTAAAATGCATCCCATTAACAAAAAGCAATCACAATTCTATTACAGTGACGACCTGCCATTTGGGTCACAATCTTGAAAACCCCAATTCAATTTCACCCCTCCATTGTTGTACATTAAAAAAATAAATGATTATAAATTTTTTTGTGTACTTTGGCTAGCAATTTTTTTTTACGGAAATAAAATTTTTGAAAAGTGCACCTTAATAGCATGTCATGGTGCATTTGCAATTGATATTCTTGTTTGCTAAGTAAAATCAATGGAAAATCTATTAGCATTTGTAATTGATTTCTATACGATGCATTGAAACCTAAATGGCAATTTGTACGTTTTAAAAAATTGCCGGATTATTTAATCAATATGTAATGATGATGCACAAAATTGTCTTCGTGCAAGAACAACAGTCAAGTATTCGAATAGTCGCAGTCAATGAGCAGTAAACAAGCAATTAATAAAATAACAAGAAATAATGAAGCAACACGGAGATTTATAGTAGTTCGATCTCGGATAACCTGCGTCCACTCTCGGGAATGGTAGCGATGGTCTGGTGTTCTTTATTGATAAATAATAGTCTCCGGAGAGTTATAGTACTTTTGAGAGAGAAAGAGTTTGAGAGAGAGTAGTGTGTGTAAAGGCTTTGGAGGTGTACCCTCAATGTTGAGAGGACTTACATTATATAGCTAAGGTTAAGACGGTGAGCCGGTGACGTGATAAAGAAGGTCTCTATCCATTTGGTAAGTTCTATTTTAGTGAGACTCAATCTCCACCCCGATGTTCTTTCCTTCGTGTTCCTATTTCGTCGGAGGTCGATCTTGAACTGGACCTGATCTTGGACTTAGACTTGAGTGGTCTTGGCCTGGAGTGAAAAGGGCGAAGGAGAGGAAGGAGGACGGACTAGGAGCGCCTGGCCCTGGGCGGCGCCCACTTGAGAGTCTTGTGCGGCGCCCTCCTTTGGGGGTCTTGGAGTTAGCATCTTAGTCCTTTGGTACATTGGACTCCTTTTCGATGGGTTGACTATGCTCTGTTTTTTGCTTTCTCAATTTATTTGAAATTGGCTTGGCCCGATAAAATTCGTGCTCATCACGTAACGTATTAAAAAAAATTCGAGAGACCAAATTTCCTAAAATTTTGAGAATAACCAAACATTACATTCTATTCAAAATATATATATATTTCTTAAAATATCATTTAATTCAACTTGGGCGCCAAATCTAAACCCATGCGAAGAAAAGGGCTACAAAAACAAAAAAAATAAAAATTAAATTTTAATATTAGTAAATATCATTTTTTTTCTCCGCAGAAAACATATGAAAATTCCAAAGAAACTATTCTGTCAATGCAAACCCTTTGAAGAGGGCAGCTGTGGGACCTAAAAGTCATTCATAATAGGACAAAACTTGAAGGGTGGATCAATCTGTCTTGTTTTTATCCACACGAACCACTTTTTCAAAGAATTGCAAGGAAGTATTTGAACATTAATCATTTTCAGTTAAAGTTAAACAGGAGAAGTAAACCTTTGCGAAGTGTATGCCAAGTCACTGTCATTTATTTATTTAGGAGGTTTTGATATTTCCAGGCTCACACATGCTACTTCCAGAATATTTTGTCATTATCCGAATAGAATTCATTCGTATTACAACTTTTATTTTTGACTGGTGGGTTTACCCTGGTGACAAAATTCTTGCATTTTGCAGTAATTGGTTCTATTTTCAAACCCCCTCCTGAGCTCCCATCCCTTGTAGTGTAACTTAGCAGTGCTTATGTTGAGGTTTTTTATTCAATTTTTTTCTTCTACAACTTAAAAGACACTGTTTAGTAATTTTTTTGAAATATTGTTATAAATGAAAATATATTTATTAAATTTTAGCCCTTTGCTAGAAAAATAACTAAAATACAAAATCAAATATTTATGTGTCCAAATAGAGAGTGAAAGGTGCAAAAGGGGACAGGGAGAGTAAAAACTGTGCATTACACAAGCTCTGCTGTTAGTATAAAAATACAAACTTCCATCTTCTTTCCTGACCTCAGAAAAAAAAATACCTTTTAGATATATATATATATAAAAAAAAAACCATTAGAAACAAAGTCTCCAAATGGGGGAGAACAGGATTTGCACAATCCATTTTTGCCATTGATTGAAAGTTGGCCCCTTCGCTAATTGGCCCATCACTGGGGCATATATATATTTTTTAATTTTATCAGTGACAGCTCCATACTTCAAAAAAGGGCAGAATTTGTATTTTCATGGTTTTAATTTGTATTGTTTTTAGTTGGAGTTGAGATATTAATTAATCTTCATTAGATGTGTTCAACTAATTAAATTAAATAATTTAAATTTATTATTATTTATATCATGTTCAAAATTATTATATGGAGCTCATAAAAGAAATCATTATTAAGATATTTTTCTGCCGTGGCAAATATGGGTTTTTATTTATGAAGTAAAATTAAATTCTAGTTATTTGAGATACTAATAAAATGGACCTAAAAATTGATACTTGAAGAATTAATGGACCTAAAAATCATATATAGCGTGCGAAAATGCTATAGAAAAAACGAAAAACACTCCACCTGAAATTATTAAATGCTGAACTGTAAATATCATTTTTTCGAGTTCCTCAGTCCAGAATCCATCACCAAAGATCTCCAACTCAAGCGCACACTCCATTTTTTCTGAGTTGGAGAGAGAAGCGGCCAGTTGAGACTCCAGAAAGAGAAGAGACTGTCTTTTGATAGAGAGAGAGAGAGAGAGAGAGAGAGTTGGTTTTCTTTCACGCCAAATTAGCCTTAGCCAATCTCCGGAACCGTCAGATCATTCTGCCTCAGAAACTTCAAGTGGGTCATCTTTTGTTTTTTGTATTTGTTTTTGTTTTGTTGATGTCCTACTCCACTTGTTGGTCTTTGCTGTCTCTGCCTTCGCCTTTTCTGAACTCCCCTCCCCAAACGACCACCCTTTTTCTCTTTAATTAATGTCCATTCTTGCCTATCTCCATTCAAATTCCAATTTTCTCTCTCTTCACGAAATTTCATACATCCATTTCATTGGTGTACATCCCTATTGATTTTTTGTTGTTGTTGTAAGTTTTCTTGTCCATTAAGGTAATACAGAAATCAATTTTCTTTTTGTTGTTACAGACTTAATAGTTGTGCCGTACATGTATGGTTTCTGTTTGAATTTTTGCTCTTCTTTGATTATCAAGATCGGGTGTTTGTTCTGCTGTGAAAAAAGAGAGTGTTTGCGTCCAACGTTGGCATCTGGGTGTTGCTGTACATAAGCGAACTTTACTGGGTTTTTCTTGAAATGGTTGATATAGTTCTTGGATTTGATGGGTTTGTTTCAAGATTCTTGCAGTTGACCTAAAGGGTCTTATTGGGTTAGCTTGAAATTTGCACATATTCTTGGTATTGTTTTGATTGATATTGAGATTTCATGTTTGGTCCGAGACAATGGAGATGTTTATGGCCATATTTTTTCTTCTCTAGCGTTGACTATTGTAGCTTGGTGAAAAAAATATGAAGAACCTATTAAAGAAACTTCATATTGTGCCCAATCAGGCTGAAGATTCAGAGGGGTCTGGTTCATCGAAGAGCAATAGGTTGGGTGATGTTCCATCACCTGAGAGGTCTTCACACTCTAGGTCTCATCATGGTTCTGAGCATAAACCCTTTTCAGCTATTTCTGGATGGTTAAATTCTGTTGGAAATAGAAATAATCCTACTAGTCATAGTCCTAGTCCCCCATCCTCTTCAAATGTGACAAGAAGTGAGAGAGTTGAACCCTCTGATTCTGTGGTCACTAGTGGTTTGGATGCTGCTTTGGATGCAGTGAGGCACGATTCAGGGTCTAGCAACTCAAGGGATCCTGATATCGAAGAGGAGTATCAAATTCAGTTAGCTTTAGAATTGAGCGCAAGGGAGGATCCTGAAGCAGTTCAGATTGAAGCTGTTAAGCAGATCAGTTTGGGCTCATGTCCTCCGGAAAATACTCCAGCAGAAGTAGTTGCATACCGATATTGGGTGAGTTGATTTTGTTTGTCATTGGATTCTCTCATTGTTTTCAGTTTGATTAGCTTGGTGCCATTCACTCACACATTATCTGCTATGTAACGTACCATTAATGGGCCACATTGTAACTAAGTATTAATTTGGTTGAGGTATTGAGTCACTTTAGATGTGTAGGATTCAAATCATGAGATTATGGTATTATTGTAAATGTATTGAGTCAATAAAAATAAATAAAGGTACCACGGAATACAATAGTTGTATCAAGGTTATGGTATTATTGTGAAGATTTTTTCAAAGAGTACCATAGTTGACAATGTAAGGATGTTTGGAGTTCCAATTGATATTGGAATGCGGCATTTCTTCCTGGGGCATGATTAAGGGCTTGAATTATCATTCTTCATGATATCTAAATCTAGATATATGCAATAAATCTGCCCTTTTTGTGGGTTTTTTGGGTTGGGGGGGCATTTTTTTGAATAAAGAAAAAAAAAAACAACCATCATGAAGAGGAAGTGAAGTGCTGCCCAAACACAGGGAGATAAAAAAAGCAATACTGCTCAAATGTGTCAACAACAGTCGCAAAGATGGATATCATATAATGCTTGACCCTGGGAATGTGAGGTTTTTCGCCAGGAAGAAATGAGATAGAAGGAGAATGTGATTGAACGTTGAAGTGAGTAGGATAAATAGAATCATGAAAGGAGAACAATGATGACAAAATACCTCATAGGTCTGCACTGTTGGATACCCTTTCTGAGAAAGGGAGATTAGCTAGTTTCCTTTTAAGGCTACCATCATTAATTAATTTGAGTTAACCTGAGTTAATTTGAGAATGAGAGTTTATCTAGGTATATCTTGGGTCTTACAACCATAGATACTCCAGTTATGAAAGAGAAATTATCTACATGTTTCATGGAATTTGCACCAATACAACTAATTTCAATTCATACCCAATTCTCTATGATGACTTTTGTTCCACAAGAGCAGAGTGCTTGAAGTGCGAAAATTGGCCAATACAGCGAAGAATCTAAGAATTGAGAACTTAAGAGTGAAGTAATCTATTTGATGACTGGTTGTATCACTAGTACATAACAAGCCTCACTTTTGAAGGAGTTTACTACATGGTTCTATGTCTCAAGGCTGAGAAAACTAGAATTGCCATAATAAAGATCACTACTTAATTTGGTCCCCGTTAACCGAGGTATTGGGAGGGGTGGATGAAGTCCAAACCTAAACTTGGGCATTTTTAGCCAAAAAAAAAAAAGGAGTTGCCATCAGGTTCAAAAGTAAAACCTCTCGATGATAAGCCTGATCATGTTACCAATGCACTAGGCATTGGTTGACGCCTTAAACTTTGACTAATAAAGGGTATACATGAAGGAGCATTAAGTTACTACAGGTCTTGCTTTCACAGCAAATAAAGGGTAAATCATAAATATCAAAAAGTACGTATTTTCACTGACAATTCACTCAAAAACAGCTTAAATTTTTTGATGAGCAACTGTTGATGAACCTTTAAATGCTGTGCATAGGTCCATTGGTTTATAAAATTAAAGACAAATAGATTATGAGTAAAAATTCAATGGGTTAAATACGACCTATTCTGATGGGCCCTAAAGCTAAAAGTGCCATGTGTTTAATAACGAACAATGTTCTAAATAAAGCTAGATAGTGTGACATATTTCTAACTGTAACCTATTAGATACTCACAAATTGTTATTAAACTATTCAAAGCTTCTTGTTGCACCTGTCTCAAAGTTGAACTGAATTTCCAAGTTTACCCTTCCTTTGCCTGTTTATCTGGCTAGCCTCCTGAATTCTGCTTGTTTATTTTTTTCTTCTTCTCTATCAGGGGTATTACTAGTATGTTGTTCGTTTTTGTTTGTAATTGAAGCTAATCTGACTTGATAGTTAACATTGATGGCTCATGCATAGTTAGTAGATTTATTATATGTGTTGGGGTTATCAAGTTGTCTGTGTATGTTGTCTTAGTAGTTGTTTGAAATATGTTTCTGCATTGCTAACTTATCTCATATCGTAGATTTATCCATGCTTCACAGAATTACAATGCTCTTGGTTATGATGACAAGATCCTGGATGGTTTTTATGACCTTTATGGCATCTTGATGGACTCCACTTCATCAAAGATGCCTTCCCTTGTTGATCTACAAGGAACACCTGTCTCGGATAATATCTGCTGGGAAGCAATACTTGTTAATAAGGCTGCTGATTCTAAGCTGTTACAACTAGAACAGAAGGCTTTGGAGATGGCTGTGAAGTCCAGGTCAGAATCTGTAAATTTTGTTGGTAGCAACTTAGTGTGGAAGCTTGCTGCTTTAGTTTCTGACCACATGGGAGGGCCAGTTGGAGATCCCGATAACATGTTGCTAGCATGGAGAAGTCTCAGTTATACTTTAAAAGCCACTCATGGGAGCATGGTTTTGCCCCTAGGTTCTTTGACGATTGGATTAGCTCGTCACCGTGCATTGTTGTTCAAGGTACTTTGGACTTCTTGGTATTTAATGGTTTATTAACTAATAAACTTAATGCAGGACAAATATGACATTGTTATTCATTAGTCATTTACCGCCTTCTTCTGATTTCCTAGTAGGACTATACCAACAAAGCTAATCAAGAAATTTGTGATGTTTTATTTGCTTCTATCGTGATGGGCATGGTCCCGCTTAAAATATAGGCAAAGGTATTTTTCATAGTATAGTAGTCATTCACTGTTGGTGAACATATCAGGCTTATTGGAGTAACTCTCACCAATAGAGGGTTATGACTGCCATTGCATGAAAATACTTCAGAAAGGATTCTGCCATTTATTCAGTGACATCTCATTCCTGCACCATTACTCTTTCCATGAGTATGCAAACCAACATGTTGCTATGCAAGTTGGATTTTGGCTATAGGGACTTTTGAGTAATCCAGTAAAGAATCTGGAATTGTTTGCTGACTATTAAATGTTATGTCAATACCTAATAAACTTGTTCCTTCTTGTTACAAACCACTCTTTTTCACTTGGCTGGTCATACTTGCGCCTTTCCTTGCCATTGCCTGATGAGTGATACATAAACCAGTTTCCTGTCTTCTCAGAAACCTTATGCAAGATTTTAGACAGTGTGGAGATTAGGAAAGTGTACACTTGGTGAGTCATCTCACTTAAAGTTAATAGTTGATTTAAGGGCAACTATCTTCTTGCCTGCTTTTTAGGATTGCAGCTATGTAATTTTTGATTTGCATCCTGCCCGCTGGGTCAAGCAAAGATACATAGCAGGTTAAAATCTGCTTCAAAGACAAATTCTGAAAGAGAACTTTCACATTTATGATGCCATAGTTCATTTACTATGACAAGTTTACTCATTCGATTTTATGCTGGAATCTAAGTCGTCATAGTTATACATATTATAAGATATGCGATACGTATCGTATGATTTATTACGATATAGAAGAAAAACGATATAAATTGTTAAGAGTGTTCCCCCTACCCTACGGGTAGGAAATATAGTCTTCCGTCTTCTTACTTGATATTTTATGGAAGAATTTTTTCTTGGCCTACCATACCTGATTTCCTACCCGATTAATCAGGTAGGAAGTCGGGTAAACACTTTTGTAGCTATTAATTTTGGATCATTTTAACAATTCAATTAAATAACATACACCAATTTAACACTTAAAATTTGAGGTTTTTCATGTTTGATGCTAATTGGATAAGTTTTGAAAGTTTAAAAAAAAAATAGAGAAGGCTTGGACGATGCTTGAAAGCTAGGGTTTTGATGTTCATTAACTTGATGCTTTAAAAAAAAAAAATCAACTACGTAGATGAAGGCCACCAAATTGTGCCCAAATAGAGATAGAGAGAGAGAGAGTGCCTGGGGAGGGCGGGACTGAACAATGGAGGCTTGAGCTATGGAGCCAGAGGCTTGAGCGATTAAAGCCGATGGAGGCAAGAGTAGAGGAGTGGAGTGAGGCGCTCGCGTAGTTAGTAGACGATAAGGTTGGTTAGCAATTGGGGTTTTTTTTAGTATATATATATCAAGGAGCAAAATATCGTTTTGATCACCTAGGAAATGGAAATGTTTTGACGTGTTTCGAACACGTTTCGATCCGTTTCAGAAATATAATGAAAAAAATAAAAAAATTTAAGAATTATTTTTCTGAAATATTGATGGAAATTTATCAAAATATCTTAAAATATTTTAAAATATTCCAAAACAATTGTGCAAATACATTGAAATATTATAATACATTTAGAAACATTATGGAATACCTCAAAATATTAGAATTTCGATTTCATCACTGTTTTTTTTTGTCTTTTTGAAAACGGAAACGTTTTGGATGTTTCGACCGTTTCAAAATGATATTTTGATTATATATATATATATATATTTATAAATTAATTAATTTATACGGGTAGGGTAGGAATGCAAAAATTGATGGGTATTTCGCATTCCTACTCGATTTAATCTGAAGACCAAAAACTTTTCCGTATTTTTATCCAGTTTTTGCGGGTAGTTGTTCAGTAGGGTAGGGTAGGAAATTGCAGCCAATCGAAAATTTGAACACCCCTACGAATCGTGTTTTTGTATTGTTTTTGCATCATCTGGTGCAATACAAGATGCAATAAGTACGATATGATATGTATCGTTTGATACACGCAAATAATTTATTTTGTAATTTGTTTTTGGAGCTGAAACGATGCCATTCATGTGGGATGTTATTTTTTTAAGTCCTAGCTAAAGAGCTGACACTGTTTCACCGGCTAGTGCTTAAAAAAATAATGTCATTCTTTAGTTTTTTTGATTGACAAAGACTAGAAAAATTGTTTCTGCTCTCTAAATCCGCAAAGAAGCAGAAGCCCCACTCTAATCTATTGCACAACAAAAGTCCTTCCGAAGTTTGAATTAGAGGTCTTTGTATTTTGATATTAGTGAACTACGTTGAAAACTTGAATAGTTGGTGGAATTAGTGGCGTAGTCAATAGTGGACTAGGGGGACAAAGGCACACCTTGAATTTTTTTAAAAAAACTATTACCTATATATTTTTAAAAATCTATAATATAAAACAAGACATGTTTCAATAAGTCCATCCGACAGTCTCAAATAGACTTATCCAATAGCCACTAACATTCCTCTCTAACTATTCAAATTGCACTGTATCTTCTAGTACGGGTTACCTCTAGTTATTGGTATATTTTATGTTGCCCACCGTATATATTTTGTGTTCAAGCTATCAATTTCTTGTTCTATAAGTACTATAGACAAATACTTAATTAACTAAGAATTTTTGGACATATTTTACACTTTATAGGCACGTCTAGACAAGTTTTTGATATATCAAATTTATTTTTTTAAATTATGAAAATTGTAGGATTAAGTTATATAATCAAATGAGTGAGTTAATTATTTATATAAAAAAAGATATTCTCCGTAATATGGATAATGAAGTTATCATACAACGTCTTTAAAGTATGAAAACTCATCGAAATCAATTGTAAATAATTATAATTAGTCTCTTTCATTATTTTTTTGTATATACTATGCATATCGATGTTGAATCATTTTGCATCTAATAAATGTTTGAGTATCAAATATAATATAATAAATTTAAATTTACTATGTTACTTTTCTTAAGTGATAGAAAAAAATTTAAGTTTATAGTTAAGGTGCCCACTCTAAACAAAATAAAATTTCTGGCTCTGCCACATTCTGAAATATTGATGAAATGTTATGTTATTATAAGTTTATGACTTTTTTTGCAAATGTATATATATATTTTTAATAATTACTTAGAATTGCCATTTTTTAAAAATCTTGGCTTTCGTACTTTAGTGAGTCTCTGAGACTCATGCCATGTCGGATGAGCAAGATATGCGGAAGATGGGGGGGGCTTGCCTCATCGTTCCCTTTTACCTATGCCATGATGCTCGTGATACATGATACGATACATGATATACTATTTTTGAAAAATGATACGTCTTCCGATATACGATTTGATGGTCATGCAATTAGTAATGAGGAGGTTGTATCATGTATGTTACTTTTTGTTGGTTTCAACTTTCAAACGTATATAATAATAAATAAATATATGGATACCTCACGGATACTTTGATATACAGAGAAGTATGTGCAATTTGTAGTTTTAATCTTTATCCTTTCCTTTTGATTTCACATATAATGCAATAAATTAACAAAAATTCCTATGACTTTGAAGGCACATAAGTGTTTTCTAAGTATTATCCATTATCATATGTTCAAAGAGTTTAAATGAGTTGATTACTCTAATTTTAGCAGCAAATACTTCTAAACAAACAATATAGTTAAATGTTGATTTTTATTCCTTTAATCTATCACGTTCACTTTGTAGATGTACCACAGTGATACGATAGGTAAATTTTTGAAAATAAAAATTGTAATATTGTTTATTATTGTTTAAGAATCACTAAAAATTATAGTTATCAAGTCATTACATAATAGTAAATATATAAAATATATATTTATAGATGTATCCCAGCTTTACCTGTATCCTATTTATTGGGATTTTATCGTATCGCCGTATTCGTATTATATCGTACCTGTATCCGTATCCATGTTTCGTAGTTAGTCACTGTACTGGTTGATGGTGTAGTTGACATATTTGCTTCGTTTGCAGTATATCCTTACATGCAAATTCATGGGCCTGTGGTAGAAAACAATTCTAGAGTTTGAAACTCTTGGACATATCCTTGTGGCACATGGATTTCTTGAGGATCCACTTCCGTGCATTGTTGTACAGCCTTTTCATGCTGCATTTAATTCTCATATGTTTGACTCCATTTACTCTATCATATTTTCTTTCTCATTTTGGTGCGTTGGACAGGAGTTTTACCTTTCTGCTGCCCGGTTTCCTTGAATGGTTGTGTAGGTTTTGGCTGATAGTGTGGATATTCCTTGCCGTTTAGTGAAGGGACGGCAATACACTGGTTCTGATGATGTGGCAATGAACTTTGTGAAGATTGATGATGGAAGGTTATTTTTTCCTGCTATCTTTTCCTGTTGCCAGCAATTTTATATGTTGTCCTTGACTGAAATATAGTTTACTATTCATCTTAAATTGTGAAGTTGCTTGTTATCATTTCCCTTGCTTTGCTGGTTGTGAAGTGCTTATATACTGCTTTATAAGGAGTACATGACGTAGTGAAGTGAATGCAACATTTTAGAAAAAATCATGTAAAGACCAGTCTCTAGGATCTGCCATCAGCAGAGTGGACGCTTTTGAGGAAGAACCACAAAAGATTATTTTGATTGGACCCTTTTTTCCTCATCAACTTTTATTTGGAGTCCCTTAGTTAATTCCTGCAAAAAAAATTTCTGAATGTGCCAACCGTTCTCAGTATAACCAATTGAGGTGGTAAAGCATTGCTGAATAGGATTAATAATAAATAGATTTCTGGAACCATCTTGTTTGCGAAACTTGAATCTTTTATAATTACTCAATTTGGGATTGCAAACATTTTATTGTTTAATAAAACAATGATAATGACAGTTTCAGGGAATATATAGTTGATTTAATGGCAGATCCTGGCACACTTATTCCATCTGATACAGCAGGATCCCATTTGGACTATGAGGAGTCTTTCTTTTCTACCAGTCCTTTGTCCAAGGATGTAGGCTCCTCTCATACAGCGTCCTCTAGTAGTGGGGTTACCACTTCATTTAAAGACCAATTGGAGTCTGGGATCCTGGACAAGAGATCCAGGTTTGGAAATCATGATGGTGCAGAAAACGAATCTGGTTACAGTGGTCAATTATATGTGCCTTCTGCTAATTTAATTCAACAGCTTAGCACTAAGGAAGGATCTGATAAGTCAGATGAATTCAAAAATCCCTGCAAGGTGAAGGAGCTGGTTCGAGAAATTCCGAGCAGGGCCAATCATCCTTACATGCACGCAAGATCTCCTTCCTGGACTGAAGGAGTTAGCTCCCCAGCTGTACACAAAATGAAAGTGAAGGATGTTTCACAATACATGATTGATGCTGCCAAAGAAAATCCACAATTAGCCCAGAAACTTCATGATGTGTTGCTTGAAAGTGGTGTTGTTGCTCCTCCAAACTTGTTTACTGAAATCTACTCGGAGCAATTAGATATATCACCAGTGGAGGCAAAGTCCCTGACTGATGATAAGGAGAATAAAGAGAGAGTTGACACCCAGAAAACAGCAACTCAAGCTCATTTTTTACCTCCTCTGCCTTATCATGGTGTGCGCTCTAAAGAAAGTCCTCGTGGACCACTGGAGCATCAGCTAGATTTGATGGAAGCAACTGGACAACATACTTCATCACAATCTGAAGTAACTCCAGCTAAATATGCAAAAAATGTTCCTGTTGCTGCAGCAGCAGCAGCAGCAGCGGCTGTTGTTGCGTCTTCGATGGTAGTTGCTGTAGCAAAGACAAGCAGTGATTCAAATCTTGAACTTCCTGTAGCAGCTGCGGCCACTGCTACAGCTGCCGCTGTGGTAGCAACAACTGCAGCTGTCAGCAAGCAGTATGAGAACTTGGAGACTTGTGCTCATTCACCAAATACTGCTGCCCCCTTCCTTAACCCAACTGATTTTTCAAAGAGTGATGGAGATGCAGATGCTCTTGCTCAAGAGCCACGTGGTAGTGGTGACCGGGAGCGTGATGCTTTGGGGGTAAATTCCGAAGGTGAGAGAATATCAGATAGGTCAACAGGTGATGATAGTGCAAAATCTGATGTGGGATTAGATGACGTAGCAGACTGTGAGATTTTGTGGGAGGATATCGCCCTGGGTGAGCGTATTGGACTTGGTACAGATCTGCACTCATATTCTATGAATTTTATGTGCTTTCAGTCATATACGGTGTGACACAATTGTTTGGGATCTCATCAGTATGGTATATCCTTCCTATTGCAGGATCGTACGGAGAGGTATATCGTGGAGATTGGCATGGAACTGTGAGTCTACATATATGTCTGGTGTCTGAAATGGGTTTCTTTCGTGTTTTTTTTTTTTACTTTTTCCCCTTTCCCCTTTATTGAAGATGTTCAATTGAAAGCCAATTGGCAATGCGTGGAAAGGTCCAGAAGGCTCATATACTAGTCTAGCATGTGTTATTTTAATGAGTCAGAACAAGGTTTAACATTTCCCCAGCATATGCAACCTTTAATTGCTTGTCAAGAGGTAGACAAAATAATTATTAGAATAAGAGACATAACAGGTGTACTTATGGCACATGCCAAAGGGAAAACCAATTACCTAATCAATGAAATTGACATACCCTTCTAAAGTCAGAGGCATATACCATGATAAAACATCCCACTCAAATCCTGTTGGCAATGAATTGAGAGACACACTAGGAGTCTTAAGATATTCCATTGTTATTTTAACGATATGAGACGAGTCCTAGCAGTCTTAAAATCTTCCATTGTTGTAAATCTTTTCACTAGTCCTTTTTTGTGTAATTGGTTGAACCTTTATTCTGATTTCTCAGGAAGTTGCTGTTAAGAAGTTCCTAGACCAAGATGTAACCGGTGAATCACTTGAAGAATTCAGAAGTGAGGTACAATCCCCTCCCTGCCATGATACACATTTCTTTGGGATAGGCTCTTGAGTAAACCCTAAGGGTATGTTTGGTATGTTTTTGGGGAGGAGTTTGGATTGGATTGTTCAAACCTGGGTTTGACCCAAAGATGGGATTCAAAGATGGGTTTGAGGGGGTTAATGTTGTCCAAACCCATGTTTGGTATGTGCAGGGATATGACTATTATGATAATGTATTTGTATATAAATGACTATTTTGCCCCTAAATCAATTTAATCCAAACCCATGTTTGTTTACGTTAAATATGAGTTTGAATATATATATGAGTAAATATGTGTCCTTATGAGTTAAATATATGATTAAATATTTTTTCCTAACTTATGAAAAAAATAATGAATGTTGATAACATATAACTATTATTCATAACCATAATAAAACGCAATAAAACATTAACCCAATAAGGGATACATACAATGAGCCAATTAAAAATTATTTTTTTAATTATTAAAATTTCTAATTTTTTTTTAAGTATTAAAATTTCGAGTGAATTAAAATTCGATTCAAGTTAATTAAAATTTATTTTTTTACATATTAAAATTTGAGCCAATTAAAAATTATATTTTTTTACGAATTAAATTTTGTCTAATTAAAATTCTATTTGAACAAATTAAAAATTATTTTTAATTTACTAAAGTCAAATAATGTATCAATTCGTATTGAATTTTAATCAGCCAAATTTTAATCGACTCAAATTTTAATAAATCGAATTTTAATTGACACGAATTTTAATAAGTAAAAAAATATAAATTTTAATCGACTCGAAAGTAAATTTTAATTGGTGCTAACAACTTGGGTAAAGTTCAAATCGATTCAAATTTTAATATGTAAAAAATAAATTTTAATAGGTTCAAATTTTAATACGTTAAAAAAAAAGAAAAATTTATTCAACTTCAATCGAATATTTTTGGGCTTTACCCAATTTGTATATATGAGGTATATATGATATATAGGGGTATAAATGTCATTTGTAGACTAAAC
>CM042192.1:24798437-24819902 GCA_023539305.1 Ilex asprella
TCAGTGGATAATAAATTAATGTAGTGTGAATCATTTTTACTTGTTTGGCTTGCAAGGTCCGGATCATGAAAAGACTCCGGCATCCCAATGTTGTTCTTTTCATGGGTGCTGTTACTCGGCCTCCAAATCTTTCAATTGTCACTGAATTTCTTCCTAGGTATGTTGAAACTACATGTTTTTAGTCCATATTTTGAAAACCGGTGTGTTAATCTATGTTGCTGTATTTAAAGACATTAATCTGTATTAATGCTTAACAAGATCAATTCTTGTTCTCCGAAAAGATAAGATCAGTCTTAAACTCCAAACATGCTATGGTACCTGATATACGGATACGGATATGGACACAGGTATCGTATTCGATATGATATGGATACGGGGATATGACAAAATTAAAAAAATATAAGATATGAGTACGGTAAGGATATGACTATTAAAATAATATAATATTATTTTTTAAATAATAATAAAGTTGTAATATATTAAAAATAAAGCATATACTATAACAATATTAATAATATGACCTAGCAAATATTACTTTTTTGATTAAAATTGAAATAAATCAAAATAAATATCCATCATTTTCATCAAATATCATTACATCCATTGGCATTCATAGTATGAGTTACATAACAAAAATTATATTTAAAAAAATAGAAATAACACCTCTTTTAATAGTCTATAGTTGTTTTGTTTTTTTTTTTTAAATTCTTCGTTGAATCCTAGTCGCGTCTTAGATGTATTCTGGTTGTGTTGGACTGGGTTCACTATTCAAGACAACTGTGTCAAACATGTGTCTAGCCGTGTTCGACACGGTCAAAGCACCCTTCCGGGAAGTATCAGTGCTTCCTAGGTGAGCTGTGTTTAATTCTCAAGTAGTACCACATCAGGAGCCTTCCTCATGCTTGCTTACATATAATTTGCACTACTATTGGATTGCTTATATTTATCATCATGCAACAATTTACACGTAACAATATATTGTACTTTAGCCAGTAATCAAATGGTTATAAACAGAAGTAGGCAAGGGCTGTTTACATGCTGACATTTGCATTTGGTGAATAAGATGTTAAAGGTCCTCTTTTTGAGTACCAGAAGCTGAACCAGTAACGTACTGTCTGTGTGGGAGTGTTGGCATTACAGAATGATGTACCCCTTCCACTTTATCTATACCTATTATTTGGAAGTTAGTGTTATTCCTTTATTTTGTATGTTTAAACTTTAAATTCAACATCAGTCAACTGCTGTGAACCAAGTTTTTTGTATCTAAGTGCAATTTCCTCACTTTTTCTTGACTTAGCCATAACAACTGTTACCCAGATAAATTTTCTGCACACATTAGATCAGCCAGAAATGTCTACTATTCGTTTAGATGAACTTGAGCAGTTTTACATACTTAATGTTATGTACCATGAATTATTGAGGTGATGTGAATTTAATACATGGACAGAGAACACATCTACAGAAGAGTCCTAAATTGTTATATGCTCTGTAACTTTTGTTAAGAGTGATCGAGTTTTTCTAAGGATGATATTCATGCTACTTGGAATTTTGAAGCATTCTTTATGTTTTCAGAGGTAGTTTATATAGGTTACTTCACCGGCCCAACAATCAATTAGATGAACGCAGGCGACTGAGGATGGCTCTTGATGCTGTATGCTCGTATATCTTGCCTACTGTTTCAATTACAATAAGCAACTTGTGATTTACTTGCTGAAATAGTGCTTATGATATGTGCTTATTTAATTGAACTCAGGCTCGGGGAATGAATTATTTGCACAACTGCACACCAGTAATAGTTCATAGAGATTTGAAGTCTCCTAATCTTCTTGTTGACAAGAATTGGGTTGTGAAGGTGGTGTTATTATCTCATAATAAGAATGTTTGATGATATAATATCTACTTTGCAGACCTTATTGTTATGATGTGAATTGGTCATTAGGTTTGCGACTTTGGGTTATCAAGAATAAAGCACAGCACTTTTCTTTCTTCAAGGTCAACTGCAGGGACGGTAAGCTGTAATTGACAAGCTGTACTTCAACTTTCTTCCTAGTCATTCAACAATGTTTCTATTAGATACACACTTATGTAACACCTCTCTCTATCGACTTAAGCTTTTATATGAGACGGTGGTTTTATATAGTATTAGAGCGTAGAGGTCTTGAGTATAAATGACACCGGCGCCTCCTTTATTATGCAAAAACAAAAGTATCACGTGAACAGATCACCCAAGAGGAGCCACACGTGAGAAGGAGTATTAGATAAATACTTATATTACACTCGTCTCTATTAGCGTAAGCTTTTAGATGAGATGGTGATCAGCAGTTTCTCTTTTTGTTTTGCTCCATTTTTTATTTTCTCCATCTCATTTTTTCAACCATATTCTTTCTTTGTGCGTGCTGATCTACGTGTTTCTAAGTGTTGCAATCTACTGCTATTGCTGCATATTGTTTCCAAATATTCCATTAATTGTTCGAGGGAATGCTTCTTTGCTTCTCTTACACTTTGGGCCTCTCTGGCCTGTGCCTGTTGGATGTATATATCCGTTGTTGCTTGTTGATGGAATAGCATAACGTTGACATGCTGTAAATTGGCTAATTTTTGTTGCATCATTTTATTATCAGCCATTTTTAGAAGATAGCCCAGTGCTGTTGGTCCTATTACCCGGGCCTTTGGAGATGTTTTGATTGCCAAGTTTCTCATTCAACAAGGTGGTTGCTGTGACCCAGGATTCAAGATAAACTTCAAATTTCAATTATCTTTACCTTATTATAAAAATGTAGTTGGGCTTGATGTCTATGTCACTAAGTTTTTGTGCCTTATTGTTTTTTAAATTTTGTGAAAATTGCATTATGAGAATCTGGGCTTTTTATAGAATGCATCCCTGCAGCACAAAGGCAAAAGTTGCTTCATGATTACTATGGATGCAATTTTAAGTTGCAGAAAATGCAATGCACATTATCTGGAAACGAAAAATAAATAAATAATGTATGCGTTTGGGTACTTGTATTTTCATTCCTCAGTTTTGATGAAAAAGTTTGAGTAAAGGATTTATGTATTATTATTATTATTTTTTTTGGGGGGGGGGGGGAGAGGGATGTAGGTAAAAGAAAGTTAATTGAGAGTCAATTAGTGAGTTGCTTAATTTTCAAAATGGTTGCACATAAAATCCATGGGTTAAACGTCTTTGGTCATCTTCCATGCCTCAACTTATAATTGCAATATTGAGGCTTGATATATATTGTTCTGGCATCATTTAAGATCAAATAGGAAGACATATCGACAATATTATCTTTCCTTTTATTTGGACTATCCTGGATATTTGACTGCAATCAGGTGATTTTATTACTGGTAATTGTGCTGACTCTCACAAGAAGTAATTTTTTTTTTGGGAAATGTTGGGATGGGGTGACCCACAAATAAAGCTTTTGGTGTGGCATAAAAATGTTTTGAGACAGTTTTGAGTGGAAACAGGAGTGATAATATGATAAGGTGATATTGTGGTTAGGGTCCTTAATAGAAAGCCCTGAAGAAGCTGGGGCTTTTGGCACAATTCCTCTGGTGTTGAATTCTAGTTTAATTACAGATATCATATTATCTGTTGAGATAGTGATGTAAAAGACTTTGATATCATAGTATATCTAGAGCATAGTTCAAACTACCGGTCAATAAAAACGCGCCTCGACGGACTCGTACCTAGAACGACACCTTTTCTTCCAATACCAATACACTTCTCGTGTAAATATGAGTCTCACTCTGGTTGACTCAAGATATCTCAGCTGAGTCATTGTCATCAAATTGCAGCTTATATGCTAGCACTGTTTCTTGACACCGCGATATGGCTTGAATTTCTTGCAATTTCATTGCTCGATATGGTCATCCGACATGGTGACTGATGCTTCTTAGTGCTATCCGAGTCAATATTAGCCTTGGTCTCTGGTTTAGAGCAGATTACATTAGTTTGTCATTTCTCTTATGGTTGTTCCATGAAGCTTTTGTGCATCTTGATGGAATACTTGTATTTTTGTTTAAATAAGCGTGTATTGTTATCGATGTTTCCTGACATGACCATTACTACTATGACTTGATTAACGTTGTGGTATTATGTCTTTCTTCAGGCTGAATGGATGGCTCCAGAAGTCCTAAGAAATGAGCCTTCAAATGAAAAGTATGCTTTTACTATCTAAGATATATTGCCCGCAATTGATTTAAAATACAACAGATCTATATAAATAAATAAAAAATTAAGTGTAAAGTAAGGTTAAAATTAAAAATAGTGATCCACATATTGTTGATGATTTTGATAATTTCTTATTTTGTAACTGTTCGTTGATTTTGGATTAAAAATTGATGCTATGCAGGTGCGATGTTTATAGCTTTGGTGTCATATTGTGGGAGCTTTGTACTTTGCAACAACCATGGGGTGGAATGAACCCAATGCAAGTTGTTGGTGCCGTTGGATTTCAGCATCGTCGTCTTGACATTCCAGATGACATGGATCCAGTCATTGCAGATATCATTATTAAATGCTGGCAAACGTGAGTATACCTTGTGTATCATTACAGCCACTCTAGTTGGAAATGCTTTGAGAAGTTTTCTTTTCTAGTGATATTTCAATTCACCCGTCCACAATATCTAGTGCCACTACTGGCGCACACAGTGTTCTGGTCTAGGTAGAAGTTAATGTGCATTCTCTTCAATAGCATGCCTTCGTCATATTCTTAAGTCATTAATTGGCAATTCGGAATTGAAGAAGATGACTTGGGATCTTCACCCAAACGTAAGTTTAGAACACCGATTCGATTTCCATGAAACTTGATCTAGATTTGAATCTCCCATATCTGTATCTCTGAGATAACAGAAAATAGCTGATGAATCATAGAATCTGCTTTATACACTACATGCTTTAGGTGCAGATGTACGGCCTAAATGTCAAACTAGTTTACATTCTTCTTCTAGTTCCTCAAAAACATCATGGCTGATGATATATGTTTGTTTAATGTGGGTAGTTAACCCATTTTTAGGCAGCCACGTAACCACAGAACATAATGAAAATTTCATGGATCCATGAACTCTTTCACAGATAGGATATGTTGTTGCGGAAATTTCCCTATGAATCGAATTTTGACCGATATTGACATTGACACTCAAGTGGAAAAATAAAAGAACAATCACACAAGACAAAGCAATTTACGTGGTTCGGCAATTGCCTACGTCCACGATGACGACAATTTGATGTTTTCACTATTTGGAGTAAATAGAGAGTACACGAACAATTCTTCAAAACCTCGCTAGTACTCACTCAAACAAAGAGGATCACTCTGATATCTCACTGGTGTCCCTCACAAATTTGATAACACACAGACTAACACCTGATATCACTAAAATTGATATCGAAATATGACTTAATGCTTGAACACTAGAAGCACTGAAATACTAAAATGATTTTCGGATGCTTCAACCACTAGCTGGGCAACTCCTTTTATAGGCAAAGCTGGGAAAGAAATGGACAAAGGCTCAGATCTACAAATCAGAGCAATTAATGCGAAGATTAAAACCGAACTATGCATGATTCAGGCATTCACGCACAGTCCCATTTTTCTCTTGACTTTAAGCCACCAATTGTTGAAAATCAATGCCACCATTTGTCTTCTTGCTAGCCATAGGCTGTCAAGTTATTTAATTCAACAATTCTCCATCTTGGCCTGAAGCTACTCATGCAATTTGAAAAACTCTTTTCGATCGTCGATTCAGATGCACCTTATATGGTGCTCAAACTTGTAGGATGTTGATTAAGTGCAAACAATGCACGGACTTAGTTGTTGGAACCCCCTTGGTCAATATAGTAGCTGGATTATCTTTAGTAACAACTTTCTGTAAAGAAATTTCTCCATCGTCGATAACCCTCAAACAAAGTGAAACCAAACATTAATATGTTTGGTCCTTGTATGATGAACTTGGTGTTTCAGCAAATGAATGACGCTCTAACTATCACAAAAGATACTCACATATTTTTGCAATAAACCCAAATCACCAATCAAAACCTCGGAGCCATAAAACTTCCTTAACGACCTCATTTACTGTCATGTGCTTTGCCTCAGTTGTTGATAGAACAATTGTTGGTTGTAGTATAGACCTCCAATTAACTGAACCATGGGCTATTGTGAAAACATAGCCTGTTGTTGACCTTCGCTTGTCTAGGTTACTAACATAATCGGAAACTACATAACCACTAATATGAGACTCTGAACTACTATCCCAGTGATACATCAATCCTACATTCAGAGTACCATGGAGATACTGTTGTAAATATTGCACAGCCTTCCAATGTTCCTTACCTGGAACTTACGTATATTTTCTTATTATTCTGATTGCTTGTCAAATGTTCGGGCAAGTGCATACCATAGTATACATCAAGCTTTCAAGTGTACTCGTATATGGAACATAAGACATTTACTCACGCTCCTCCCTACTATTTGGAGACATAGTTGTTGAGAGTCTGAGGTGGGTAGCCAAAGGAGTACTTAGGTTTTGAGTTCTCCATATCAAACTGAGAAAGTATCTTCTCCAAGTACTTCTGCTGTGACAAACACAATCTATCCTTCTTTCTCTCTCTCAGAATTTTCATGCCAAAAATTTTCTTATTTGCACCTATGTCCTTTATCTCAAACTTTCTGTTGAGTTGAGACTTCGATTTCAACTATGCTCTTAGCAGCAAGCATGTCATCAATATATAAAAACAAGTAGACAAAAGAATCATTTGGTAGCTTCTTAAAGTACACACAATGATCAGTCACTTCTTGTGTAGATTTGTTGCAACATGAACGTGTCAAATCTCTTGTACCATTGTCTTGGCGCTTGCTTCAGTCTGTACAATGATTTCCTCAGTTTGCACACATGAGATTCTTTATCAACAACCTTGAAACCTTCAGTGTGAGTCATAAAGATTTCGTCCTCCAAATCCCCATGGAGAAATGCAGTCTTGACATCCAACTGCTCTAGCTCATGAACAAAATGAGTTATAATGGCCAATAACACAAGAATTGAAGTGTGATTCACTCTGGGTAAAAATATCTCATTGTAATCTACCGCTTCCTTCGGTGTGTAGCCCTTGGCTACTAACCGTGCTTCGTGTCTGATGCCAACTATTCTTGGAGAACCTTCCTTTGTGTACACCCATTTGCACCCAATTGCTTGCTTCATCTTTGACAATTTGATGGGCTCCCAAATATGGTTCTTGTGAAGAGAATTCATCTTTTCATCCATAGCAGTTTTCTATTCCCAACAATTACTATCATTTATTGCTTCCTAGAATGTCAATGGCTCATCACTCATCATAGTAAGTGCATAAGATAACATATCTTCAAAACCATAACGAACTGGTGCTTTAATCGTTCTTCTAGTTTTTCCAGTTGCTAAAGATGGTTGTTCTGGTTGCTCTTCTGATGTCCCTTCATCTAGAACAATATCTTCGGGGGTACTAAGCTCTACCTCTACAGGATCACCATTTTTCTCCGCTATCTAAATATCATACTGCTTGCTGGAAGTTAGCATAGCAGGCTCATCAAACGGGGGTACTAAGCTCTACCTCTACAGGATCACCATTTTTCTCCGCTATCTAAATATCATACTACTTGCTGGAAGTTAGCATAGCAGACTCATCAAATGTCACATCCCCGTTGATCATAAACTTGTGCAATTTAGGGCATAATATGTAGCCTTCCACTTCAGTTGCATATCCGAGAAAGATTCCCTTCTTAGAACTTGGGTCAATCTTACTTTTTTTAATATGAAAATAAGTTGGACACTCAAAGATTCTATGGGAACTATAATCAAGTGGCTCTCTTGACCATACTTAATGAGGAGTTTTACACTCTGTAGCAGTTGACGGGTGATCAATTGATGAGAAAACACGTCGTGTTTATAGCCTAAGCCCAAAATTCTCTACCCAATTCCGCATTGGATAACATACACTATACTCTTTCCAACAAAGTTTGGTTCATTCTCTCCGCAACTCCCTTTTTTGTGGCGTTTCCTTTACAGAAAATTGCCTCGCAATACCTACATATTTACAAAACTTCAAGAATGGCTGGTACGTGTACTCACCACTATTGTCGGTTCTCAACTGCTTAATTTTCTTGTCGGTTTCCTTCTTGACCATGGCCTTCCACTTCTTGAATGTTTCAAAGACTTTCATCATTAGTTTTTAGAAAGTATATCTATACTTTGCGTGAGAAGTCATCAGTAAAAGCATAGTTGTTAGTATCGTACGATACGCGATACGTATCGTACGATACGTCATGATACAGGGCTAAAACGATACGGATCGTAGTTCTGTATCGTTTTTGCACTGTATCGTCCGATACACGATACGTTTTTACGATACGATACGTATCGGTCCGATACGTGCAAAGGTTTTTTTTTTTAACTAAATAGACTATTTTTTTAAAAAAAAATTATAGAACGATGTCGTTTTGGGCTAGGCAGGTACTCCAACAAACATGTGCAGTGGAAGAAATGATAATTTATTTACATAGCCAATTTTTTATTTTTTTTGTATCAAAATTTTTGAGTCTTGATTAATGTTAATTTTTAATTTATTTACAAAGTCCAGTTTGTTTGGTGTTTCAAGCTTGAATTAGTGAATTATGGTTGTGAACTTTGCATTATAATGTTAGTGGACTATGTTGATGACTTGAATAGTTGGTAGAATATTAATGAAATGCTATGTTTTTATGAATGTATGATTTTTTTTAAAGGTATATATATTTTTTTATTATTTATTTAAAATTGCACCGTATCTTACGATACACGATACGATACATTATTTTAAAAAAACGATACGCTTTCCGATACACGATTTGATAACTATGAGTAAAAGTAATAAAATATCTGGATCCCTCTTTTGAGATTACGTCTGCGGGACCCCAAACATTGAAATAGATGTAGTCAAGAGTGCCTTTAGTGCACCGGATAGTTGTGCTAAACTTCACCTTGCACTGCTTGTCAAAGACATAATGTTTGCAGAAATCCAACTTGGTCGTCTTGACGCCACCAAGCATTCTTCGTTTATTTAATACTTCCAATCATCTCTCACTCATCAGGCCCAAACGCATATGTTATAGATGAGTAGAGAGCGAATCATTATTTCTTGATGTAGACACCGTTGCAGCATCTGTAACGGTAGAAAATATAGATTTTCTATCTTGTTCCCTTTCATCATGACCAGACCACCTCGAACAACTTTTATAACTACAACTTAGGTCACAATCTTGCATCCAGTGGAGATTGGTGCACTCAATGAGATAAGGTTCTTTTTCAACTCTGGAACATGTCTGACTTCTATCAAAGTTTTCACAATTCCATTGTGCATCTTGATTCTGGCAATTCCTAGACACAATGTTTTACAGACCATGTTGCCCATTAAAATAGTACTGTCATTTACTTCTTTGTAGGAAGAAAACCAATCCCTATTGAGACATATATAGTGTGAGCAACTAGAATCAAGAATCCATCTGTCTGATGCCCTTATATTGTGAGGTGAAACTAATAGTACATTTTCGGCATTCTTCGAATTGTCTTCAGCAACACTGACAGTGTGAGACACCTTATCTTTATTGTTCTGATCTTTAGCTTTGCACTTTGGACAATCAGCTTTCCAGTGCCCCTTCTTATGATAATAATGACATTGGGAATTCTTTCGATCTTTAACTTTGGATTTAGATCGAGATCTGTTACTTCTTGAATTTATGTTCTCCATCCTCCCTCTGACAAATAGACCCTCTACCTGAGAGTTCGGTACTAGAGTCTTCATTTGAACTCATTAGAAAGAAGTGATGAAGTAATATCATCTAACTCAATGGTTTCATTCCCGAAGAGCTATGTGATGACTAGATGCTCATACGAATTGGGTAGCGAGGATAAAAGTATCATGGCTTTGTTTTCATCTCTCAACTTGACATTCATTGTTTAGTAGTTCAGAGACAATTCTATTAAACTCGTTAAGATGCTCATATATGGATGTCTCTTCCTTCAGACAAAACATATAGAGTTGTTGTTTTAGATACAATCAATTGGTAAGAGATTTTGTCATGTAGCGGCTTTGATTTCTCTTGCATGAAGTGGTATATAATCTCTTTGTCCAGTCACAACCGAATGATGTTGCACTCTGGGTAGATCGTATTCCTTCCATTCGTTGTCATCCACATTTTTAGGTTTACCTTCCAATGCTTTGTGTAGTCCCTGTTGGATTAGGGCATCTTTGACTTGGACTTGCCAAATTCCAAAATTGTTCATGCCATCCAATTTCTCCGCCTCAAACTTAGAATTTGAAATCTTTGGAATTTTGTCGCCGTGACTTTAAAACTTGATTTGGTGAGTTCCAAAAAAACTAATGCAAATAATTACTATTCCTTGAATAGTATTGTATAAATAGTACCCGTGAATAGTACTAGCAAATAGTACTGATGAATAATAATTGTATATTGTACTAATAAATAGTATTGTATGAACAATATCCCCGTATATACAGTACCATATGAACAGTACTAGTATATAAACAGTAACTAGAATTGGCACCGACTCTGATAACAATTTGTTACGAAAATTTTCCCAGGAATCGAATTTGGATCAATATTGACACTCACACTCAAGTGGAAAAATAAAAGAACAATCACACAAGACAAAACAATTTACGTGTTTCGGCAATTGTCTACATCCACGACGACAACAATTGGATGTTTTCACTATTTGGAGTAAACAGACAATACAAAAACAATTGTTCAAAACCTTAATAGTACTCACTCCAATAAAAGAGGATCAATCTGATATCTCACTGGTGTCCCTCACAAATTTGATATAACACAGACTGACACCTGATATCACTCAAATTGATACCAAAATATCTCTTAATGCTTGAACACTACAAGCACCGAAAATACTAAAGTGATTTTCGGATGCTTGAACCACTGGGCATCTCCTTTTATTGGCAAACTAGGAAAGAAGTGGACAAAGGTTCAGATCTACAAATAGAGCAATTAATGCGGAGATTAGATCCGAATTTTGCATGATTCGAGCATTCACGCTCAGCCCCATTTTTATCTTGACTTTAAGCCACCAATTGTTGAAAATCAATGCCACCCTTTGTCTTCTTGCTAGCCATAGGCTGTCAGGCCATTTAATTCAACATATTTCTTGTCCTCCCACAAATGTAGAAGAGTCCATGCAATTGGATATGTGCAAGGGTTTCTCTTCTAGCATAGAAAACGCCTTGTTCTAAGTATTTGGATACAGCTACATTAAACCCTGCTGTGCCATTCTAATCCTATAAGAAACTATGCCTTTTTATTATCTTATCCCATTTTGATTTGGTCTTTCTCATCCCCTAGTATTTATACTAATGAGGACCATATCACTCTTACTTATTGGTGTACCTACTGATTTTCATTGTACATGTCCTGGCTTTCTTAATTAGTTATCTCAATTTACCTTGAATTGGTCCAATCATTCTGTCTAACAAATGTATACGTCTTGAAATCTAAATTTTCTTGTCTTACCAACATTCTCAATTTAGTAATATTCATTCCCCTTTATAGTTACCTAGTATTTTCTCAACGGTTATTTATTGTATAAAAGATGGTCTATTTATTGTTGATATTTTTCTTGGTTGGTTTCCAAATTCTGAACTAACTTTGGAGAGCAAGGAAATTCAACTAAAAGAGCTCCATAAATTTACTCCTTGAATAGAGGCCCAAGCCTTTTAAGGGATGCCTAGATGGATCAAATAGGTGTTTTGTGTGTGCTGTATCAGCCTTTGCAATTTATTTGAAACAAACAGGTATAGCCCAATACTAAGTAATCAACAAGAAATGAAAATAAAAATGTTCCATAGAGATATAGAATTAGTAAAGCTTCACTGTATTACTTCCTAAAGTCATTAATAACGGCCTTTAGAGTTGTTATCTTATCTTTAAATCGTCCTTAGAGACTTCTATAAAGCGTTTTACCAAGAGTTTAAAAAAAATACAGTGACAAGATACGTGAAATCAAATAGGAAAAATACTACTACCCAAAGATAAAATTTTGTTTCATTTCCACTGAAATGAGCAAGATATTTCGGTTTTCACGGAAACTGCACAGAATCAATGATTGAATTTTGAAATTTGAAATTTTAGGCCCCGTTTGGTAACGTTTTCGTTTTTCGTTTTTGAAAAACGAAAAACGAAAACCAAAAATGTCTTTTTTAAGTTTTTGAAAATCGCCCCTCGTTTATCAAACGATGACATAAACGAAAAATATAAACGATTACCAAACGAGTTTTTTTTTCTTGTTTTCTCTAAATATCAAAATAAAAACGAAAAATAAAAAATTTAAACGTTACCAAACGGGGCCTTAATGTTTTGAAGTATTTGAAGATGGTGTAGTATGTTTCAGAAACAAAATTTCAAATGTTTTTTGTGTCTATATCAAATTTTTTAACAGTTTTTTAATAGGAATTTTTACTAAGAAACTTCCCTTTCCTGAAATTGCCCCAATTTGCATTGCGCTGCTTACCCGACCATTGTTTCAAGCCATTGTATTTTATAACGGGCGATAAGCATGGTTTCCATTAGAAAACAATGGTCATTATATGTTTACCTAAATCTGGTTTCTTTGTGCTTATTTATTGTGGCTTTGAATAAACCATGATTTTGTATTATATTAAAATAAATATTTGGCTAGTATTTTGCACTTGAATAACAAACACCAATGGACTTACTTTTCCAAATCCTGTAACCATTATTTTACTGGTTTCAGCTATATTTCTAATTTCATCAGAGAATGGTCTGTCCCAAAAAACTTCATTAGTTGCCACCCTTTTACTGAATTTTGGAACTATCCATTTGAGTGATGCTAATTGTTACACCAATCAGTAGTATTTGTGATTGATTTTCTATCCTTCTGTCTCTTATTCATAGTGCAGCTATTTTTGTGAGTTGGATGGACAAGTGATAATGGAGAGTTTGAGTCCGGCATAAAGAAAAAAACCATAGGTTTTGAAGATGTGAAAAAAAAAAAAAATAGGTTTTGAAGATGTGGGTGTTTCTTATTATCTACTACCCATATCAAAGGTGCATAAAAGAAGTTAGTTACACCCAATCTCTTTGACAAGGAATTCTAAGCAAACCAGCTAAATAAGTGTTTGTTCTGCTTCTTTTAGTTATCTATGTTCACTTTGTGGATATATCTTGGGGAGACAATCTATTCTCATTTGAAAGTAAAGATTAATCATTCTTTGAATTGTTATTAAGGAATTTTCTAAAAGATATACTTATCAAATTGTTAGATAATAGTAAAAATATTAAATATGTTTTATTTTAGATGTATCATGGTCGTATTCATATCCTATTTTTTTAGGTTTTGCCATATTTGAGTGTCCATATTGGATTGTACTCATATCTTATATCCGTATCCCTCCTTCTCTGGATCCCTTCTTGAGCTTTGTTACATTTTTTTTTTCCCGGAAAGTAATGTGCTTTGTTATGTTACCAGCAGCTACAAAATGTTTCCAAAAGTTGAGTCATTAAGCGAGTAGGCTCAAGAACGTATATACAGCACTGAACTCCTGTCATGTACGTTCCCTGTTGCACTTAAAACAACAAAGATACTGGTAGAACATACATCAAACACAATATGCTACTCTATGCTCTTAAGCTTAGGTTGTCAGGGAATGAACCTGTTGATGTACAATATACTCTCAACATAGTGCATTAGTAAAAGCTTGGCTGACAATTATGAAATTTTGTTCCAAATATGAGGACTTCCACTCTGTTCTCTTAATGCCCAGAGGTTAGGTTTGACCCAGTCTTTCATTCTAGTTCAAGAAGTCGTTGGGACGACTACTAGGTTGTGACACATTGTGGAATGCTGAATGTCTAAACTTGAAATCCTTGAACAAATAGGGTATTCACGTTATTCCTTCTTTTTTTCTTTCTCAATTCTTCCTGCTTCCATCATTTAGAGCATGTTAAAGAATTTCTTTCTAATTCATCTAATAACCATTATTATTCTCTTCTAATTATTGACTTCTGAAGTTCCAGCAGAAAGCATATTTTAGGAATTATTTACCTTATGTTGCTGATGTCAACAGATCTAGATGGCACAGTGGCTCTATTCAACATTTACTCGATTGATGTTATAGATAGGTAGAAAATTTCAAGACATCAAAATAAGATGATAAATTGTTATGTTTCACTAAAAAGGTGTGGTCTTAAATTATGAGAGACGGAGGTTTCTGCCAATTTAAACTGCCATGGAGACAGAGATTTGATCTCTTATGTTTAATACGGTTGTTCCAATGTACAATGTATTTGCAGATGCAATGATATATCAGCTTAGGCTGATAAATTGACCGGTTTAACATTTCATCCCTTTAATATTCTAGAGATCCAAGACTAAGGCCTTCATTTGCTGAGATCATGGCTGCTTTGAAGCCACTACAAAAGCCTGTTACTACTTCAGTAGTTCCTAGACCACGTGTGGCAGGGAGCAGTGGCCAGGAGAAGGGTCAGTCATCGCAAAATTTAGAACCAGCCATCCATAAGAGCCAGTAACGAAGCAAATTGTATCTCGACTTGTTGGAATGCCTTAAAATGGAGGCAAGTCCAGAAGTACTCGGGGACAAATGTGAAGAGACTGGATGAAGATACTGGCAGACATATACATCAGATTTTAGTTCATTGTGATTCTTTTTACCATGTTTTCTTTGTAACTTTTGTATTCTTGGCTTTCCATGCCGCGTCTTCAAGGTTGTGTATTTGTTTGTAAATGCATTAGAATTTGTTGTAATCAATGTTTGAATTTTTGTTTGGGATATTTGGTGAGAGGTCCAGGAGTGACTTTTTATGCTTTAGGTCCAGCCATAAAGACTTTTAAAACCAAAAGTCTATAAAACTAATTACTGACAACATTTAAATGATAAAAAAGGTTATTTAAATGAAAAAAAAAAGGTTATTTAAAAATGTCCACTATTATCTAATTTTTATGTTTATTACTATCATCATCATCATCTCAACCCCACCTCCACCATCGGTGTTGTCGTTGCCAACCTTTATTGCCCATCTATCAACACCACCCACCAAAATCCATCACCATCACCCATTGTCCACCAATTGCCACAACTCATCGTCGCCACTATTGTCACGACAACTACCACCACTGACATTGTTACCGACAACACCCATTAGCCACTATCATTGTTGTCCACCACTACCACTCACGTCGCCTATTATTGCTTAACATCATTGTCAACAAATACCACCAAAAAAAGAAAAAAATTGGCTTATCATCACCCACTAACCAACAGCATCGCCAACCACTATTACTCAAAATTCACCACCACCTACTAACCATCATTACTATCATCACCCACTATTACAATCAATCATCATTACCCAAAACAATAAAAAACTAGCCTATTACCCACCATAATCACTCGTAACCCATTACCACCACCACCCAAAACAGTGAAAACCTAATCAACCATCTACAATCGTGCATCATTGCTACCAACCATCACCACTAACCATCATCTACCACCCAAAGTAGTTACAAACTAGTCCACCAACCACCCACCCTGTGCCACCATCACCACTCACATTTGTTGCCAACCACCTCCATCCACCTCCATTCACCACCCAAAATAGTAAGAAATTGACCACCACCCAAAATAATAAAAAAACTAACCCACCACCAAACATCACCGCCAACCTCCATAACCCATCACCACCACCCACACCTACCCACCACCTCACCACCCCCATCACCACCAACCATTGTTCCCACCACCACCACCCCATCATCAACAGTAAAAAACTAACAACCACCACCACCCACATCACTACCACCCGCACACAGCCACCATCCTCATCACCACCCACCATCCCAAAATAGTAAAAAATTATCCCGCCATTCGTTATCATCACCCATCACCCAAAATAATAAAAAACTAACGCATCATCCAAAATAGTAAAAACTTAGTCTACCACCCCCACCTTTATCACCCATCACCCAAAACAATAAAAAGTTAATCCACCACCCAAAACAGTAAAAATCTAACCACCAAACATCGCCACCTCCCACCACCATAATCCATCCCCACCTGCCACCCTAAAATAGTAAAAAACTAGCCTACCACCCACCACCATCATCTACCACTCAAAACAGTAAAAAACTAACATTCAACCAAACATCGCCGCCAACCATCAACTACCACCCACCACCATCACCCATTACCCAAAACAGTAAAAAATTAACATTCCACCAAATTTCGTCACCACCCACCACCACAAACATCACCATCACCCACAACCACCCCACCACAACCAAACACCAAACAAAAATAGTAAAAAACTAGTCTACCACTCACCACTATCATCACCCACCCAAAAAGTAAAAAATTAACCCACTCACCAAAACAGTGAAAAATTAACTCACCCAACAAAACAGTAAAAATTTAGTCCACCAACCAAAACAGTAAAAAACTAACCCGCCAACTAAAACAGTAAAAAAAAATCATCCAAAATAGTAAAAGACTAACCACCAAACAAAAATCACAACCAACTCGCACCATAATCCACCACTACAACTAACATCACCAACTGCCACCACTCATCGTCGCCACCACCACCACGATAACTACCACCAATGTCATCGTTACCAACAACACCCACCCACCACCACCAGTACCACCATTGCTGCCCCCCACTACCACCTACCATCGTTGTTAACCACTACCATTTACAACCGTCCACCAACCACCACTTGCCCCGTACTGTCACTCACCAACCATCACCCACCACCACTGCTCACCGCCACCACCATCACCTATCACTACTAACCACCACCCCCATCACCCATCATCGTCGCCACGACCACCACCACTCACTATTATCGCCAACTAATGCCACCCACCACCTAAAACAGTAAAAAATTGGCTTACCATCACCCACTAACCACCAGCGTCGCCAGCCATTACTACCCAAAACTCACCACCTCCTATCAACCGTCATCGCTATCATCACCCACCATTACAGTTAATCACCATTACCCCAAATAGTAAAAAAACTAGTCTATTACCCACCACAATCAGTCACAACCCACTACCACCACCAGCCATTGCCGCAAACCACCACCATTCACCATCAAAAACAGTGAAAACTTAGTCAACCACCCTCATCGTGCATCATTGCTGCCAACCATCACCACCACCCATCATCAACCACCCAAAACAATAACAAACTAGTCCACCACCACCAACTCGCCACCACCATCACCACTTACCATCGTCGCCAACCACCTTTATCCGCCACCCAAAACAGTAAGAAATTAACCACCACCCAAAATAGTAAAAAAACTTACCACCAAACATCGCTGCCAACCACCATAACCCATCATCACCACCACCCACACCCACCAACCACCACCAAAACATCGCCACCAACACCGTCGCCACCCTAAAACAATAAAAAACTAACCACCACCAAAAATCACTGTCGACCACCACCATCATCACCACCACCCAAACCCACCCACCATCCACATCACCACGCACCCCCCAAAAATAGTAAAAAACTATCCTACCGCTCACCATCATCACTCATCACCCTGAATAGTAAAAAACTAACACACTATCCAAAATACTAAAAACTTAGCCCGCCACTTCCAGCTTTATCACCCATCACCTAAAATAATAAAAAACTAACCCACCACCCAAACAGTAAAAATCTAGCTACCAAACATCGCCGCCAACCACCCTAAAATAGTAAAAATTACCCTACCACCCACCATCATCACCTACTATTCAAAACAGTAAAAAGCTAATCCTTCACCAAACATTGTTACCACCCACCACCCACCCACTATCCCCCACTACCACCTTTCACCTAAAACAGTAAAAAATTAGTCTACTTCCCACCACCATCACCCGCCACCCAAAACAATAAAAAATTAACCCACCACTCAAAACAATAAAAACTAACATATCACCCAAAACAGTAAAAGACTAACCTTCCACCAAATTTCGTCGTCACCCATCGCCACCACAAAACATCACCATCACCCACACCCACCCCACCATCCCCACCACAAACCAAACACCACCCACCACAAAAAACAATAAAAAAACTAGCCTACCAGCCACCACCATCATCACCCACCAAAAAAGTAAAAAATTAACCTACCAACCAAAACAGTAAAAAACTAACACACCAACCAAAACAGTAAAAAGACTAACCACCACCAAAAATCGTTGCCAAAACATCACCATAATCCACCACCACCATCACCAACCACGGTCACTATCACTATCACCACCACCCACCAACAAAAAAAAGTAAAAACCAAGTCTACCACCCACCACCACCACCACCACCTAAAATAATAAAAAACTAGACCACTATCATCAGGGGGCAGAACCAGGATTTTGTCTTAGTGGAAGTAACTTAAATTCTTAAATTTCAAAGTATAATTATAACATCGTTTTCATCACAATATGTATTCAAAAGAACGTCATTTAGAGGTGTAACTCATGTATATGAGTGATGTACAAAAAAAGACAATAAAAAAATGTCACATCAAAAATATCCTTTAGCGTTCGAGATCTTGTACAAAAAGAACTCCCGACTCTCGAATATCCAATAAATCCTTATAATTGTTCTCGATGAGTTTTCATATTTTAGAACTGTTGCATAATCATTTCATTTTCAATAGCACTAACCAACAATTTTAAAATTTAAAGAAAATCCAAGAAAATCCATCAATTTTAAAATAGCACTAACCAAGAATTTCAGATAACCAATCTGAACAGGGACTTCAATGAAAATCCAAAATAGTTGAGTGGTGGCCCAACATGAAACAAAGAAAACCTACATAAAACCTACATAAGTCCACAAATAATACACCAAACAACCATTAATTATATAGGAACTAAACTAATTTTCTAATGTAAAAAATTTGATTTTAGATTAGTGCTAATACTACTATCAAAAAATTTGGTTAATGGATTACCTATTTTTAGCTTCAACATAATCTTCTAGGGTTTCTTTCTTCAAAGTTTGATTTGCACAATGATTGAATCTAATAGACTGATTCTTCGAAGAAACTAACAAAAAAACTAAAGAAAAAGAAAGAACAATGGTTGGATTGGAAGTTATCCACTAGTGAAGAAGACAAAGAACTGAAAAAGACTTGCGGAAAAAAACAAAAGAAACAGGCGTGAAAACCAAAAAGAGATGTCGAAAATTACATTAATATACCTTATACTTTATAAAAATTTTAATAGGGGCAAGTTTAAGAAATTCTTGAAATTTTTAAAATTACACTTAGGTTCCAAAAATTTTTAAAATTTTAGTGGGGGCAAATTTAAAAAATTCTTCAAAATTTTAAAATTACACCTAGGTCCCAATTTTTTTTTAAATTTCAGTGTGGCAGCTGCCCCCACCGCCCTTACACTAAATTCGCCTCACACTATCATCGCCATCACCACCCACCTCCATCGTGCCAACCATTACTACCACCGACCACCCAAAACAGTAAAAAACAAATCAACCACCTACCTCCACCCACCATCGCTGCCAACCAACACCATTCACCAACAAAAATAGTAAAAAAGTAGTTAAAGTAAAAAATAATAAAAAATTATTGAACTAAAAAACAATGAAAAACCATTGAACTAAAAAAAGTAAAAATTTGTGGACACAAAAAGCAGTAAAAAATTATTGAGTTCAAAAAACAATAAAAATTCCTAATTTAAAAAACAGTAAAAAATTACTTAACTCAAATACATTGAAAAATAGTGAACTCAACACTGTAATAAATAGTAAACTCAAAAATAATGAAAGATTACTAAACTAAAAACTAGTGAAAAATAGTGAACTCAAAAACAGTGAAAGATTACTGAACTAAAAAACAATGAAAAACAATGAACTCAAAAATAGTGATTACTTGTCGCCACCCACCACCACCAACACTTTTACCTTCGTCACTAACGCATTGCATCTCATTTCAATTTGAACCACCATAACAAATATAGGACCAACCACATACAATCTCTACCTCTCTAGTTCATAAGCATACAGACGCTGGCAATTTCTAATATCATACTATCATTTGATTCACCCACAAATATATTAAGTGTTACCATAACTGCATTGCAAATTAACCAAAACATTCTGGGCCTGTTTGGTTTGAATTTTGAAAACAGTTTTTTATCTCAAATTTCTAGAAAATAAGAGAAACTTGTTTGGTATGAGTTTTTGTTCTCCAATTTTTGGGATAAGATGGATGTAAAAAAAAAACGGAAAACAAGCTAGGCTTGTTTTCTGTATTTTGCAGACAAAAGAAGGGAAACACGATAACACGGAGAACAACTCAATTATTCATTAGTGAGGTTTTCCCTTCAAACTTTCTTAGTAGCAAAAGATACCCAACTATAAGAAAAAAAATCTATTGCCTTTCTTTGTTTTTTTTGGCTCTCTGTCTCTCTCAAAAACCAGATGAAAGGAAACACACATGCACATCTGGGTTTAGTTATGAGTTTGCTCCGGTGTCGACTCCAACGTCAATCCCAGTGTCATATCTTCTCTCTCTCTCTGTGCAACAAATTTGAATAGATATGTGTGTATATATGTGTGTGTGTGTGTGCTTGTTATGTGTGTATGTTTGTGCTATGTGAGAAGATAGTGGAGAAAGGGAAAGAAAGTTACTAATGGAAAAAGGAGAAAGAGAGCTGCTGTGTGAGAAGATAATGGACATAGGAGAGAGAGAGAGGGAGAAAAGGCTCTAGAAGAGGTGATGTCTGACTGGAGAGAAAAGATTTGTGGTGATAATTTTTTTTTGGGTCAAAGTGATAAGTGAAAAATTAATTTTGTAGATTATTGTCCAAACATATTTTACTATTTTCTGTTCTTTAAAACTCTTTTCAAAACTATATAACTACACATGTTTTGTAATATTAAAATATCAAAAAATATTTTTTTAAAACTCTTCTAAAAATTTATTTTTAAATACTATTTTTCGATGTGTCTACCAAACCGACCCTCAAACATTTGAAATTCTTGATTTTCCTTTTAATCAAATATTTTATCTTTGTAGAAAGTTCAAATTCATTGCCTGTTTAAAGGCAATACTTCCAATGGCATACGCTGTAAATATTGTCAAAACTAAGGAGATTCTTGAAACCCACAAAATCTGACATTAAGAACGATTGTCTTCTTCCTCGCTTTTCTTGAAGCTTCTGCACATCTCTTCCCAGAAGACTCAGCATCGGTGTCGAAGGCTTCGTCTTCATTTTCAATACAGATCTGGTGAGATCTTCCACAATAGTCCACCACTAACTCACCGATATCCACTCCGGCGCCAAATTCTTGACAAATAGTCACGCTATTTGAATTCGAGCCACTCTAAGCTTCCAACGTGAACTATATATATATA
>CM042192.1:24820302-24832754 GCA_023539305.1 Ilex asprella
ATATATATATATATATATATATATAATCTGACTCTGTGTATTCAGTTGAGGAAAAAACAATAAAAGTTTTTTGAAAAAACAAAAACAGATTCAAAGGCCAGTCAAGAATTTCGAATTTTGCGACGAATCTCCGGAGGTAGTTAAGAGAACTAAGATCGAGAGCCATTACAAGAATGGATGATGGCGAGCGAGACGAAAATGGATGGTGTTCTGCAGCTACAGGTCGTTGGAGAAGGACGGGAAGGGAAAGGGCAAGGGGAAGGGGAGAGAGAGCGAGCGCTTGGGCCATGTTTGAATAGCGGGTACACGATTTGGGAGACAGACATAACCGAAGGGTACGGTGATTATTTAAAAAAAAAGTAACGTTATGTATTTAAAAATTAGACTTGATAATTTCAATCATTTAATAGGTTATAAATCTCAATA
This sequence comes from Ilex asprella, assembly GCA_023539305.1. Taxonomy (NCBI): domain Eukaryota; kingdom Viridiplantae; phylum Streptophyta; class Magnoliopsida; order Aquifoliales; family Aquifoliaceae; genus Ilex; species Ilex asprella. The sequence goes on from CM042192.1 coordinate 24,820,729, forward strand.
AATGTTAGAATAAATGTTAGAACTCACATTGAAATTAATGTTTGTAATTATGAAATTTAATTTTTAAGTTCATGTATCATCACTCTTAAAAAACATTTAATTAAAATGAATTAAAGAACAAAAAAGACTACTTAATCTCGTCTTTATCACCTTAAAAATATATTGCTTAAAGGTAATGACTTAGGGACTGTTTGGTTTGGGGGTTTGGAAACATGGGTTGGGGACTGAACACCCTTAAACTCATGTTTGATAACAAATATTAAACTTAGGATTTAAAATTCGGCCCGGTCATGACCCGATCATGAAACCCAAGGTCATGGGCTTCATGAAACCTATAGGGAGGGTGAGTTTCATATGTGGGTTTGGGAGTTTCACATTTAAATGACATTTATGCCGTTTATTTATCCATATCTATGTTTGTATTAAAATAGTTAAAGGACAAGATAGTCATTTATATGTAATATATTATCATAATAATCCTATATTCCTAGGTATTTTAAACATGAGTATGAACAACATTGAATATTGAATTCCATCTTTGAGTCAAACCCAAGTTTAGACAAGTCAATCAAAACCTATTCTAAAAAACAAAGCAAACATGCTCTTATTGTTTCTAGTGTGCTTGCTTCACAAGGCCTCTCTTGGAGGGGTAATGGGGGTAATAGAGGGATCTATGTGATTACTTGTATTATTGTATGAGTAATGTTATTTAGACTTAAAAAATTAATTTAATTTATTGACATAATAATGTGGATTCAGTATAATTATTAGATCAATATCAAATTCTAATATTTGATAGGCTCCATAGTCAATCCAAAGATCATAATGAATTGAGTCAGCAAATTAGGTCCGAATAGGATTACTCTTATTCTATATACAGTTGGACTTCGAGCAAATGGGTAAGTTTTGACGAGGCCGAAAAAAAAAAGTACAAATGCAAGAAAAATTACAAGTACTTAAAAATAAGAAAAAAATTAAAAAAAAACCAAGAAAATACTTAGAAAAACGTCATCAAGAGCTTAAAAAGCACTCGATTATACGTTCCTAAACGAGTTCAAAATATATAGAACTGAGAGACAACTTCAGGTACACTGCTGCCAAACACCCTTATTCCAAATAGCTAAAGAAAGTGTAAAGAGGTTCACAACTTAAAAATCCTCACATGTAAAGATAAGGTTGGGGCCACTGTCTACTTAGTTCAATGACTCCACACATATCTTTCTCCAAGCTTGCGTCTAAAAAACGAGTGTAAACCAAAAATGGCTACCTTCTTTGGGTCTCCACCATTTCTTTCTCATCCAATCACAAGAAGCACTCATCACTTCTCTTCATCTTCTCAAACACCTCAGCCACCACCCTCAACACCTTCACAACCACAACCCCCATCGCCGCCTCAGCCACTAACCACCACTTCTGCTGATCCACCACCACCACCACCACCAGTATCAGTCCAAGTGGAGCAGCAGAGACCCCGTAGGCCTACCAGTTCAAAAACAGTTGATTCCACAGATTGGATAGCTTCAAGCTTGACCAGGAGGTTTGGCCTTGGTGCTGGGCTGGCATGGGCTGGCTTTTTGGCCTTTGGTGTACTTTCTGAACAAATCAAGACTCGACTTGAAGTCTCTCAACAAGAAGCAAATACAAGGTATATGATCTATGTCGTACGACTTCAGAAACACGAGTAATCTTTATAGGTGGAATACTAAGTGCATAGTTTCACGAGAAGCTATGTTTTTTGATCTTTATTGGCTCTGCCTTTTCAAATCGGATTCTAGGATTTGATTTCGGGACTAAAGGAACGAAGTTTACAATTCTTGCGGTTCAGTGTATAAGTGTTTAGGGTTTAGTTACAAATACAAAAATTAGGATAGCTTCTAATTCTAAAATGTTATAACTTTTAAGGTCATCTCATAATTTCTTAGATCCTTGTTGATGGTTCCCAAGTTAAATTCCAAGTATGAGTTCAGACCAGAAGGTCAGGCAAAACCAATAGAGTTCAGAGGACCACCAGGAGCCAGAGCTCTCCCATACGAAATAATAGCGAAAATGATAGAAGAGCAGCTGGATGACACCAGGCTCTTCCGAAGTAATAGAAAGCTACATTTAAGGCACAAAATTTTCAACCAACCAAGATCCTCTCCTAAGATCCTCTCCTAAAGTCAAGGAGGATTCTACGCATGAAAGGCAAGAATCTCGACAGATATCCCACTAAACAAGGAGTAACTCTATAAAATGTTGCATAAAGCCTCCATTGTAGAGGCATAACCCTAATTTTTTTCCTACATTACATTGTAAAGCATCCAAGAAATTAATAAAGAAAAAAGAGCAAGAGCCTCCATTGTAGAGTGGACTAGCCGAGCTGTCAAGTCGGTGAACCACTATACGTTACTGTGCAAATCTCTTAATCCCTTTCCTGGTAATAGAGTCATCCCCCAACTTACTACCATTCTCACAAACCTTATAGTTCAGTCCATTATTAACCAACACGATACACGTTTTTTGTTCACTCACGAGAGTTTTACTCTATCAGTTTAATACTGTCTGTGAGAACGACTATTCGTGTTACAAATACGTTGATCCATTAGTAACCGATGGTCTCAACTAGTAACACGAGCAAAAGCCAAACGAATCCAGTACGAGTACAGGATCAACAAGAAGCTACAAACGACAGACAACTCGAGAATGACCCAGAGGCTAATCCACCCATACGAAATCCCCCCACAAGTAACGAGTTGGAGGCCTTTCGCTTTGTCAACCAACGTCTGCTGCAATAGAACGAAGAGCTCATGAAGCTCTTGAAATGCCAACAGGAGATACGACTGGCCCAAGAAGGCCAGAATAACCCCCCTCGCAGAGAACAACCACACCTTGACCCCCTCAGAAAAGTTAATGAAGGAGGGGAGAATAGCCAGATCATGGGGCAGGTTCTCCATCCACTCCCTAAAAATAGCCACAACGAAGAAGTGCAAAGTCAGGATGATAGGGAGAAAAGTAGTGATTTCTTCCCTCATCAGCAGAAAAGAAGACCTCAGTACTGAAAACAACGTTTCAAAGATATCAAGCAAGAGCTCAATCAATTAAAGAAAGGCTCTATAGCTCGCGATGAACTATTTAGTTTATAAATTAAAGAAGAGATTTATAGCTCGCGATGAACTATTCAGTTCATAAATTAAAGAAGAGCTTTATAGCTTGTGATGAACTATTCAATTCATAAATTAAAGAAGAGTTCTATAGTTCACGATGAATCTTTTGGTTCATGAATTAAATGAGCCCCTATAGCTTTGGATGAGCTCCACCACCATGCAAAGGATCGGCAACTAATGAGAGCCATGAAAGGCTCCTCAGCTTATAACGAACTAGTCAACCCATGACTCACAGACCGTACCTAAGGAACAAGCACTCAACAAAAGAGAATGATAGAGGTCTCTATTTGTTCAAGATGACAGGAGAACCAAAGAAAAAAAGGGACAAAGAAAAATTCCTAGCTATCTTCAAGTCGCCTCTTCAGCCAAGCGACCTCTTCCCTCAAGAAAGTGTTCTCCTCCCGTAGCTCATCTCTCTCTTTCTCCACCTCAGAAAGGGTGTTCAGAAGCCTGCTCCAAGCAGAGGAAAGTAGCGCTGCTCCAAATGAGGGATCGGGAGATGAAAAAGGAGAACCATTCCTCCTGCGCTTGCCGGGAGGTATACCAGCACCTTCATCGTCATCTGATTCACTTAGAACAGACGTAAGAGAATCAGGGGTCCAAGCGAAATCAGAAGTGGCCGCTCCGACACTAAGCAAGAAGAGGTTCTCGGATGTCATTAGCTCAGAGAAAGACATAGATTCAGCTTCGACCACTCGGTCAATCCTTAGCATCTCCACAAGATCCAAATCAGCTGTACCTGAGTAGAGGAAACAATATGAAAACAAGATTCTACAGCGCCAAATCAGGAAAACCTCCTAACGTACCTACCTCCACTAGGTGAACTCTTTTAGGAGCGAGGAACCCTGCTCTTCGAGTAACAACCCTCTTGGGATCTCCACGAATCCCCGGAAACGAAAAAGAATTGTTGATCCCACTCTTTAGGAGGGGAGGGAAGGTCAGAGACCAAAGAGCGCATGAGGCAATGCCTCCATTGAAAGCAACTGAAGCCGGGAACTTCATCCTCTTCGCGATAATAGAAGTAAAGAAACTCAACGATTGTGGGGAATTTGTTGGCATATAAACACCAGAAAAGGAAGAAGCTATTTATGATAGCCCATCCCTTAGGAGACAAACGAGAGGGTCACAAACTATGATGAGCTAGAACCCCTCCAATGGAAGGGCGAATGGGAAAACGAAGGCCCATCTCCAGGGCGCCCTCAAAGAAGCAAACTTCCTCTCGAGGAAAAAAGTTGCAGGGCTCGTAGAGATAAGTTCGTGGGAAAGCGGAACCAACTTTGGATTTCTTCCAATCCTAGGGAGGTAATGGTAGAAAGAGCAAAGTAATGAGACTTCCATTCAAAATCAATCCCAGTAAAAGATCGTAGATGGAACAGAGAAAGATGTGGGGAAGCCATTACAAATGTAAGAAGAGAAACGAGAAAGAGAAAGAAACTTGAAGGTGGGAAAACAAAGAATTGCAGTCTCAAGATCAAGAAAAGCTCCAAGGTTCAAGAAGCACAAGGAAACCCAAGGTTTTAAAGAGCCAAGGAGCACATGGAAAGAAAAGTTGGTGACCCTTTAGAGTTTACAAATTAGAATGGCAATGACAATTTTAGAAAGTAAAAGGTGGTGAGCAATAAAGGTCACCATCCGCTGCACACTTGAGGACACCAAAGGCACGATCACCGGTAATCGTTCGTACAAATCCGACGTACAGGGGAACTTGTAAAGGCCTTCTGTCTTCGGTTGACCCAACAAAGAAAAATTTTTAAGTAGCTCAGATATTTCCCCAACATGTTTGAATGTCAGAATCAGGGAGGATAGAGGAAATGACCCCAACAGGAAGCTCAATGTTCTCAAAAAAGGAGTCTTTACGTTTCTCTACCATGGGAGGTTTCCCTTTCTCAATCCCAGGTCTCATCAAAGATGACTCGAGAGTCTTTTCGGAAGGATTCAAAAATAGTATCAAGTTGAAGGTGGGGGATCAACCCCAAAGCTTTCTTGACCTCAGACGAGGAAGAAGAAGATTGACCTTGCTCATGAGCTCGCTCAGAAGTAGGTTGGACCCCTGGGGGAGGTGAGGTCAGTATGACCTGCGAAACACTTGATGGTGAGGCCGGGACTTTGGTAGTATAAATCAGGGGAAGGAGGGCATCCCTAACTTTTGGACCTTAGCTCGGGTAACGAGGCTGCTTCTAGAACCAACCTCAGTTTTTCATTTGCTACCTTTCTTTAACTGATTAAGCTTAGCTTGGAGCTCATCTGGGGTAGGCTTCATCGTGGAAGACTTTAAAACTCGAAATAAGCAAATTGAAAGGAAAAAAAAAGGTTAAGAACAGGAGGGCTAACGAAGGGAGTTTCACCTGGTACCTCTTCAACACTAACAACAGAAAGAGGGATTGGGGCTTCCACTGTTACCTTAGGAAGGCTAAACCCTTGCCTTACAAGAGCCCAAGGCCTGATAAACTCAGAGTATTTTTCTGGATCACATTTCTCCAATCTCAACAACACTCGTCTGTCCTCAGCACTGAGCTTGGGTCGAAAACCTAGAAAATGACATAAACAGAACAAAGTTAACAAGACGAACCACCAAATTCGATCTAGTAAGCTCAGGTAGACACTCACCCAAGTTATCAGGGGCAAACCAAACTCTAGGGATTGGAATAGTATATATTTTATCTGTTGGGTTGTAGTCCCACTATGGGCCCCCCTACGAAAAAGAAATTTTTTCAGCGTTTATGGGAGCTCGGGAGATCAGAGATAATCAATTTGGCATTAGGTCGTTTGAAAATGTACAAGAAACCTTCAGAAGAATTGAGTTTGACATAAAAGAAATTCACGAGTAAAGAAATTGTGGGGATCCCGAGCCCATGTTTCTTGAAGAAAACAAGGAGTCCCACAAAAATGCTCCAGAAGTTAGGAGAGAGCTGAGTGAGGCAGACATTGAAGTGCTGCAAGACACTCTTAATAAATGGATGAACAGGAAAGCAAAGGTCATTCTCAAAGGCAGTTCCAAAAAAATAGACCTTTTTATGAACATGAGAAATGTACAAGGTAAATTCATCATGACAATAGGTCTGGACGTCAGGAGGAAAACTGTAACGAGCACTGAAGATCTTCATACGAGAGAGAATGACCTTACTAGCACCCACGAGTTCAGCAGTTTTGAAGGCACCCCCTAAACCAGTAGCGCTAACAGAAACTCGCACACCACTCACCTTGTTTTTACCTTTGTTGGCCTTGGTGGGCACTGGAGAGGAGGTTGAGGGAGGCTCCTCAATATTTACCTCAGCATCGACAGAGCTGACGTCTGGGAAATTATCATTTCATCTTCCACCTTTCCTAAGTCGACATCCTCCTTCACAAACTTATCTCCTAAGAGGAAAACAGAGGAAGGAGTGACTCTAGATGAAGCAAACATGATGGGACAAGAGAAGGGTAGATTGAAAGAGTGGTAGAAAGGAGGAACCTAATTAAGCTCTTTCTAATAACCTTAGGGTCAGCACAACAGCTCCCGATGACGAGGATCTGCACAATAGAACACCAATCCACAAAGAGGAGAAGAGGGGACATGCAATAGTCTCGATTCCAGAAGTAAAAGAAGCAAAAAGCCTAGAAATGCAATAACCACCTCGAACTCGAGGGATCTAGAACGGGAAAAAAGGTGAAAAGGACAAGAGATGTACCTAGCCTGAAACGAACGATGAACCGCAACTTAGAGAGAAATCAAAGGAAGGGGGCAGTGAAAGTTTTCGAATCGAACCAAGGAAACTTGACTTTGAGTAAGAAATCAGAAAACTTTAAGCCAGGAAGCCGAGAGATCGAGAGGAGAAAAATAAAAAGGGAAGTTGAACAGTGGAAGGAGGCAATTTTAGTAGCCGTTTGGGCATTTATAACTTGAAAGACGTGTGCTGAAACACGCGCCAAAATTAAGGAAGCCATGATTGTAGAAAATCGTCAAAAGACAACTCCCACGTGCGAGTCAAGGTCTGTCATGTGGTGGTCTAGCTCGGTTTTAAAGCAGCTCAGCTCTTGACCAAACTTGCTTGGACCAAGGGCTGGGGGCTTGGTCCAAGTGATGGTACCCAAGTTAAATTTCAAGTATGAGCTTAGATCCGGAGGTCAGACCAAGAGGTCAGGCAAAACCTGCAGAGTTCAGAGGACCAGGGGCCAGAGCTCTCCCGTACGAAATAATAGCGAAAATGATAGGAGAGTAGCTGAATGGTAGTAGGCTTCTCTGAAGTAATAGAAAGTTACATTCAAGACATAAAACTCTCAACCAACCAAGATTCTCTCCTAAAGTCAAGGAGGATTCCATGCATGAAAGACAAGAATCTCGACAGAGGTCCCACTAAACAAGGAGTAGTTCTATAAGTGTTGTATAACGCCTCCTCTGTAGAGGCAGAACTCTAATTTTTCCTTATATTACACTGTAAAACATCCAAGTAATCAATAAAGAAAAAAGAGCAAGAGCATTGCAAAGTGGACTGCCCGAGCTGTCAAGTCGGAGAACTACTATACGTTAATATGCAAATCTCTTAATCCCCTTCCTGGCAATAGAGTCATCCCCCCCAACTTACTACCATTCTCACGAATCTCGTAGCTCAGTCCATTATTAACCAGTATCATACATGTTTTTTGCGCACTCACGAGAGTTTTACGCCATCATTTGTGATAGATCTTAAAATTGTTAAAAAATACTTGAGATCAATTGCAAAAGTCCCGGTCTTTAAGTTGACAAGTGTAATTCTAGATGCATTTGCTCATGACCTATTTTAGAAGTCGATAAGGGGGCATTACTTATTGCTCTGATAAAATGCTCGGACTCACAATTAGGCTGGTAATGCTCTGTCATGTTGTCAACATACTAGTCATAACCCATGTCTGAAGACACGATGCAATATAAAATTCGAACGCTCAAAAAATTGATTTCACTATATTAATTTTTTTGAACATATGTATACTATTGTATATGAAAAATGTTTGAAATAAAAATTATATTAACTACAAATTAATCAAATATTAAATAATTAAATATATGATAGAAATGAGTGATGTGATGTTTTTAGGGAAAAAATATATAAATAATTAAACATGTATAGAAATGAGTGATGTGACTTGACATTTGAGTCTGACAGAAGGATGACGGGCGAGTTAAGTGATTGGTGATGATTTTAAGGGGGAAATTATGACTGAGATAAAATTTAAAGTATGAGTTGTTTTATTATATATATTTATTGATACCTATACCCAACCAATATAATAAGGTTCTTGCAATGTACAAATCATGCTTAGTAGGTGTCGATTCGTTTATTTTACGAGTTTAATGGGTCTACTTGGTTATCATCTAATCTTACTAATTTAGGTTAAATTTAAATTTGTTTATTTTATGTTAATTTCGTATTTGGTTTGGAGGTCATGTCTAGACTTGTCAGGTTCAATCAAGAAGGTTATGAGTTCTAATTTAAGAGCTGACAGACATTGTTGTGCAAATAATGTCACAAGTTTAGTCTATGCGCAGTCCAACACTCTGTGCAAATAATGTCACATCTTAGTCTTGTGACTTGTGACCATTCCAGCCGTCCTAACAGTCTTGTTTAACCGTGTACCTAAATAAGTAATGACTTTTTCTACGGTAACGGCCATTTGTATAATGGAAGTTAAGCCCCACGCTTTATGCCAATCTCAAAATTGTGGCCATAATTGGACTTTTTTACTTGTACAGAGATGTTGAGAAGGAGGAAGAGGTGGTGTTGCCTAATGGCATAAGGTACATACATTTTCTCACTAACAACATCAATTGCCTTTTGAAGCACTCAAAGTGATCTTACTCTCATTACAAACACATCATATTTCAGGTACTATGAGCTAAGAGTTGGTGGTGGTGCTTCTCCAAGGCCAGGAGACTTGGTTGTAATTGATGTCAAGGGCAAAGTCCTAGGCAGTGAAGAAGCATTTGTGGACACATTTGGTAGTGACAAGAAGAAGCCACTGGCTCTGGTGGTGGGTTCAAAGCCTTATAGTAAGGGAATATGTGATGGGATAGAGTACGTTTTGATGACTATGAAGGCAGGTGGGAAGAGGAGAGTGGTGATTCCTCCTGGTTTATGTTTTGGGGAGAAAGGTGCAGATTTAGGTTCAGGTGTGCAGATTCCACCATTGGCTACTCTTGAATACATCATTGAGGTGGACAAAGTTTCCATTGCCCCAGCTTGATTTTTGAATATTTTTTGGAACAATTATTAGTTTTTCACTAAATTCCCTAACGTATTTTTCAATTTTTCTATTCATTTTATTTTTTTTCTATTTTAGCTTCTTGATTTATGAGTTACAAGAAAATAGTTATTTCAACCCTGTTTGCTTCGTACTGGTGAATATATTGGATCCTAGAGGTTGACAAAGTCTCCATTGTACCAGCTTGATCTTGGAATGTTTTTGAACTAGTATTAGAGATTAACTAAATACGCAGGTATTTTTCAGTTTTTTTTTCTATTTTTCTCCTTGATTTATGAGTTATAAATAATGATTTCGGCCTTACATGCTTGATGATGTTTTGAGTGTATTGCATTCAGCCGTGAGTGTATTGCATTCAGCCGGGAATGCACGGTGCTTCATTTATTATGGGTAAAACGCACTAGAGGGGTCAAACCTCTCCCTCCACCATTATCACCCCACTACCGCAGACCCTCACCACCACCGCCATCATCAGTCCACCTATTCCACATGCAGCACATCAACACCACCACGGCCTATAGCACCGAAAATAGCGTTGCCATTGACAACACCGCAATTTCAGCTGTAACCACGACAAAGTCATACCGTATTTGTGATTAGGAACGGATGTAAGATTTTTACCAAGTGGGGGGTAAACCAATAAGTCGTCAATAAATTAAAATCATAATGCTACCTACTTCAACAAAAATATTAATTATTGATACTTTTTTATAAGTATAAGTTCATTAAAAAAAGTCAATCTAACGGATAATACAAAAATATATGCAATGCTAAAAAATAGCGCACGAAAAAAACTCTCTTAAAAAAAATACTCCTATCGGCTGGCAAACAATTTATGACGAACAAAACCTAACAAAAAGAAGAAAAAACCTTCATTCAAAAATAAGAGGGTACTAAAGTCCATTGGGTTTCTAGCAAACAACTTGTAAGTACAATAAATAACCAAGAGCAAGCTTAATAAAAATAATTAATGTTTCATTCTATCACAAGTATATTAAAAATGAACTTAGATGCGAATTAAAGCAAATTTGTACAAGAATAATCAATCCAGAAGCACATTGTACAAGTGTAATCAATCGAAACAATTTAATTCAAAATGTAACCTATAATAAATGACAATATCAAAATATTGAAATTTTAAATATAATCTTTTATTTATGAAAAAATGTAACTTATTTTCTAAAGTGTAATGCTACCCCTAACTTTTTTCAAACTTTTAACTATAGTATATTCTAAAAAAAAAATTGATTTCTCAAAATTGTAAATAAACTAGAAAAAAATTTGAAATTAGTATTGGGGGCAAGTGCCTTCATTGTCCTCACGAAAAATCTATGTCTGGTGATGTGGAAGATGTGGCAAATGCCGAATGTGTCTCTGTAGTTCAGAAATAAAAGTGTAACCAAACAAAAGAATACCAATATTATCTATTAACACGACAAACGTGATACAACATGAATTTGAAAATGATGCGACTTATTGAGATGAATAATTGTCATAATATATATGGTTAGAATCTCTTGATGTTACATAAGAAATGATTAATGGTCAAATTCAAAATAAATAAAACCTTAACGTTGGCTAAATATGACATTATTAATGTCAATTATTATTGCATTAATTTTTTACAAGAATATTATTTGTTAAATAGTATCTTTAATGGTGCACTATGATTGTGATTGCATGTTTGAGTTGGATTTTTTTTACTATAAGCATGGGTGACTAGAAAGGTCTATCAAATAGTAAGACTAAGTCAAGATAATTAAATTATACTAGATATAGGAAGTGTTTGGACCCCCAAAATGGATTGAATAGAATATCAAATTTGCCTTTATTCTCATCCAACTTAAACCCATCCAACCACCTCCATTGGGTTGGATATATTTGAATATCCTATCCTACACTACACTGTGTTTGGTAAGCAATTTTTTACTTACGTGGGGGCCATGGATTTGAGTGATACCAACGGCATTTTTAGGTTAATTTGACCGATATACCCCTTAACATTTTCAATCCAAACTAATGTTTGGGTCACAAATTTGACCAAAACTCATCTCAACAAAAAAAAAAAAAACAAAAGAAAAAAAATGTTGACATATAAAAATACATTCAAAAAATTTAATTACTATTGAAAGCAATTCTTGCATAGTAAATAGACAAAACATGGGTGTTCTGATGTTTATATGTTACAGTCACAAAATTAAACACCCTTGTTACCATGCAACGCACACACACCCAGCTATATAATTACATTACAAACTCCAAACAATATGAAAGTCCCCTGCCTATGATCATGAGTCCTCTATCATAATGACTTCCACATCAATTGTCGAGTTCCCAAAAGTTTGCACGACGGACGATGAAGCACCCTTCTATTTGCATTACCAAAAAACCAAAGTAATACAAATAATTTTCAAGCTTCTAGTAAACTGGATGTAACTATGAAAAAAAAAAATCATTCATACCCCATTCCCACCCAGTAATAAAAAAAAGAGAGGCAAAAGCAGATCCTTTATGCCACCCTTTGTTTCACCAGAACCACCAAAGACCTACCCCACTGCTGCCTCAAACAGTTGGTGAAGAAGAATAAATGAAAACAACCAAGCCTAGTTGGAAAACACGGTGACAACAAAGAAAACTTATGCATTGAGGAAATTCAAATTATTTACA
>CM042192.1:24833154-24852776 GCA_023539305.1 Ilex asprella
AAACTAGCGACAAGATGGAGGTGAGGATCCAAACATAACTCGTGACCAAGTTTACGGGATATTATAGACTCACAACAACATCCACTCTCAACCTAGTCAAACCGGACTATCGTACACCGAGAGGAAGAAAAAAAATGAGTTGAAATGGAAAACCCAAGAGGAGCTCTCCCTTGGATTAGCCAATTAAAAATCTAGCTGCTCATGAAAGCAAAAAACAATTGCATAATGTAAAAAAGACATACTGAAGGAAAGAAAATTAGAACTTAAAAGCAAAACTTAACAAAATGACTATATAATCATATCGTGAATAATATGAACTAATTATCTTAATATAGCAAAACTTATATGAAATAAACACAAACTAACTGAAATTCAATCAAATTTCAAAACATACAAGCAAATTCCCAAAAACATCCAAAATAATAAAACGTAGTGCATGAACTGAAAATTAAATAAAGAGATTCTAAAAAAGGTGGAGAAAGAAGCTAGAAAATGCAAGAAATGTTGGCTGACTAAGTTGACGATGATGGGCCACCATCACATCTCCTTCCAACTAACCTCAGGATCTCTCTCTGGTTCTTCTCATACTGGGTCATTCTCTGATCAAATTGATTCATCCTTGTCTCGCGATCCAATAGATGCCTATCAGTTTGATCATCTGTTGGGATATATGGCTGCTGCTTCTCTTGTTGTTGCTGTGGCTCTTCAGGTGGCTGAAAATATACACCTTTTGGAAACTGGTCTACTTGTGGTTTTGGTGGTACTTTTTGTTGCCCCTTTTGTCTGTATTCTTTGGTTCTTTTTCAAAGAAGTTTTGTCCAAGGGTGTTAAATGTTCCACAAGAGACCATGATGGATTTGATATCACTCCCATTTATCTACACACATCAAACACTAAAACAACAAAAGGAAGTGAGGGTTTTTTATTTTGCACTGTTAGTATCATTTGATCCATAATCAAAGTCGGCAGGTCAATAGTATGTACCATTGCAAGAGAGTGTATAAAATATGCTTTCTCAATGAAGACCTAATTTTTCTGGGATTGGGGCATCAAATTATTCACTGTAATTAGGTTCAAAATTCGATATTTATCAGTCAAATTTCCCTGCTTAAAGTATTCGTTGAGCCTACCCTAGACATAATTCGGATTCCCAGTCAACTCAATCCCAACAGTAGACATACCAGGCAGAGTAGTAAGAGGATATTGAGGATGAGGGTATCTTGGCATAGGGTTCAAATTATCAGCAATTGTAGACACAGTAATTTGAAATTTAATCCCTCTAACATATGCAAACAATTTCTTTGGCCTAGTTACTTCAACATTACTTTAGAATTAACGTACCAAACATTCATAAGCAATACCCAAATTTTCACATAATTCAACCATCCCCGTGTCGCTAAATTTTGTCTAACCCTAATATGTTCAAAATATTCATAAATGACAAGCCTTCCTGAAATGATAGTTTTAGTTAAAAAATGAGTATCATACCAAATTTGTTGCTCAATATTCTCAAACATATAATTATAAAACTGATTTTGAACTTAGGGTTGCTTCTCTTCGTGTTGCATTGCTGGGGGCAGTGGAGAGAAACCTCGCCTTGAACAATTTGAAGATGCACCATCCCTACGAGCCCTTTATAATCTTTAATTTCTTGACCAAATATGGGTTTCACAAGATTTTAATCAGTAGAAATCTTTATAACAGGATGGGTAAGTGTTTAATTAGAGCAAAATTGAAGAAAACTTGATGGGTAAGACAGATTTGAAGAGAAAAACAGTGAGAGTTTCTGGTTTTTTGAAAAACTACAACGAGGGAACTTAAAAATGGCTTGTTTTGTGAACAAACTATTTTTATATGAAGCAGTATCTTCGGACGCCACCACCACCGTCCGGACGGTAGTCATCTACTAGTTTTGTGCAGGCTCTTCCTTAGCCATAGTATTTTGATTCCCTTTTCCCAATTGTCAGTTATGATTCCCGCAGTCATAAAACTCTATTTAAATTAGAAATTCCTTCATTATTTGCTTAGTAAACAAACATCATTATTAAGATACTAACTTGAACATAAAAATGCAATATTCTAAAATTAAACATATCAAACTACATACACTAAACCAAAAATCATAAAACTACACACTCTTGACCATGGTTAGTTTTTAATTAGAATACTCTAAATTGAGAATATCAGTGAACTGATTAATCACATGCCGCACATATCTTGTGAGAATTGGACTTGAATAAGATGGCGTCTCAGGGTAATCCTTACTTTACCCATACTTAATCTAGTTAAGACGGCCTAATGCATGACCTGAAATTGATTTGGAACATTAATTGAATTCTCCCATATGCATTAATCAACCTCACTTTACACAACCACTGAGTCAATTTTCTCGTCGGCGGTTAGCGAATGAACTTTTTTCATACAAAGGTTTTGCTTGACTACTGAAGATTTCTAGTTTTTTCACAACTTTTGTTTTTGTCATGATCAAAGAGTGTATTTCTTTTGAAAAAGTGCGTAATACACCCAGAATAAACCAAAAGAGTTTTTCATCCATTATATTTTGATTTTTTTGATTTTTTAAAAAATTTTTAAATTTTATTTAAAAAGATTCACTATCCGATTTTTTAACGTCTGCCAGTCACAAAAACGATTATGGATCGTTTCTTCCCCCTAACCTAAATTTAACATTGTCCTCAATGTAAAAGATCATAAGTAAAATTTGAAGACAATTTCTAATAACGTCTGGAGATGAAACAAATTCGTAGTGCAAAACACTAGTCTACAAAACAAACAACAAAATAGTTAGTACTACTATTTACACATAGGTACGCATAATAACTTCTCAAGACACATACTCTAGTTCCATTAACTAAATGAATCCACATTTTGAACAAATCCATCATAATATTACTCAAACCTTTGATCATTCACTTTAAAAACATTTTCACTAAATGGATTTTCAATTTGAATTGCCCTATGTTCAAAAAGTTGTTTAACAATATATTGACCTGTCCACCTAGACCTTAACATTCCAGGAAATAGGCAGAGCGTTGAATTATATAGCAGGAATTTTTGAGATGATACAAAGTACTTTCGCACAATATTTTTATCATAAAAAATCTCAATTCTTCTAATTCACAAATCTGAAGCTTGCGGGATACACTTGCTTTATCTATATCAAAATTCATCATTTTGATTGTCCAATATGCTTGATGGTCCAATTTCATAGGCAAATGCCATGATTTACCATAAACCAACTAATAAGGAGACATTCCCAAAATTATTTTATATGCAGTGCGGTAAGCCCAAAGTGCATTAGTTAGTTTTTAGGACCAATCTTTTTGATCTAGGTTAATTATTTTTTTTTCAAAATATATTTTATTTCCCTATTGGATAATTCTTATTGTCCACTTGTTTGAGGATGATAAGGGGTAGATATTTGTGTGAGATTACAAAAATGTTCACCCCATAACTTATAATAGCTTTAGGAATTCCGAATTTAAACAAAATATTTTTTTTTAAAAAAATATGATCACAGTGCGATAATCATTATTCCGATAAGGAATTTCCTTAACTCATTTGGAAACATAATCAATAACAACCAAAATGTACATTTTTTCAAAGGATGGAGGGAATGGTCTCATAAAATCGATACCCCAATAATCAAAATTTTCAATAATCAAAATAGGTTTTAAAGACATTATATTTCTTTTTAAAATATTTTCCAACCTTTGACATCAGTCACAATTTAGACAAAAAATATGTACATCCTTAAAAAGAGTGGGCCAATAAAATTCACATTGTAAAATAGCAGCAGTTTTCTTTAAAAAGAAATACCCATCAAAAGTTTCAAAATGGAAAAAAGAAATGACCTGACCTATTTTATGATTGGGTACACGATATTTTATTATCTGATCTTATAGTATTTGAATACATAGGGATTTTTCTAAAAGAAATTGCGTACCTCTCTTAAAAATTTATGTTTATCGATCACAGTATAGTGAAAAGGAATGGTACTTGTGGTTCTAAGATTCCTCTATTATTGCAAACACTTGCTCATCAAGAAAGGTTTCCTTGATTGGTATTGACTCCTCTTTTGTATCATAATTTAGCCTTGATAGATGATCAACTACCATGTTTTTTAACTCATTTCTTGTCTTTGATAATAAGATCAAATTCTTGAAGTAATAGTATTCATCATAGGAGACGTGACTTTGCATCTTTCTTTGTAAACAAGTACTTCGAGGCTGCATGATCAGTGAACACAGTAATTGATAATCCAACTAAATATAATCTAAATTTATCTAAAGCAAATACTACAGCAAGCATTTTTTTTTTGTGGTAAAATAATTCATCTGTGCATTATTCAAAGTTTTACTTGTGTAGTAAATCACATAAGGTCCCTTATCTTTCCTTGTTCTACGACAACCCCTACAATATAATCACTAGCATCATACATTAATTCAAAATGTAAGGTCCAATCAGGAGGTTGCATAATTGGTGCAGAAATAAGCATGCTCTTGAATTTATCAAATGCTAATTGACATGTTTCATTCCAATCAAATGGTACATCCTAACATAAAAGATTACACATTAATCTGGATATCAAACTAAAATCTTTAATGAATCTTCTATAGAATCATGCATGACTTAGGAAGGACAAAACATTTTTTACAGTCTTTGATGGAGGAAGATTAGCTATCAAATAAATCTTTGATTTATCAACCTTAATTCCCTCCGCAGAAACAACATGACATAAAATAATGTCTTGTGCGACAATGAAGTGACATTCCTCCCAATTCAAAACAAGGTTTATCTCCTCACTTCGAGTATGGACCTTTTCAAGATTCTCTAGACATAATTCAAATGCATTACCATATACATAAAAAACATCCAAAAAGACTTCTATAAATCGTTTCACCATCTCACTAAAAATACTTAACATACAACGCTGAAAAGTAGCTGGGAGCATTACATAATTTAAGGGGCATTCTTTTATAACCAAAAGTGTCAAAAGGACATGTAAAAGTGGCTTTCTCTTGGTTATCAATTGCTATTTCAATTTGGTAGTAGCTGGAGTACCCATCCAAAAAACAAAAAAATGCGTCTCCAGCTATCCTTTCCAGAACTTGGTTTAGGAACAGTAGAGGAAAATGGTTTTTTTTAGTAAGATAATTTAGTTTCCTATACTGAATACACATACACCAACCAATGATTATACGCATAGGGACCAATTTATTTTCTCGATTTATCACCACCATGACACTAAACATTTTAGATATTACTTGTATAGGGCTGACCCATTTACTATCAGATATAAGTTATACAATATCATCATCTAATAGTTTAAGCACCTCAGCCCAAATGACTTCTTTAAGATGTGGATTCAATTTACATTGCGGTTGTCGGGAAGGTTCAGAGTCTTCTTCCAAATATATACAATGAGTACAGAGAAGAGAACTTACTTCCTTGATGTTGGCTATTGTCCAACCAATTGCACTTTGATGTTTTTTGATGACTCTTATTAACTGTTTCTCTTGAAATTCTGACAACTTTGAAGATATTACCACTGGGTGAGTTTCATCATCTCCAAAGAAGACATATTTCAAGTCAGTTGAAAGAGATTTCAACTCTAGTTTGGGAGTGACAACACTAGACTCAACAGATTTTGTTCTATTAGGTAATAATTCTTCAAATTTCGGAACCCATCAAATTTATGCCGTTATGTTCTCTACCTCCTACTATGACTCATAGCAATGCACATTTCAAAATTGACTTAAGGATAAAACAATTTCAATGCAAATCAAAGTATGAATTATCATGATCATGAACAAATAAAAAACAAACAAAAGAAAACAATTTTTTGTCTTTTTTATTTTTCAATGTTTTTGAATTTTTCAAGATAAAATATACAAGAAAAATATTCATAAACAACAATCAAAACAAAGAAGTGACAAAAAAAAAAAATCATTAACATAAAATCCTAAAATTGGATGTCAAAGTTGATATCAAAACTCTTTTTGAATTTTTATTTTTCTTTTGTTTTTCGTGTTTCAAATGCCAAATGTGTTTGTATTTTCATAAATAAAAACAAATGAAAAAATAACAAGAAACAAAACAACAAGGAAAAATGTATACAATGAACACTTAGTCCTTCATGCATGATGTCTCAATAATGCTCCTAGAACTAAGTATCTCTAGTACTCACTCAAGTGCACAAACACCTATGGATCTCCTAAGACTCTCAAAACTAGGGGCATCCAAGGATTTTGTGAGAAAATCGGTCAATTGGTCTTGAATTTGGCCATATTCCAACGATATCACCTTGTTCTCAATAAGCTCACCAATGAAGTGGTGACGTATGTCAATATGCATTGTCCAAGAGTGTTGAATGAGATTCCTAGAAATGTTTATGGCATTCGAATTGTCACAATATACAGTCAATGTATCACGAGAGATCCCGTAATTAAAGAACATTTGCTCTGACCAAAGTAGCTATGTGCAACAACTCCTCACTGCAATATACTCAGCCTCGAAAGTAGAAAGTGATATAGAATTTTATTTCTTTCTTTGCCAAGATACCAGATTGTTCCCAAAGTAAAAATACCCACCAGAAGTACTCTTATGGTCATCAATATTTCCTGCCTAATCGACATCGAAATAGCCAACAATCCCAACATTAGTCTCAAAGGAATACCAAATAGCATACCCTAAAGTGTCACTCACATATCGAGTAATGCACTTTACCTCAAGTAAATGTGACTCTTTAGGGCAAGACTAATATCGTGCACTTTCACCAACACTAAAGGCCATGTTAGGTCGACTCCCAGTGAGATAGAGTGGACTACCTATCATACTATGGTACAATGTGTGATCAACATCTTTACCTGGAGTATCTTTAATCAGCTTCATGTTGGTACTCATTGGAGTACGTAAGTGCTTTGCTGAATATAACCCAAATTTCTTCTCTAGGTCTCTTGTGTATTTAGATTGTAAGGCAAAAATTTCATTCTCCATTTGTTTCATCTGCAAGTCTATAAAGAAGATTAGGTCACCCATCACGCTTATTTCAAGTTTAGATTTCATCAATTCACTAAACTCATGAGTAAGAGAATCACACGTGGAACAAAAAATAATATCATCAATATACACCTAAGCAAATAAAAGTTCACCATTTACACTTTTCATAAATAAAGTCGTATCTACCCTACCTTGTGAAAAACCTTCTTTCAAAAGATAGGTAGAAAGCCTTGCATACCAAGCCCTTGGAGCTTGTTTCAATCCATAGAGTGCCTTTTTCAATTTAAACACATGCCTAGGGTGATGTGGGTCTTCAAAACCCTTTGGTTGTTCCACATAGACCTCTTCTTGAAGGAATCCATTTTGGAAATACACTTTTCACATCCATTTGATCATCAAAATCAATTCCTAACAACCTTGTTCATCAGATTTATTTTGAAAATCCATGTAGTTTCAATTACATTAGTGTCTTTAGGCCTAGGTACCAAGTCCTAAACATCACTTCGTATGAATTGGTTTAGCTCTTCTTGCATGGAAATAAACAATTTTTATCTTCAAGAGCCTCACCAACATTCTTAGTTTCAAACAATGAAATATAGAAATTCTGATCCAATTTATTTTCTAGTTGTCTCATAGTTCTCACCCCTTTGCTCAGATTTCTAAGTATGCCATTCGGTGTGTGCCTAGCCTGAACCCGTGAAGGTGTTGGTTTAGTGAGAATATCATTTTCTCTTTGAGGGGTAGAAATAAGTTCCGGTTCACCTTTGTTTCCTATTGGCTCAGCATTCCCTCATCCTCCTCTCTTTCATGCACAAGGTCCTCTCATGTGTCATCAATGACCACATTTATGAATTCCATTATAGTAGAAGTTCTCAGATTAAAAACTCAATAAACTCTATTGTTGGTGGAGTAACCCAAAAATATCCCCTCATCACTTTTGGAATCAAATTTGTCGATATCTTAAAATGTAGCATTTGCTCCCAAAAACTAAAAAATACTTAATGTTAGGCTTTTTTCCCTTCCATACTTCCTAAGAGGTCTAACATGTGCTAGGTCTGAGGTACACTCAATTCACAATGTAGAATAAAGTATTTACCGCCTCAGCCATAACCTTTTTGGCAACTCTTTGCTGTGAATCAAATCTCGAGCCATTGCTTGAATCACTTTATTCTTTCTTTCTATGGTGCCATTTTATTGTGGGGTCTTGGGTGCAAAAAACTCATGGTCAATACCATGTTTATTACAATAAGCATAAGATTTAGAATTACCTAATTCCCTACCATGATCACTTCTGATTCTAACAACTTTTCCTATAGCTTCACCTCGTTCAACTTGAGCTCTCTTGCAAATGTTTCTAAAGCTTGCAAAAACCTCAGTTTTGTCTCTCAAAAATGAAACCCAAGTATACCTAAAGTAATCATCTACCATGACTAAGATGTATCTCTTACCGTTTATGCTTGCAATTTGTGTAGGACCCATGAGATCCATGTGTGTAAGCTCAAGGGGTCTCTTAGTTGTGATGATCTTCAATTTTTTTGTGAAGAACTTTGGCTTGCTTCCCTACTTGACATGGACCACACACTTTGGTAGATGACTTACACAACTTAGGTACTCCGCTCACAAGCTCCTTGCTTGTGATTCGGTTTAGGTCCTTGTAGTTCATGTGATCTAAACATTGGTACGAAAGTGTGACATCATCAACACTCACTTTGTGACACACTAATGAAGGGTTTGGAGATATGCAATAACAATTATCTCCTAACCAAAGCCTTTCCAAAAGACAATCCATTTTATCATTCAATATTGTGCATTTGTCTCTCGTGAAATGAACCGAATTGCCATCATCACAAAATTGACTAATGCTAATTAGGTTAGCCTTCAACCCTTCCACATAAAGGACATTGTCCAACTTGGTCTGCTCAAAGGTTGAATGGAACCATTTCCAATAACCTTGGAGATACTCCCATTTCCAAAAGTGACAGTCCCACCACTACATTTCTTTAACACCTAGAAATAAGACTTCTCTCCAATCATGTGCCTAGAAAAATTGACTAACCATCAAAAGTATTACTTTATTATTTTTAAGGATTTAATTACGTATTCTTTGAGATTATATATGTTAGATTCTCGAATTTTCTTACTTGATACTTATTCTAGTTGTTGGTCTTGTTTTGTAGGTAATTCAAATAATATATGATGATAATAAAGTGATCCAAATTCAGAAGATAATGGAGGAAGGATTCAGTTGAAAAAGGGGAGATTTGATAAAGGAAAGAAGTTGTGAGACATTCTAAAGCATAAATACACATTGGGGAGAATTCGGGAAGGAAATATTTTGACACTACTTCGGTATTTTGGTAATAACGTTTTACCCCAATATTTGATTGACTTGATTTTTTAGGCATTGAAAATTAGACTTGAAGAACTTCAAAAGTGTATTTGATGAAAAATTGTGAATCAACCTCTAAATATGCAAAAATTGAGTTTGAAATTTAGGTAGTTTAGGTACCCGCGTTGGGCTGCATCAACTGCATCCGAACATGCTTATGATGATTTTTCTAGCAAGTTTGAACTGTCCGGTTGCAATTTCACTATCTGAACGCGGCTCTATATACATAGGACCTTTCTTATGTTTTGGGGGAGCTTGGGGATCCCTCCTTTTAACCTTCTATTTTAATTTTCTTATCTTCTCTGAGAGTTTCATATGGCTTGTGAGTAATCTCCCTGTACTTCTTAACTAGGGTATGGTTTTATGATTGTATATTAAATATTTTATTAATGCAATTATTATTTGATTATTTTTCCCAAATTATATCTTTTTCAATATATATTAAATGAATGATTTTAGCAAAGGATTATACTCCTTAAAATTATAAATTATTCATTAGGTTGATTCCTTACTATTAGTATTTTTATAATTCCCCGTGAATCTGCGAACTAGTTCTTTATTGATTATTTTCAATCAATCGGCTTTTGTTTTTGAAAGTAAAATACTTCAGCTAATTACATAGACGTTGGA
This sequence comes from Ilex asprella, assembly GCA_023539305.1. Taxonomy (NCBI): domain Eukaryota; kingdom Viridiplantae; phylum Streptophyta; class Magnoliopsida; order Aquifoliales; family Aquifoliaceae; genus Ilex; species Ilex asprella. The sequence goes on from CM042192.1 coordinate 24,843,194, forward strand.
TGTCAATTGAGATAATGAATGACTACATGAATATAATAGTTAACACATAAAATTATTCCTTAGTCTCTATGCTTGGAAGTATTATTTTTATTTATTAAATTCCTTTTCAATTATATACCAATTCCCAACAACTAGTACTTTTTATTCAAGTTCTTTCTTTTACCTGTACCTCTAAATTCCCTTTACTCCCTATGGTTCAACCTTGTTCTTATCGATTTATTAGTACTTCTTGATCATTTGCACTTAGGTGTATCCTTTGGGATCAAACAAGTTTTTGACGCCATTGACAGGGATCAAAGGAGCAATTTGAGAAGAAGAAAGAAGAATTCGCCTTTACCAGATGAACTACTTGGAGAAAGTTTTTCTTTTTTTTTTGGGTAAATTTGTTCTATTTTTTTACATATTGTTTATTTTACTTTAGTTTGTTTTGTGTGTGTGTGGTGTGTATATATACATACACCTTATATTTTTAAATTACATTAATGAGGTGTTAGTGTTCACCCTATTGAGAATGTGTGTAGGATTTGTGTTGTGTTTGGGCATATCACTGACGAGTGCCTTTTAATTCCAATGGTTCGATATTTTTTGTTGGATGAGTCAATTTTGTTGCTCAATTCTCCACAACCTTACCCCAGCCATTATTTTAAAACTTTTTATCTTGATTTTGGTTAGGGGAACGAACTTTATCAATTACCGGGACATTTCACACCACCATAAGAGCCTCTCCAATATCCACCATATATGCACCCATGGTCATAGAGTCTAGAGGACACCTTAGATCAATTTATTCAAAGCCAAATGATGTTGAATAATCACAACCCATATACACAAAGACTAGAGGACACCTTGGATCAATTTATGAAAAACCACATGACTCTCAATACTAAAACCTCTGAAGCTCAAGCTTTAAATGATTTAAAATCTATAACTAATAATATAAAATACATGCTCACCATGTTGACCATTGCGTTGAGCTGACTGATTAACCCTAAAAAGTGCGTAAATGAATTAGGATTTAGGGTTAATTTTGTGTGTGTTAAATGGTTTAAAAGGTTTGCTTGAATATCATTATGCCTAATGTGTGAAAATTTTATTTTGTAGGGTTTCATATGTAATAAGCAAGAATTGGAGGGCTAAAGTGCAAAGAATAAGAAAGGAGAAAAAAATAAAGGAAAAAAATCAGCATTGAAGCACCATCCAGATAATGAAACCACCATCCAAACGGTGGCAAGTCACTGGAAATTAGAAAGGGATCCAAGAAGCAAGAAAACAGAGGATGACCATTGTCCGGATGATGCTAGTGGCATCCAGATGGTAGCCTTAACTAACTTAAGTTAAGCTCTTCCTCCATTGGTCCATTTGAGCAACATGAGCATCCTCATTGGTTAGCTATGTAAACCGACTTTACCCCCTCTTGAAGGCCTATAAATTGGCATGTTTGGAGGCTTATTTTAGCCAAGTTTTCTCCACTTTAGAAAGGGAGATGAAGGAGAGAAAAAGATGAAGAAAGAGAGAAAGTAAGAGAAATATTTTGCAACCCCTAGTCAAAATTCTCTTCTTCTACATTTCTTTGTATTCCTTTTTACTAGAAAGATTGAACCTCTCTCACTTTTTGACCCTAGTCAGTAATAAGAGTGAGGGTGTTTCAATTATTCCTCCAGGAAGGATTCTTTGTGTTTTTTTTGCATTTGTGTTTATTATAACGGGAGTGTAAGTAGTCCATTTATACTCTTTAGTAAAGAGTGAAGACATATATAATATTGTTTGTGTTATGAAAAAGCTGTTGTTTTATCTATTTTATAGTGTTTAACCACTCTTAAATGATGGATGGTTTCCATTTCTATTTGTTATCATATTATGTTCATGATTACGAGTTCCAAGCTAAACTTATTACTACATACCATTTCAACTATACGTTATTATGTATTTCATGCATGATACAATGGTGCACGTAATTGAGATTTATGTAACAGTCAGGAGATTGGTTATAGACGGGTTAAGTCTTTCCATAACCAATGTTTTTGATTCAATGCATAAACTGAAACTTCGTTTTCATTGAATATAGACATGCCGATCGAATAACCATAGTAAACCTTTTGAATTGTTCACTTTCGAGTTTACCAGAGTTATTTGGTTATTGCAAGGTGTATAGACCTTCCGACTAACTTAATAGTTGCTATGATATAGTTCAACTTACACATCAAACCTACCGGTTAACTTTCTGTTGACACTGGAGTTAATTATTGTAAGGTAAAATTTTCATAATCTCAATCAATAGAATATATGTTAGATCCCCGAACTAAGAAGTAATCTTTTTCTATTGTTTTAATTAAAATTTTAGTTTAAGTATTTTCTTGTCAATTCTAAGTTCACATCACAAACTATTATAAGGCACACTACGTGTACGACAATCTTACTTTTTCTGTTTTGAGTTCCAATAGATAACTCCCAGTGGATTCGATCTCAAACTTAATCGAGTAATATTACAACTTGACCACTTATACTTGAGTGTATGATTAAAATCAAGTCAATTTTTTGGCACCGTTGTCGGGGAGTAACGGTAGTTTGAAAAAGAACAGGTAAGTTCCTTAGTGTATGTTATATGTGTTTATACTGTTTGTTTTATTTTCATTGTTTATGTTTAAGTCATCATTAGGGTCTATAAATCAGCCTTGACCTTCATTTTCACCTTCTTTACCTTCGTTATCATCACAAGTATCTTCAGACTCTTTTAAATTAATCATCGCTAATAATAATCGAAGAGAACAAGAGATGGTTCAGAATACTAGACCTTTCAGAGAATACTTGCATCCTTTATGCACTACTTTCTCTTCATGTTTTGTTTTTTCAACGAACTCTCCAAATTTTAATATCAAAGTAGGTACAACTCAACTTTTACAACAATTTAATGGTCTTGAGTCTGAGAATCCTTATTTGCATATGAAAGAATTTGAGGAGATATTGGGTGCATTACAAGATAATTCTGAAATGGTCCAACTGAAACATTTTTCTTTTTCTTCTAAGGATAAAGATAAGCAGTGACTAAATTATTTGAAAACTAAATCCATTCCAAGTTGACAAATTTTACAAACTGATTTCTAAATAATTTTTTTCCTATACATCGCACTAATGCACTGAGACATCAAATCATGATTTTTTGTGGGAAAGAGGGAGAAACTTTTTAGTCAAGTTGGGAGAGATTTAAGGATCTTCTTCAAGATTGCCCACATCTTGCATTTGAGAGTTGGAACCTAGATAGTTTCTTTTATGATGTCCTTCCTTCTATAATGTTCCAATTCGGAGAAATGATGGCCCAGGGAGAATTCATGGAAAAAAATCTTGACAAGGCATTTGAGTTTTTTGATACTATTTCTGAGAACCATCAAATGTGGGACTCAATTTCACCAAATATTGTTGAAACTAAGTCATCTACATCCCAAGGAGGAAAATATGTGATAAAAGAAGATGATGACCTAAGGGCCAGCATGACTACTTCGTCTTGAAAGTTGGATGCTCTAAAGATGAAAAAGGTCATTGAAGTTTATGTTGTGTCACCTAATGACCGGTTGTGTGGAATTTGTACTTTGTTAGGACATCCTACTGGAGAGTGTCCCACCATCCCAGCATTTAAGGAAGTCTTGATGGAACAAACCTATGTCATTTCAAACTTTAACAAGCTATATTCCAATTCATATTCTAAAATTTACAACTCAGGGTGGCGAAATCACCTGAATTTCAGTTGAAGAAACACATAGCGTATAGTTAACAACCAATTCCACCTCTACCACAAGCTCATACTCAGCAGCCATATCAGCCTTATCTGCCCCCACATAAAGGAATTTTGGAAGATACCATGAATCAATTCATTCAAAGTCAAATGAATTTTAAGACACAATTTACTCATGCATTCAAATATTTCAAATATCAAACTTCACAAAACATTGGGGATATTAAAAGCCATCTAGCCAAGTTGGCCCAGTCTTTAAGCACAACGGAGAAGGAAAAATTCTCATATCAACCTAAACCTCCATAGGGTCAAAATTAGGATAATGTTGTGTCCTCTAAATCTTATCCAAGTCAGGTGCAAACAATTACCACATGAAGGCATGGTAAAGTGATTGTTCAGATCATTAAAGCCAAAACTCTTGGGTCAGTAGTTGAGTTAATCCCTGTTAATGAACCAATCGAATCTGAACCAATAGTTCAAAAGGAAATGGAGTTGCCTAACAAAAACGACAAATTAAATCTTGTTCATTTACCTTTTCCTCAACAAGTTAAGGAGCCTCAAACCATTGAATAATCATGTTAAAATCTTTGAGTTGTTTAAGTAAGTGAAGATTAACACTCCCTGTTGGATGCAATCAAGCAAATCCCGTCGTATACCAAGTTTTTAAAAGACCTTTACACAGTAAAAAGAAGGGTTAATGTACAGAAAAGAGCATTTTTAACTGAATAGGCTAGTGCTATTACTCAGCACAAATCCCCTCTAAAGTACAAAGATCTTAGGAGTCCTACAATTTCATTCATAATTGAAAACTTTATAATTGAGCAAACTTTGCTTTGATCTTGGAGTCAATGTCAATTTACTCCTTCGTATACAGTCAATGAGCATGTAAGGTTGGGTGAATTGAAACCCACAAATGTCACATTACAGTTGGCTAATTGTTCTATGAAAATTCTACAAGCAGTTGTTTAGGATGTGCTTGTTCAAGTTGATAAGTTTTATTTTTTGGTGGACTTTATTGTTTTGGATACTCAGCATGTTTTGCATACTACTACTCAAATTCCTATTATTTTAGGACGACCATTCATAACCACATAAAATGAATTAATTAATTGTAGGAATGGAACCATAAAACTTTCATTTGAAAATGTGACTAGTGAATTGAACATTTTTTATGTGACAAAACACCCAAGTGAGGAGGGAGAAATTTGTGAGGTAAATGTAATTGATGAGATTATAGAGGATAAATTGAACACGTCTTCTTGTTCTGACCCTTTACAAATCTATTTGATTAATTCTATTAATGATAGTGGAAATCCCAATGTGAATTTTTATTCTATTTTGTTAAATTCTTCGTAGAAATTATTAGGATATGTAAGAGACTTAAGCAAGAAAAAGTTCGTTGGAGGAAACAAGCCCCGACTAAAACTGGGCACTAACTGTAATTGGGAACTTAAGGCTGATTGATCTATCTCCTAAGCACTTCTTGTATATAGTAGTTAGAGTTTTTCTTTTGTGTTTTTATTTCTTTTGTATAGTTTTTTGTTTTTTGCACTATGGATGTGTTTCATTTTTAGACCTTATTATAATTTGTCTTTAAATTTTACCCTATGATGTTATACATTGAGGACAATGTTCAGTTTAGCTTTGGGGGAGAGAAAAATTCATATTCGTCTTTGTGATTGGTAGACGTTAAAGAATAGGATAGTGAGTTTTTTTTTATAAAATTTTCAAAATTTTTTAGTCTTGGTTGTGTAAAGGGTGGTTGATTAATGCATGTGAGAGAATCCAATCAATCTTCTGAACCAATTTTAGGTTGTGCACTAGATCATCTCGATTAGATTAAGTATGGTAGAGTAAGGAATACCCTAAGACGTCATCTTATTCCAGTCCAATGCTTATAAGATATGTGTGGCATGAGATTGCTTGGTTCACTAATTCACTGAGTTTAGGGGAATCTAATGGAAATTGATCTTTTGCCATAATGAAAAATGTTAACTTTTAGGGTTTTGTGTTTCTTTTTAAATTTTGGTATGTTAAATTTTAATTGTAATTTGGTGTGTTGTTATGAATGTTTAATTACTTATTCTTGCATGTATTGATGCTTTTTTAACACAGGAGCAAAACTACAGTGAAAAGGAGAACCAAAGAGAGATCCTAAAGCTACTTGGCAGGGGATACCGTGGTAGTCCATCATCATCAGCTTAGTCAGTCAGAGTCTCTTGCATATTCTTACTCTCTCGCTCTCTACCTTTCTCATACTTTTTTATTTACTTTCCAGTTCGTGCATTGCATTTTTTTTTTAGTATTTTGGATATTTTTTAATTTACTTTTATGCTTTGGATGTTGGTTTAATTTTAGTTAATTTAGTTAGTTTGTGTTTATATTGTTTTTCCATGTTAGGATAATTAGTCTATATTATTCACAATATGATTACATTGTCATTTTGCGGAATTGCAGGAATAACCCTAATTGAATTACAAGGGATTGTCATACTCCATTTGTGCATTATCTTTATATTTTCACAAAAAACTTATCATTTAGAGCACGTAATGATTTCTTATTTTGAAATACCTTTTGAAATAACATAATTCTTTGTGAAGCTTGCATACATAGTGGAGATGTTAAACCCTTGTGCAGATTTTGAATCAATCCTCCTTGGAGAGATTTTAAATGCTTACTCAAGTAAAAATTTCAGTTCAGCATAAGATTTCTTTGAATAATTTGATTAATTTTATTTTGATTAACACTGATTGAATGACATGTTAGCATTCTCCTTTATAATTCTTATGAAAATCATGCAGGTGTATGAATTCTAGAAAATGGTTGTAGGTCATTTGTGATCTTATTTTAAGCTTTGACCATTGAGTTTTTTCACCCATAGGCAAACCCATAAGCCACTACTTAGTGTCAGTATGATGTATAGAAATCTACTAATCAACCCAATGAATTTCATGATAAATAATGAAATTTAAGCAATATTGATAAACTTTTGAAATCCAGATTATCTGAATTGTTGAAACTATTTGTAGGATTTTTTTTTTGGGTATCTTATTGGGGTCTAGCTCAGGAGGACCAAGTTAGTTGCAGATGTTTTGTGCTTCTTATTGAAAACGGTAAGGGTGTGTTTTGGGCTCCAACTCCTCTCCATTTGAAGTTAAAATAAACATCTTCCATTACTTCATACTAATAAGGTACGTATCCCATTTTTGTGTATGGTAGAGATGTAGACTATATTCTTTTAATCATTTTTACCCTCACGCTTTTTTCTCTCAAAAATGTGAACGGATGTTCCCTCTGTGAAATATGTAATAGTATTTATTTTTTCGTCCATTGAAATCATGTCACGTTTATAATTTAATATTTTTATTTTATTTATTTTACTTGCTATTTGTTAGTCTCATCTATATATATCTTTATAACAATTTAGAGATGAGAAGTCTTTCCTCCTCAATTTTAAATTTTTATATTTTATAATATTAAATTAAAGTTTCTTCCATCAGTTATTACCATTTTTTTTTTGTAAATTTGATCTGAATTTATTTGTAGTAGTTGACTGAAAAAATAATTAAGTAAAATAAAATAAAAAAAGTAAATGAAAAATAAAATACTATATTTAATAACGTAATTAAATCATAAATTCATAATTAATGAAAAAATAGTATGCTTGACAAACGAAATGCTCCGTCATTTCATTGAGAGCAAGAGACGTGTGTGTGAATACAATGGTTAATTGAAGATATTAATAAATCAGCCTTACAAAAGTTAATGGGATAGGTGTCATATTAGTATGAGGTAATGGACAATGTCAATTTTAGGCTTCGAAATATGAGCCCTTTCAACCTCATAAGCACAGGGCTCAGTGATGGCTTTTCCTTTTCTTCACAGCAGTTTGCCTCCATACTAGCTCGATGACTAAATCAGAGCTAGTACAAAAATCAATAAAGTTCTTCACGATTCTCTCTCGCCCCATCCCTCTCTTCTTGGTATTCTTTGGTAGCGTAAACTCTTAAGTTAGGCACCTTGCCTTTCACAAACTCTCCTACAAGAAATTCAAAGAAAAAGAAAAAAATAAAAAGAAGGGCACCCATGAAAGTCACCTGGTGCACCCTCTCAAACAGAAAGTTGTAGCAAGGTTGCTTGTCCCCTCGATGTTCCCGATACCCAGAGACAAACAAAAAATTATTTTCATGCACTTTCTCTGAATCAGAAAGGTGGGCGACCAAATAATAATCGATTTTATTGACCCTAAAGTAATTATTTTTCTTGGAGGTAAGGACAATCTCACAATAGTAAAGGATTTCCAAAAGACCCAAATTGGTACCAAGATATTGTTTAGAGCAACAAGACTCATAACTATCCTAAAGAAATTAGGACAACACTGAATGGGGCAAAGCTTCAATGAGTGATAGACCCAAAGGAGCAAAGGGTGGAGGGGAAACCTAAATCCACCCTCTGTAATAGCCCTAGTAAAGGCTCATCTTCACCCCGCCACCCTAATAAGCACATCATCTAGTATAGCATACTTAGACCTAAAGCTAGCTAATTGTTCCCTCTTCAAAGGAGCCATTGAAGGAAGAAAAGAAAACGACAAAGAAGAAGAGAAGAAGCACTTACAAAAGCATGAAACTAGATAGAGATGAACAATGACAATATGAAATTGAGAGAATATAAATTTGGATTGGACACGAGCTGTGTCCTAGCTCAGGCCTAGCCAGACCATGGGGTAAGGTACCTAGCGCAGATTCTGCTTTTTCTAGCCTTAGCTACAGGGCCAAGCAGGCCACTCGGTCTGCACCCAAATCTTGTCCAAATCCCATTTTCCAACGATTGCTTCAATAGGAGATTGAATTGACCCTTTGTAAAATAGTTTATCCTCAAAGAAATCATGGAAAAATACATAAAAACTGCATTACTAAAATTATTTTGTAGCCCCATTTAGATTGCCAAAAGTTCATGTTCTGGGATTCCTATGGAAACATCACAGAAGGTCCTATCACTGCAGTTGAAGACCAATTGACCTAACCAAGAAACAAAAAATTGGGGAACATATTATGAAAATACAAAAGAAAAAAAAAGTATCCGGCGCACAAGGCTCTCGTCGTCTTATAGGGAGAGAATTGATTGACATACAACCTTATCTCTCAGGTCAGTTGCGTCATCTTGAGAGACTCAGTTTACAACTATCACACGAGGAGATTTCTGTGGGATGCAATCATTGGGTGGACGACAACACCTTCACGAAATTGCCTCGCCTATTATGAGAATGGTGCCTCAATCTATTAAGAGATGTCCATCTCTCACATATCACTCATATTTTAGCACTCTACACTCCTTGATCAATAAAATACTCAGGTCATCCTAACCTTCACAATGGAGTAGGTCATCTTGACTAAACCACTTAAATTGTGTTTTACTAGGATTAACTCTCAACATTTATTATTGCATTTAATATTTGACAAGTAGTGCACAAACACATTTTGTGCATCATCAACAGTGAACTTCATTAAATATTTAAACCTACTGTTAATTCAAAGGTTATAATGCAGAGCAATGCTTTATATCTCAAATGTGCATCCCAAATAAACTAGAATCATTGGATGAGTGAGTTCCATCAACTTTTTTAATTGGGACCCATTGATCCAACTATCTTTATTGATTTGGAATGCACATTTAGGATACAAATTTGAGATATATTACATTGCTCTATAATGCATTAGTTCTCAAATTAGGTCTCAATTGCGTTGCTCTTTGGGAAAACTCTCACTAGCTCATATGCCAACTGAAGTTAGAGCAATGGAGGCCTATACAACAAGAGAAAACTCGAACATAATTCACAAGAAAATGCCTCATTAGAAC
>CM042192.1:24872776-24911786 GCA_023539305.1 Ilex asprella
GTGGAAATTTTTAAATAATCTTCTTCATTAAAAGTATTTTTCTCAACTGTTTATTTTATGGGCTATTCGCCTTAAAAGTGTCCAAGTTTGACCTCTTACCTTAAAAGTGTACGACTTTGTACCTCTCGTCAAATCCCCCTTAATATAATTAGACCAATTCCCTAAATAGTAGTGCAATCCAATCTGCCCACAACATTATAGAGGAGCAAGCACCCAAAGAGGGGTAATATTTCAATCAATCAACAATATACCATCTAAAATATAGGAAAAAGGCACATTCTCGGAATGTCGAGCCCAGTAGCTCAGGTTAGCTCCAACTCGACAACTAACCACCCCAAGAACCATGGAGCTTGGCAAAGTCTTGTCTTAGAAGGAATTTGACTAGTTTAACTCAATCTTGACATCCATTTAATCAGTAAGATTGGGTCAAGCAAGTGGAGTAATCAATTCAGCTTAAGCAGACAGAGCAAGATCTAGAGTTATGGGAAGAAGTGTGAAAAGTGCAGTAGAAGTGTCAAACTAAGCTGACTGTCCCCTTTCTCCTTCGGTTCTTGAAGGACTCTATCTTGGGAAGCCAGTAAGCACTTCTACATCTTTTCTATCTTCTCCACCCAACGAGGGAATTCATTCTCACAAGATTCCTTCTTGGCCAAAGTTGTATAAGAAATGCTTGCAACAAGAATGGATAGCTGCTAAGAAAAGATGAGTATTGATGGTGTTAATTAACGTGGACGAGCAAAAAGTGTGGATGGCGTGAGGCAATATGAATCGGGGCTACAAGACTCTTTTTGGTTGTTTAAGAAATACCTTGGGAACTCAGGGAAAAGAGTTGCACACGATGGAAATATAGTGGTTCACCGTCTGGGGAGCTCGGCTAATCCACTCTTTAATGGAGGCTCTTACTCCCTGCTACTTTATTGATTATTGAGATGCTTTACAGTGTAATGTGGAGAAAATTGGAGTTCTCTTCCGTATCTCTCATGTATTTAGGTTTTGTTTTTTCTCTTGGTTTCGAGGCATTGTTTTGTATTTATAGGGCTATCGCTCATTCTATGGGATCCCAGCCAAGATCCTTGTCTTTTTCTCGTAGAACCTTTCTTGATTTTAGGAGATGATCTTGGTTGGTTGAGAGTTTTAAGCCTTGATTCCAACTTTCTGCTGCTCGAGAGGTGTTTGTTGTCATACAATTGTTCCCTTATCATTCCCACTATTATATCGCCTAGGGGGACTTTTAGCTTTGGACCTCTGAACTCTGCGAGTCTTGTCCGACCTCCTGACCTAACCTTTAAGTATGAGCTTATATTTAAGATTTATTCTAGGTATCATCAATTGCCCCTCAGCTCTTGGTCCAAGCGGGCTTAGGGAAGGGCTGAGCTATTTTTTAAATTGAGCCGAACCAGCACACGACTGTCTTTTACTCGTACGTGGGAGTTGTCTTTTGATGGTTTCCAGCAATCATGATTTCCTTGATTCTTGCGCACATTCTTCCTCACGTCTTTCAAGCTTTAAATGCTCACATGGCTACAAGAACCGCCAAAATTAAAAAAAAAACTCCCCTTGTTCATCTTCTTCCTTCGGCCTTTGACTTCGTAACCTTCTGCATTCTCTGCCTTACTCCTTTGGCGAACTTAGGGCTTTACTGAAGATCAATTTTCCTGCTTCTGCTTATGGTTTGAACGAAATCTGCTCCTTGCTTTTGTCTCGAGCTTCTTCCCACTGTTCTCCCTATTTAGGTACATTTCCTGTCCTCCGTTCATCTCTTCGTTTTGGATCCCTCGAATTCGAGATGGTTGTTGCATTTTTGGGTTTTTCGGCTCTTTTACTTCTGGAATCATGACCATTACTTATCCCCCTTCCCATTCTTCGTTGCTGGTGTGCTATTGTACGAATCCTTGGTGTGGGTAGTTACTGTGCAGATCATAAGGTTATTAGGGAGTGCTTAACTAGTGTTATTTCTCTCTACCATTCTTTTAGTTTGCCTTTCTCTTGTCCACCAATGTCTACCTCTTCTGGAGCCACCCCTTCATCTCTTTCTCTCTTGGGGGATAGGTATGCCGAGGAGGACGTCGACTTGGGAGAGGTGGGAGATGAAATTGATAATATTCCAGGTGTTGACTCTGTTGACGTTGGGGTAAATGTTGAGGATCCTCCCTCAATCCCCCCTCCAGCGACCCTAAAGCCTAGCAAGGGCAAGACTGAGGTTAGCGGTATAGGAATCTCAGGCAACGCTGAGGGTACAAGAGTTGCCTTCAGAGCTACGGAACGTGTGAGTTCTAGTGACCTCACTCGTTCTGCCCTAAAGGTCCTTAGTACCTGTTTCGGTTTCCCCCTAAGGTTTAGTACTAGAGTCCAGACGAGTTTACCCAATACATTTTCCAAGTTCATAAGAAGGTTTGCTTTTTTCAAGTTGCCTTTGAGAATGGACTACGCTTTCCCATGCATCCTTTCATCAAGGGTGTTCTACAACATTTTAATGTTTGTCCAGCTCAGCTCTCTCCCAACTTTTGGGATATCCTTGTCGGTCTTCTTGTTTTCTTCAAGAAATACAAGCTTGGAGTTCCCACTATCCCCTTACCCCTAGAAATTTTCAACATAAATTATATTGCTTCTGAGGGTTTCTTATATATTTCTAAGCGCACAAAAGCCCAACTAGTCATATCTGACTTCCCGAGCTCTCATAAGGGCAGGAAAAAACACTTTTTCTATGCGGGTAGCTCACAATGGGGGTGTAACCCAATAGATATGTAAGACCCTGCATTAAAAAAATTAAATAAGGTCAATATTACCTTAAGAGTTCTCCTAAGATAAATAAAATGATCGTAGAAAATTAGAATTATGGTTAGAATATTGATTTTTGAAATTTGAGTTTCAAGTATATTGACTTTGGGGTAAATTGAGCTTTGGAGATATTTAAGTTTAAGAAGTGTTATTAGGTAAGTTTCTAAATATTTTTAGGTCAAAATAAGGTCTCCATTGAATCCGGAAGGTCAAAAAACTTTGGTAGAGGTAATATGAGGTGTACTAAAAGTTAGGAAGTATTCCGAAGTGAAAGTACCCTTAGAGAGAATTTGGGTAAAAAGGGATCATGGACGCTGCTTATTATTTTGGCCATAACTTTTTATCCTGATGTCCATTTGATCTGAAATTTGGACAGTACATAGTAGACATCTAGGGCTACAAAAGTGTGTTTCATGAAAAATTTCCAATTCGACCTCTAAATGAGTCAAAACTTCACTAAAAGTTGAAGCAAAAATCTGGGTAGTGACTATCGGTAGAAGATTGTCCAGTGTATCCGAACTACCGGTAGTCAACTGGTAGTCGAATTACTCAGCGTACCCGAGCTACCGGTAGTAACTACCGATAGTCGCTATAAAAATCTAAAATTTTTAAGTCGCAAATTGTCGGCCTTGCTACACTATAAATACTTAATGACACCTCTTTGAGCCCAATTTCAACACTTTTAACCCTAGGAAGCATTAGAGAGGAAAAAAGAAAGGAAAAAACAAGAGATTGAAGGGTAGATTCAATATCAACACTCAAGTTCCTCATTCAATCTCAAGGTTAAGGTAGGGTTTTTTTCTACTCTCTTACATTGAGACTTAGGGTATAAATATGTATGTTTTTCATCCTCTTGATCATTATATGGTAGATATATATGAATTCTTGGTTTCTTTATCATTGGAACATAGCCTTGAACCAAATATATATTTGGGTTAAAGGAATATGTGTTTTTGAATTTTCAAAGCCCTAGTTTTGCCAAAATACATGTTCTATTGTGAAAGTAATATGGATTTTTATTCATAAATTCATGTTCTTAATTAAATCATGTTTTCATCTAATACTTGTTCTTGTTCCAAGAAATCTTGAATTTTGACAAAGCCCTAGAATTTTTGTATCGAAATTGTGAATATTTTCTTGAGATGATCTCTTGCATATTTTAATTCTTTATTACTGTAGTATGTTGAGAATAGTATAATAGTGATACTTCAATTGTTAATGGAAATTATAATTGGTTAAGATTGTAGTTAATTGAGAATGTTTTGGTTTCCTCATTTGTATGGTGGTTGTGATGGACTTGAATTGCCTTCAAGATATGCCGTAAAGTGTAAATATTAGTCTATCCTAGTGGGGGTGAGATGGTTGCTTATACTTGTAGTGGATTGTCATTTGATAATGCAACCACTATCGTTCATTGGAGTTCGAACTAAGGACAGTATACCTTTCCCGGGAAGGATTCATCAATGCCATGTGAGACGGTATACACTCTTACCCAAAATGCTTGTGATTGTGATGGGTGGACTAGATATAATCGTTGGATAAATTCCTGATAAACAATCAACGTACATGACGCGGGGATGAACCAATATATATATATAGGAGAACATGGATGAGATTCCGTCGGAGCCGGTGCATTGGTATGGGACAATGCAACGGTAGGCGAATGCCAGTTATGAATTATTGTTCATTATACTAGAAACAATTTCTACAGGAGTCTTGGGAAGTATGAGATTCCACAAGAACTTGTTAGAAATGGTTTATGGTGGAATGACTTATGTTTGGAAATGGTTTGTTAATTGTATATTGATTTAACTTATTCATTAAATTACTATTGTTCCTTAAACTTCAGATCTGTAAAAATGTCCCGGTTTTTATTTCAAAAGCTCTATATGTTATTTGTGAAATGAGACCGACATGTTTTATATGATTTCTAAACTTTTTTTGAGTCTGGGAGGATTTTCTTACAGAGCTTAGTGCTCACCCCCTCTACAACCAATATTTTTCAGATTATACTTTAGAGGAGGAGCTTGGAGTTGATGCGCCGGAGCATTGGGAAGCTCCAATAGATGGGCAGGTGGATCCCGATGTAAATGCTTAGAGCTTTATTTCTTTTTTATGCTAGACTAGGAAATTCATGTGGAAGATATGGAGTCTAGTTTTATTTTGTATTTCCACTGTATTATCTTAGTTGATTTTTGGGATGTAACTTCCATTATATGGCATAATCTTTTGAAAAATGTTGTAAGTATTTTATAGAGAATGAATGCAGTCTCATTTATTCATGGATTATATTAGTGCTCTCATGCGGTGAATAGTATTTAGAATGTAATGTCGTCCAAGGTAGTATTTGGAGCGTTACAAGATAAGACTGACACTCTCCCCATTCTTAGGGCCTGGTCTGTCCCTGACAACATGGGTAAGTCCCTGCTTAAGCTAGCTGAGATCGAGTAAGTAAGTTGTCTCACTGATTTTGCTTCTCTTGTGCTGTTTTTCAGGTGTTCGACTCGAACTCGGTGCTAAGTACGAGCAGCTGTTGCAGAAATTGGGGAAGTGTAATTCTGAGAAATATTCTGAACTTATCAAGCCTTGGGTTCTTGTAAAGCAAAGATTTAGCCCCTTTGAGGTGAGGATCAAATCTCCTATCCCGATCTCTATGGTTGGTCCTAAGGATATGGTAGGTAATACCCCTTTTTAATTTTGTCTTCATTTTTTTTATCTGTTCTCTGTGGTGTTTTGGTTTTTTACCTCTCTCCTTTCTTGACTTATCCTTTCTAAATTTTCAAGTTCTTCCTCGATGAAGCTTACTCCAGAAGAGCTCCAGACGAAGATTGATCAGATGAAGAAAAGTGGAAAAAGCAGCAAAGGAAAAGCTGAGGTCAGATCTGGGAGTAGCCCAGTTTCCCAAGCCAAGGTTCAAAAGTTGGTGGTGCCCTCCTCCACTCCAGTTTCGACTGTCAAAATCCTGGCCTCATCATTAGGCGCTGCGAAGGTCGGGTGACCTCTTCTCTCCCAGGGGATCAGTCTACTTCCGAGCGAGCTCCTGAGCAAGGCCAGTCTTCTCTTTCCTCATCAAAGGTTGAGAAAGCTTTGGGGTTGGTCCTCCACCTTCAACCTGACACTATTTTCTATAGTCATTCCGGAAAGACTCTCGAGTCATTTCTGATGAAACCCGGGACTGAAAAATAGACAAAGCCCAGGGTGGAGAAGTGCGAGGGCTCATTCTTTAAGAACACTGAGCTTGCTGCCGAGACCATTTCTTCTATCATCTCTGATTCAGACATTCAAAGGGCTTCCTCCATGTCTCTCAAGGATTCTTTCAGCTCAGCTCTCCAAGGAGCAGCCACTGTAAGTCCTCGTATTTTCACACGCCCCTCATCCTTGTAGTTTCATGCTAATCCTCCTTTGCTCTCCTTCTTTCCCCAGCTCGCTATCCACGTGAAGAGGTTGATGGACAGGGCCCAATCTTTAGAGAGCTCTGCCAAGACTCTGAAAGCGTACGAGCTTAAAGTTGTTGAACTGTCTTTTGACAATGACGACCTTCGTGCTCAAATGCTAGATCTCCAAGAAAAAATAGAGAGGCAAGTTTCTACCTCCAGGAGCTTAGAGGTAGCAAAAGATAAAGCTGAGGAGGGAGAAAAGAAAGTCAGGGATGAGCTCAGAATGGCCAGGGAGGAGCTCAAGCTTAAGACCGAGGCTTGGAGCAAGGCCAGCCAGGAAACTTTTGATGTCTAGAGCTCCCTTAAAAATTTGAATGGGGAATATATCATTTTATCCGAGGCAAATGGTGCCCTTTGCAGTGAGTTCAAGGAACAGAAGACTATCATCAAGTAGAAGGATGGTATAATTGCTGAGCTCAAAGATGGCGTCCTCACCAAGTGGGCAACTAGGTGGCTTTCTTTCCAATGTAAAGCTGAGAAGACCTACCGACCTCGACTTTGACTTTGCCATTCCCGCTGAGGAGGAGTTGGGAGAGTCCGATACAGAGAGTGAGGAAGGCACCATAGATCCCTCTAGAATATAGCCCAGGGGGTCGCACCTTTAGGGATAATAGTTGGGACAAAGATCGGCGGAGGTCTTCCTCCTAGATAGAGTTGCCTTCCTGAGCGAGTTGAGTCTGATCGGCAGAGCTCAGTTATGGTCATTCTTGTCTTGGCTTACCGAGTACTGAGAAGGCTTGAAATGGATGAGGAGTATCGGGGAAATGCTAAAGCTACTGAGGAAGTTTTCTTTTTCGGGTAAACTTAAAAGCAGAAGGTCCTTTCCAAGCTCTCCTGGGTGCTGGTCTTGTACAAAGAATCACTGGGAACTGTGTTTTTCGTGTCCTCTAAGGAGCATTGGATGGTGACCTTTATTGATCACGCCTTTTACTTTCTAAAGATGTCATCGGCATCCTAATTTGGAAATTCTAAGGGGTCACCGACTTTACTTTTCACGCATTTCTTGACTCTTTAAAACCCAGGGTTTCTTTAGGGTTCCTACAATTTCCAAGTTTTTTTTTTCTTGAGGCTTCCTCTTAAATATTCAAATTGTGATTCTTTTGCTATACTTGAGTTTATCTCTTCTTCATCTATGATGGCCCCCTCATATCTTTATTTGTTCCAGCAACGATCCTTGAGTGGAATTGATTTTAAGTGGAAGTCTCGTTACTTGGCTCATTCTACGATGACTGTGCCAAGTTTGGAAGAGATCCGAAGACAGTTTCGCCTTCTTGCAGGCTTATTCTTAAAAATTTTGACTTCCGACGAGCCCTGTAATTTTCTTCATCGAGGGGAAGTCTGTTTCTTTGAAGGTTCCTTCCATCCGTCCATCGGAAGGATTCTAACTTACCATGGCTTATGCCCTTCTCGTTTGTCTCCTAGGGGATGGGCTATCATAATTAGCTTCTACCTTTTCTGGCACTTGCATGCCAACTAATTCCCCTCAATCGCTGAGTTCCTTTATTTTTACTATCTTGAAGAGGATGAGGTTCTCTGCTTTGGTTGCTTTTGATGGAGGCATTCTCTCATGCGTCCCCTGGTGTTTGATCTACCCTCCTCTCCTGAAGAGTGGGATCAACGCTTCTTTTTTGCCTCTGGGGATTCATGGAGATCCTTCGAGGGGAGTTGCTTGGGGAACAGGGTTCCTCACTCTTGGAGAAGTTTGCTCATTAAGGGTAGGTGTGTATTGAGTTTCTTGTCTTTACTTTATTTTCTTTGCTCAGGTATGACTGACCTAGATTTGGTGGAGATGTTAAGGATTGAGCGAGTGATTAACGCCAAATCAATGTCCTTTTTAGAACTAGTGACCTCTGAGAACCTCTTTTTATTCAGTGCTGATGTTGCCGCTCCTGATTTTGCATTCACACCAAATTCTACTATTTTTTTCTTCCGAATCAGATGAGGATGAGGGCACTAGAGTCCCCTCCAGCAAGCGTAAGAGGGACAACACCCCTTATTCATCGTCTGATTCTTCCTTTGGAGCAATTTTACTTTCCTTTACTAGGAGTAAACTCTTGAATATGCTTGAAAAAATGGAGGAAGAAAGAGATGATCTGTAAGAGGAGAACACACGTCTGAAGGAGGAATTCCTTGGATTGAAGAGGCGACTTGAGGGAAACTAGAAGCTTCCCCTTTTTAACAATTTTGCCGTCACGGAATTTTAGGTCTTTCTCTTTTGGATGCTTGTCTGTGCTTATGAACATTGAATTTTAACATGTTCCTCTTTGCTTTGCTGCTTGTGTATAAGCTACGCGACTTTTCTTTGCCTTGCTAGAGCTCATCTTGTGCTCGAGTGTTTGCTTTGTTTTTTGCAAACTGAGGTATTCACCGTGAGCTGTGGGGCTCATTTATATGGAATGTAAAGCTCATCGTGAGCTGCAGGGCTTGTTTTTTTGGACTTGGGAGTTCATCTTGAGCTACATGGCTCATATTCGTTTTATGAACTTAAGAGCTCCTCCTGAGCTGCATGACTCGTAGGTTCATCCCAAGCTCCCTAACTCATAAGTTCATCCTGAGCTCCCTGACTCTTAAGTTTATCCTGAGCTTCATGGCTCATATTCGTTTTATGAAATTATGAGCTCTCCCTGAGCTGCATGGCTCGTGTGTTCATCTCGAGCTTCCTTGCTCATAAGTTCATCCTGAGCTTCATGGCTCATTGGCAGCTACGTGACTACTTAGAAGAATCTTTGTGAAATAAATGAAAAACTCACTCTTCCATAATAATTTGCTTACAAAAAAAAATTTTTGAATTTTTTTTTAGATGCTCTGCATTCCAAGAATGAGGTAAGATTTTCCTTTCTTCGGTTTGTAACTCGTAATTCCCAGGTCTTATCACCCTGGAGATGATGAAATGGTCTTCCCAATTGGGGCCTAATTTTCCACGATAAGGGTATTTTCTTATGAGTAGGAGCTTCCTGAGCACCAAATCGCCAACTTTGAAACTCTTGTGTCTGACCTTTCGGTCGCAGTATCTTGTTGCCTTCCTCTGATAGCTCTGGATGTGCTTAAGAGCTCGGTCTCTCTTTTCATCTAGTAGATCGAGGTTCAACAGAAGTGATTCGTCGCTGTGCTTAGGTTCTGTGAATTATTCCTTGGGAGAAAGGATTTCAATTTCTACTAGCACCACCGCCTCGGTTCTGAATGCCAAAGCAAATGGCGTTTCCTAGGTTGCCGATCTGGCTGTTGTCCTATAAGCTCATAATATTTTTGGGACATGCTTCAGCCATTTTCCTTTCAGGGCTTCAAGTTTGGCCTTTAGGGCTGCCTTGATGATTTTGACAGTGACATCTGCTTGTCCGTTAGGCTGTGGATGAGCTGGAGCTGAAAAATAATTTTTTATCCCGAGCTCAGCACAAAATCCTTTGAATTTGGAGTTTTCAAATTGCTTCCCGTTGTTAGAGATAATTGCTCTAGGGATCCCAAACCTGTAAATTATTGACTTTCATGTGAAGTTCTGAATCTTTTGTTCTGTGATCGTTGTCAAGGGCTCCACCTCTGCCCATTTGGTGAAGTAGTCCACTCCAATGCTGGCAAACTTGTACTGTCCAATACCAGTAGGAAGAGGTCCAAGTATGTCCAGACCCCATTGCTGGAAGGGTCAAAGACTCACCACTGAAGTTAAGAGCTCTGGTGGAGAATGGGGAATGCTGGCATGAACTTGACAGACCTTGTATTTCTTTACTATATCCGCGACATCTTTTAGCATGGTGTACCAGTAGTATCCTTGCCTTAGGGCCTTTCCTGCCAAAGCCCGAGCTCCGATGTGATTACCGCAGACTCCTTCATCGATTTATCTAAGCATGTAGTTAGCGTCTTCGCCTTCTATGCATTTAAGGAGATGTGCTGAGAAACCTCGTTTGTACAGATTTCCCTGCACAATAGAAAATCTAGTTGACCTAGCTCTCAGCTTTACAGCTTCCTTGGGATCTTTTGGTAAAACTCTATCCCGTAGGTACCCTAAGATAGGGTCTATCCAGGTTGGCTGAGCTAGAATTGAGAGCACTTCTTCCCCCTCAGCACTTACTGATGGCTCCGTTAGATGCTCAACTAGTATCGGCCTATTCAAGTTCTCTTGAGAAGCAGTTGCGAGCCTTGCCAAAATATCTGCTCGTGAGTTCTCGAATCTGAAAACGTGCCTAATCTTAACTTCCACAAACTTCTTGATTAATTCCTGTACCTTCCTGAGGCAAAGGGTCATTTTCTCACCCTTGACTTCATAGGAATCTTCTATCTACTTTACTATGAGTTAGAACTCATCGTTGATGCATTTTCTGCCTTAGCCAGCACCTCTGCCATGTTTGCCTGAGAATTTTTTGATATTGAGGATATTAAATCCTTGGATTGTACTCCCAAACTAGCTATGAAGGCCATAACAACAAACTTTTCATCTGGGACATCAACCTTCAACGACTCCAAATTGAACCTTTGGACATAGAAACTAAGGTTCTCCTAGGGTTCCTGCTTCACATTCAGTAGGTGATAGCTTGACTTTCTATATGTCCGAACTCCTATGAAATGACATACGAATAATACGGAAAGTTCCTTAAAGGAGGAGATTGAGGCTGGGGAGAGTCTGTTAAACCAAGCTAAGGCTGACGCCTTCAATGTAATGGCAAAGGCGCGACAACGCACTGGATCCTAGTATCCATGCAACTCAATTTGGTTCTTGTAAGTATTAAGGTGATCTACGGGGTCTTTTGTCCCATCAAATGCCTCAATCTGCAGAGTTCTGAATTTTGGAGGAAGGGGAAAGTGTAGCACTCTAGTGGTGAATGGGGATTCAATTTGTTGTACCAAAGCATCCATTGTGAGTGGGGCTTTACTTCTCACAACCTCCTTTATATGGCTGAGTTCTTGCTTGATGTCCTTGAAGCGCTGCTTCCAGTATTGTTCTCTCTTTTCTTGCTGATAAGGGAAGAAATCATTCCTCTCTCCCCCTCATTCTAGCTTTCTACTTCTTCTTTGTGGCCATTTATAGAGGGTAGATGAGGGATTTTTTTCCATGGATTGGTTGTTTTCTCCCCTTTCGTTAAGTTCCCTGAGAGGGTCGAGGTGAGGTCGTTCTCTATAGAGCGGGTTATTTTGGCCTTCATGGGCTGGTCGTGCTGCCTGTGGGCGTTGATTAACCAAGCGAAGGGCCTCTAACTCGTTGTTTGTGGGGGTATTACCTATGGGTAGATTAGCCACTGGGTCATTCTCGGGTTATCTGCCGTTGGCAGCTTTTAGTTGATCCTGCATTCGTGGAGAATTTGTTTGGCTTCTACTCATGTTGCGAGCCGAGACCACCAGTCACTGAAATATCAGTGTATTTGTAACATAAATAATCATTCCCACAGATGGCGCCAAACTAATGGTGTTAATTAACGTGGACGAGCAGAATGTGTGGATATCGTGAGGCAATATGAATCGGGGCTACAAGACTCTTTTACCTTGGGAACTCAAGGAAAAGGGGTGCACACGATGAAAATATAGTGGTTCAGCGGCTGGGGAGCTCGGCTAATCCACTCTTCAAGGGAGGCTCGTGCTCCCTACTACTTTATTGATTATTGGGATGCTTTACAGTGTAATGTGGAGAAAATTGGAGTTCTCTTCTGTATCTCTCATGTATCTAGGGTTTTTTTTTCTCTTGACTTGGAGGCATTGTTTGGTATTTATAGGGCTATCGCTCATTCTATGGGATTCTAGCCGAGATCATTGTCTTTTTCTCGCATAATCTTTCTTGATTTTAGGAGAATATCTTGGTTGATTGAGAGTTTTATACCTTGATTCTAGCTTTCTACTGTTCGAGAGGTGTCTGCTGCCATTCAATTGTTCCCTTATCATTCCCGCTATTATTTTGTCTGGGAGGAGAACTTTTAGCTCTAGACCTCTGAATTCTGTGAGTCTCGTCCGACCTCCTGACCTGACCTTTAAGTATGAGCTCATATTTAAGATTTATTCTAGGTATCATTAAGTATGTTGCTTGTAAGTGGAAACAGTAAGCAACATAAAGTAAAAGGAAGTAACCAAAAGGAGTCTCACCTTTCTAATTGTCTCCTGATGAGTAGCCATAGCCTAGTCAGGCCCCATTTAGAAGGTAGGCTGAATCTCGTTATTGTTAATAATTTGAAGAAGGCAAATTCTAACCTCCTCTTCGTCCCCCCACATTGGTGGTTGGGACTCCTTGGGGACTTACTTCTCCCTTTCGTTAGCAAGCTCATCTCTAAAAAGCTTTTCCTTCTTTTTGACCTTCGAAGGAGTAGGAAGAAAGTTGGCTTGCAACATGGGCACCTCAGGAATTGGGTCCTCCTTTTTATATGCACTCGTAAGGTCTAGACTCATATCCCCAACGACCCTGTGGCTCGGAGAGACAAATAGAAATGTCGGAGGTCTACCAGATGGTGTCATCAAGCTTGGCAGAATCATAGAAGCGTTGGAAACAGATGTCTTTGTCTTTGGAGAAGACAACTTAGGCCTTTTGAGATGGGGAGACCCGCTTGTTAGATTCCTAGATGACTTAATCTCTTTCATAAGTTTTTTGTCAACGGCCTTGGAATCCATCTGTGAGTTGCAGAAATTAAATCTTTGCATTTAAAGAAGAAAGAGAGAAAAATTAAAGCATGACTCACCGTTCGATAGAGAAGGGCTAGGCGTAAACGACACCACGAGAGCTCTGGGGGCAGGTCCCAATTGGCACTCAAACAATGCCATATTATTGACAAGGTCAAGCAAGTTCTTGGTGTGATAATCCAAAGCCCTCTCTATTCAAACTTGAAGTTTAGTAGAAAGAGGACTAGTCTTGCCTGCACCAAGAAAATAAATTTAGTGCAAATCCATAGAAGAAGAGACCAAAAGAAAGAAATAGACAACTCACAAAGAGAAGGAGAGGGAGATCTGCTTACCCTCCAAAGGGGTTGTTTTTTCACGAAAACTCCTAAGTGTAAGGGAATAATATCGTGTACTAACTTGAACAAAAAGTTCAAGGTCGTCTCCTCTGGGAAAAAATTAAAATCCAAAGTGATGAAAAATAAAAAGAAAATTTTCTTTGAAGTTTGCGAATTTTGAGATTAACCACTAATGAAAATGAAATTCAATAATTGGAAAGTTACATAATCTTCAGAATTCATCCCCACTTAAGAAACAAAAATTTATTTATGTAAATAGACTTCATTGCCTTTAAAAGTGTCTGTGATTTCTTCTAAAGAACGAAGGTGAAGGCGAACAAAATGGGGGGATTTGGTAGGGTTCCCAAATCTCATTTATTGCCTTTTCGTTGAGAGAACTTTAAAACTGCTTTGCCCCCATTTTAACAATGGAAGAATAAGCTATCTCAAGGATATAATCTGATTCTTTGTTGGCCCTATCGACCTCAACAATAAAGGAGACAGTGTTCCCTAAGAGGGTCCGCTCCGAATCACTCATTGTTGGAAAACAATGGCGATGGATATACAAATAAGGAGGGGTAAGGCAAGTAGAACTATGAGAAAGATGGGATAAGCAAGAGTTGAAGATGTATTTGAATAGGAAATCGATCAACAAAGAGGTCCTAGTGATCAAGATTGTGACCTTTCCACTTGAAAAAACAAAAATGATAGAAGTAGAATTGAAAGGCATTACTCCATCCTAAATACTCCAGCTTGAAGAGCCTAAGCAAACCAATAAGAAATCAAGAATCAAGAAGATCATGATTAAGAAAGAGAAGCATACTTGGGCTCTTGAATGAGTTCTTGAGGTGTGCTAGACTCTGACAGTGAAGTGTATTTAAATGTTAGCTAGACAACGAATCTTTGGCGGTTACATCCACAAAAGCCACAACGCTACTTCCCAAGGCACCAACTGACAAAAACATTAAATGTGGACCAAGTGTAAGTCACATCGAGTTAAACTGGAGGCAACTGATAAATAGGAAAAAAACACGTGCTAAGAATGCCAATCTCAATAGCTCGGCTTAGTTCCAACTTGGCATCTAAACACCTCTAGAACTCTGGAGCTCGGTAGAGTCTTGCCTTAGAAGGACTTTGACTAGTTCAACTCAACCTTCATTTCCACTTAGCCAGCAAGATTGGTTCAAGCAAGTGGAGCAACTAACTTAGCTTAAGTAGGTGGAGAAGGATCCGCTAACGCATACAAAAGCTTCCTCTGATCCCTAAAATTTCTTTGACCGACTTACTTTTCCATCTAAGGGTCGACCCACAAAGTTTCTTTGGTTTTTTACTTGCCTTTACAGGTTTACAAGAGGATTGTCCTACCTCACCACCATATTTAAAACTTGGTGAACATTCTAAACCACCATCACCATCCAATCAATCTATAATGCTAGTTGAGGAACAAACATTTAACAAAGGCAATTTTTGAATCAATTTACACTACAAGCATGAAAGCAACATCCAAAGTTGGCCTCCTGTGACATAAAGTTTGGGGTGGCAAGTGGCTATCTAGCATATGCCTTGTTTGTTTACAATTTTAAGTTTAAATGTGTTAAGATCATGTTTGTAATTGACTAATTTTATAAAAAAAATTCGTAAATCTCAACCTATTCCATGGTCATGATGCAATAACGTTCAAGATCCAAAAACGTCAAATGAATGGAGCAGTTCAAGCTACAACAACACATCAAAGACTCTCTGAATGCACATTCATAATAAGGATAAATGTAATGACCTTAAAGACCTAAGCACCCTCGGTATTTTTCAATTATTTTTTAAAAAAAATCTAATTATGCTTTGAAAACATAGGATTGAGTCATTAATCGAACTCCACTTGAGCAACACCCTTTAGTACTCTAGAGGACAAGTTTTTTCTTGGTATCTAGCTTAAAAACTAGTGGGGGCTAACGTTTGCTCGTTTGCCTTTGACTAAAGCAGTCCCTGAATATTCAGGAATAAAATAGAAAAAGGCTAACCAAGTGGGCAGTAGAGACAACCCTCTTGGTCGCTCTCAGGACACTTGAGCAGTCTTGAGACTACTTTAGCAATCCTTACTCTTCGGCTACAGTTTGAATTCTTTTTTCAATCCAAACAAAACCAAAAATTTACACTTGGGTGGACACATTGTTATTTTTTCCCTACAGATAAAAATAAAATAATATATTCACATTTACTATGGTATATCTATTGTAAAAAAAAATCATTAAACACAAAAGAGAAATTGTTTATGCATCAATAATTGATGGTTTCCAGCGTCAATAAAATGCTTGTATTTATATTGTTTAGTTCATATACACTTTCAATTGATACACACACAAGCACTATATGTTTGACATTTTGATTGTTTGTACTTTCATTACTTTCATAGTGG
Organism: Ilex asprella; assembly: GCA_023539305.1. Classification (NCBI taxonomy): domain Eukaryota; kingdom Viridiplantae; phylum Streptophyta; class Magnoliopsida; order Aquifoliales; family Aquifoliaceae; genus Ilex; species Ilex asprella. Next base: position 24,888,307 of record CM042192.1, read on the forward strand.
TTTAGTTGTGATTGGTTCCTTTGTTGGCATCACCATGTGAGATTGAGTGTTAATTGTAAATTTGATAAATCCATAACATCAATCTACATGGTTTGAGGGTTATTCATGTTTAAAAGGGGTTCTCCCACTTATTTGTTTCATTAATTTGTGAAAAGGTAATTGTGGTAGACAAATTAAAATTGGTGTATGTCCGACCTTAAAATTTGATTAACCTATTCCCCTCCCCCTTCTAGGTAATGTCTTAATCCCACATGTATAATCGTGAGAAATGATTTATTCTATGTTTTATTTTCCCACAAAATGGTCAATGATATTTATTTCTTTTCATTTTATTTTTGGTACTATTCAAGGTTTCAGTTCACGATCAACCCGTCCACATATTATTTTTTCTTTTTCTTTTTCTTTTTGTTTCTTTGAAAGATGTCCACATGCATCTATATGTGTATAGATAGTAAGGTCGTTGTCACATATGAATTCCAAACTCTCAATCCAATATTTATGAATTTTTATTTTCTTTAATTTTTAAAAGTTTACGTGGTTTCTCACCATTCGTTCTCATTAACATCTTATTATTTAAACCACATTAATTCACGCCTCTTGTAACATCTCATTAAAGAGCTCTAACATATCAAACCTATATCTATTCAGTTTCTTTCTTATTTATCATGATCTTCAATTGTAGTCGGCATTAAAAAATTGTCAGACTCACCCTTTGCTTTTGCTTACCCTCACTGTTCACAAGTTTCTACAACTTTAAAATTGATTATCCATATGAAAATTGTTGCGAAGTAATAAAGATCCAGAAGTCCGAGGTCGAACCACGGGAATTGACTAAAGTAGAAACAAAATAAATTTAAAAATAAAAATAAAAATTCTTTTGAAGATATTTAAGAGAATTGAATTTGGAGAGAACATTAATTTTTAATTAAAAAATAGTAATTGGAGTACTAACATATCGGGATACCCTTTTAATTCCATACAATATTTATTCTTGATCTGATTTTTGAACTCAATAAAGAATCAGTTGATAGGTGATCTTTATCAGAAGATTTAGTGGTGCTAATATTGAAAACAAATTTAAAAGTATAATTGAAAAATTATTTAGGAAAAAAATTAGATTTCAATTATAGATCACAAACATTCACCGTGCCTGAAGTCGATGATGAATCAAGATCTCTAACAAAAATAAAAACTTGTTTTTAATCACCAACAATAAATCAATTATTTTTATGAAAATCTTAACTAATTGATTCAAACATGCAAAATTGATTAATTGATTCAAACATGCAAGAGATTTTACAGAGTAAAAGCTTTTCTAAAAGATACTGATCAATTAATAAAAAAATTATGCATTGAAGAAAAATGGGTAAAAAATAAATATCGTGTTTCATTGGAATAATCACCCTAGCTTCAGCTTAGGATATAGCAATCTATGGACATCAAAACAATAACAAAAAGAAGAAGAAACAAAAGTACTAAAAGAAGGGATTCAAGATGATCCTTAACATAAGACATTCTATACGTATACTAGCGGGTCTAGGATTTGCTTAGGAACAATTCTTTTCCAAAAAGGAGTTTGTTTAGGCCTGTGCATCAGGACCAAGGAGGTGCCAAAAATGTTTTGAAAATCATGTCTGAATGCACGATTCACACATTCGGACGTGGGTAAGTTTCTGCCCAAACTTCTAACTCAATTTTTGCATAGTTAAAGGTCGACTAACAAAATGTTCATTGAATACACTTTTAAAGATCTTGAAGTCCACTTTTCAATGCCAAAAAATTAGGTCAATTGGATATTGGAATAAAAACTTATAACCAAAATACTTAAGTAGTTTCAAAATCATTTCTTCCCGAATTCTCTGAAACATGCATTTATGCTCCAAAAATGTCTTCAACTTCTGTTTTTCATCAAATCAGCTTCTATTCCAATCTAATTCTTCCTCTGTTGTTTACTCAACTTAGATCAATTCATTATCATCATAAATAATTTGAGTTGCATACAGAATGAGACAAAAAACTAGAACAAATATTAAGCTAGGAAATTCAAGAATTTATATATGTAATTAACACATCATTAAATTTAATAAATAGAATTTTTTATGGTTAACCACATCCCCAACTTGAATATTACTAGTCCCTAGTAATACATAGTTCTCCAAAAATAAAAACCAAAAACTTAATAAATCGAATAAGATTGTATTTAACATATATATAACAAGCATTTAAACCCTTAGATTTTTCCTAGTGGACGAGTACAGTTTTGTGAAAGTTTTTCGAGATGATGCCCACAAACATCAACCTATTTTTAAATATTTTCATCACATTCTCATATCATGAATTTAACAACATAATCGAAAATTTTTCAGCTGTAAGCATCTACAAACACCTACAAAATTACACTTGGAACTAAATAATATACCAAAGTATACTTCCATCATGTTCTAATAAAAAAATTCATGTGTTTAGTGCCCATTGACTGTATCACATCAAAATATATCAAGTAAGCTACCTTACAACTATCCACTATTCATCTCAGTAACAAATCTCACAAGATAATACTCTCTCAGTAAGAACTCCCTCAAATTTTAGTGACTATTTCCTCAAATTCACATATGTGAGAATAATGTATTTACATAAAAACAAGATAACGCTTACATGTCATTATTGAAACAACCACTATCCAAAAGAAGTTGACTTGACATAGTCTCGTGAAAGAAAATTAACACATAATAAGCAAACAATCACCATTTCCTTCCTCATTCACACAAGTCATGCATCAACTAATACACTCTTGAGATCATATATGTATTTTTATAAGGTTGTAATAAGGTCTTTGGATTAGGGTTTGAAAATGAAGGATATTTAGGAGTTCAACATTTTATCCCAGTAGATCAATATATTACACAACCAAATTTTTTTGATAGTCTTACACTCATCACCCTTTTGAAGCATAATTCACAAATACTTGCTCATATTTTTCTTTCTCCAAATACATGCTTGATATTTATTTTTTTTCATTCTCTCCTTTTTTTTTTTTTTGAGTTTTTGGTCAGCAAGTCATCACATGCAATATTCACAAGGTTTTCGTTTAAGTGGTAATGTGCATGACTATGATCTTCAAAGCAATATCTTATGATGTAGATCTTGTACTAAGATAGAGATTTAGAACTTGTGAATGCGTGTTGAAATTAGATTTACAATTCTTTTGTTCAATGTTTTGTGGATTGTAATCTTAATTTCTTACTTGTGTATTTTATCACAAAATTGCCAAAGGTGGGGAGATTGTTAGTTATATGTTTGTAATGGCTAATTTCATGAATTTCATTTTAAATCTCAACCTATTACAAAATCATAATGCTAGAAAGATTGAAGATCTAAAAGTGTCATTGAAGGGAGTAGATCAAGCACCAAAGTTATATTATTTACACAATGTATGCACCTTAAAACTTAATATAAAGGTAATGACCTAGATACCTAACTTAAGATAAAGGTAATGACCTAGATACCTAAGATGATTCATTGGTTTAATAGAGAATTACAATTAAAATCCAATTAGAGATTAATTTGTGTATAGCTCTTAGGCATGTTTAATTGAAAAGATTTTCTAAATCGTTTTGTATTTTGAAAACATAGTTTGAGCCATTAGAGGATCCCTCTTGAGCAACACCCTTTAGTGCTCAAGAGGAAAATATTTTTGTTTGATTTTAGGATTAAAAAACCAATAGCGACAACCCTATGCCCGATAGCCTTCGCTAGTGCGGTCTCCTTATGACTTAAAAAAGTTGGTAGGGAAAAGGTCACAAAGGAGATTAGGGCTCGCTCTTTGAGCTCACTCAAGTAGTCAACTCTTCTTGGTCAGGTTTTAAACGTGATTTTCATTCCTGAAACCGTCGACCTATAATCGCCCTCTCATCGATCAAACAGTCGTTCGTGAATCTGAGTTTTCTTATTGACCAAGTTTACCTTTATTTTGGCCCTAGAAATAGGGAATGTCTTTCCTACAGCTAGGGTAAGTCTCTTGTAAGCCTTTTGAGAGAGAAAACTCATATTCTACTTGGAGGGCTTCCATCATAGCCTTAGATCTCTAAGACACAAGGTTACCTTATAGAGACTCTACTCAACCTCACAACTTGATGTTGAAGATCTTGAATAGTTTGAATCAAACTCATTGATGTGTACATACCAGAGATCGTTGGTCTACCCATGATTGTTCGAGACCTGGAGGATCCTTCGCAGAGGTGAATCCAAGTGAATCTACACATAACATCAGAGAGGCACTTTTGTAGGGAGACATATTGAAAGAAGGAATCATCTAACCATGACATTGGTTGAGCTATAAGATTCAAGTTCTTGTAAGTTGACTTTGGGATAGTTGATTAAGTTTTGATGAACCGAGAAGGTTCCACGAAATTCTTTTCGAGGAGGATTTTTTGCACCAAAAAATCACTTGTGTTATTTATTTTTTATGCATATACACTTGTGATTGTTTGCACACATGTGCACTCTATGTTTGTATGAAAGATTCATGAAATCTATTTCATCCATAGTTGCGTTTGGGTTTTGAGATCGTTGTGAGATTTAGTGTTTGAGTGAATTAAATTGGACAATTAATCAACTTCAACCTTTAAGGATTCATTGGGTCATGGTGACTAAAATGGGTTCTCACCGTAATTTCTAAATTCAAGTGAGAAGAGGTCATTGTGGTGGAGTTAGGTTTTAATTTGTAATCGATTGTGCTTAAAATTAAAAAATGTGTTCACCCGTTTTAGGTAATGTTATGAGTCCACATGTATAATCATGAGGGAAGATTCACTTCATTTTTTCCCCTCTTTGATCAAAAGCATGACTACAAGAAACTAAGTGAGTAGGGGATAAAGCAAGGGAAGTAGAAAATTAGGTTGTACGCTTTACTATACTAAAAAATGTAGAAATAGAAAGTAAAACTAATACTATATTCGCATCTTAATCAAAAAAAAAGTAACTGCATATAAAAGCTCAACATGAAATCCTAGTGCATTTACTGAGTATTCTACCTGATCAATTAGTGAGTGTTCTAATAATGAAGGGGTGAATTTCGTACTATTTAATGTATGTTTATATTCAAGATTAGCATGAGCTCTATGAGCTTTATAAATGAGCAATTTATAATTAAGCATAAGTAGTCTTACAATTCACGTGCAATTGTTTTTAGCCATTTATTTATACCTCACATTTTTAGAATTTGCCACATGGACTCTTTTTTACAATTGGCTTTCGACATCTTTTAAGGGATTGGAGTTTAATAAACTTTTATCCATAAATTCTCTTATCACCAACATTTAGAGTTGATGATGCACAAATCGTGTTTATGCACCACATGTCAAGTGACTAGTATGGTTAATAAAATGCAGTAAATTTTATGAAGAACTCAACATAAGCAACACACAGAGATAAAGTGGTTTGTTCAATGTGACCTACTCCACTTTCGAGAGCTTTGGCTGTCGGGGTGTTTTATTGTTGTAGGAGTGTGGAGAGTTTAGGTGAGAGCAATGAGAGCTCTAGTAAGTCGAGTGTGAGATAAGAAGCAAGATGCAAGATGCCAGATGCCCCCATATGTAGGCGAGGCTTACAATTTATAGGGACCTCCTACCAGATTGAGATGCCACATTTGTAACATATAAGTTAATTTGGTGGAGGTGGCACCATTCTCGCAACGGACGGGGTAGTTGCATGGCGATGGCATGGATATCTCTTTATGGTCTCAGGATGGCGTGGCTAATACTCAAGCATGGTGTGGCTGAATCCTTGACTCTAGGATGGAGTGGTCCTAGGATGGAGTGGTTGAATCCTTGACTCCAGGATGGCGTGGCTAACTCCTTGACTCCAGGATGGCATGGCTGACTCCTTGACTCTAGGATGGAGTGGCTGACTCCTTGGCCCTAGGATGGCGTGCTGACTCCTTGGGTTTAGGATGGCAAGAGTGACTCCTTGGCTCCAGGATGGCGTGATTGACTCCTTGACTCTAGGATGCGTGGCTAACTGTGCTCCGTGGTGAACCGTGCTGGGTCTCATCTGTGGTCGAACCCATTGGGCTTTGTTTAGGGCGGGCCAATTACTTGAGTTGGGCCTTGTTCGGGCCAACCCCATTATTCGAGTTGGGCCTTGTTTGAGCTGGGCCCATTACATAAGTTGGACCAGGCCCATAATTTTTCCCATGCCCCAAGCCTAATGGGATTTGGGGGAGAGCGCATTAGTAGGGATGCTTTGTTTGAGTTGACCATGTCCCTCTGGCTGGTTTTAAATTCATTAGTTAGCGGACACTTTGTGGTTGAAGCAATTCTGACTTTCTCCTTTTTTTTAGTAGTAGATGCCTTAAATAGGGCTCCCACTTCCTTGCAGTTTGTGGTAGGGTGTCAAATGTGTCGGGTTAAATGGTTACGTGTTGGGTTAAACGAGTGATAGGTAAAAAACATGTAAACTCGTAAACGACACATTTAATAAACTGGTAAAATTTTTTAACACGAACACAACTTATTTAATAAATGGGTAACACGACACGACTCGTTTACCCTATTTAATTTTTAAAAAAAATTATATCAACAAATTTTAATATACTACTTTTTTTACTGTTAATTGTATTTACCTCAAAAAAGAGAAATTTTTAGCCAAATTTCATATAAAAATTAGATTTGAAGGCTAAAAAAAAGAAAGAGGTCACTGCCTTTTATAGGTAACACAACCCTTCCCATCTCCTCTCATTTGCCGATGTAGGACAAAAACAAAAGGGGTTAGTTTGCCTTTGTCTTGAACTGCTTCCATCTCCCCTCCTTTGTCTTTGAACTACTACTTTACTTCTTTTTTTTGTATTGATTTCTTTACTTTTTTTGGCTAATTTTTAAAAATAATTATTAATTTATTATCACATTAATTTTATTTAAACGGATAAACATGTGATAAACAGTTTGACAGGTCTTATCTGAACATGACTCGATTATCAAACATGTCTGGCGGGTCAACCCGTTTACCACCCAAACCCACTTAATTTGTGTCAATTCATATCGGTTAATCGTGTCGTGACGAATTTTGACAGGTCTAATCTGTGGTGCCATAGGTGAGTGGAAAGGGCGTCTAAGGCTTCAAGTTACTAATGTATAGGCGCAAGAGGCAAGGTGATAGGAAGGGGTGCCAGAGCCAGAGCACCAGAAGCAGGGCACCTAGTTGCACGCAGCTTGAGTTCCAAGGGCATGCCTAGAGATCGCAAAAATAATGTTACTCCAGCATCAAAATATCCAACATGATTACTTCATGAGAGAGGTAGACACATCGGGTAGCAGAGAAATAACCGCTAAGCTAGAAGGAGGGTGCTTACGTGAAAGTAGAGGCAAAGTTTGAGGGTTGGTCATAGGAGAGACTAAACTTTTTGTAACCCGCAAAATAGCTGCTAAGTTGGAGGTTAGCTAACTGTGAGGCTGCCCACACGAGAGCAGATACAAAGTTTGAGGGTTGCTCATGAGAGAATTGCATTTCTTGAGACCAACATTTTGGCAACCTACAAGAGAGCCGCTAAACTGGAGTTAGGCTGACTTTGAGACTTCCCGCACAAGAACAGAGGTAAGGTTTGAGGGTTGCTAGTGTGAGAGATGCACCTCTTGAGACCGAGATTTTGGCGACCCACGAGAAAGTCACTAAGACAGAGGTAAGCTGACCATAAGTCTTCCCACACAAGAGCAGATGCAGAGATTACAGGTTAGCCCATGGGAGGGCTACCAAAGTGGAGGCCCACTCTAGTAGATGGAGATGAGGAGGGTGTTGAGGAGCTAGGTGTCTAGGCCTTGGTGCCTGAGGAGCTAGGCTCTTAGGGTACTGTTGGACAAGTTGGGCATGCGATGCGGACAGCGTGCCCACGTGGGCAAGGAGATAGACACTTAGGCAACGATGACCAGGTACGTGCGCACGGGGCACTACCCCTGGGCGTCACAAGTATGGGAGCCATTAGCTGGGTGCTGGTAGTCGCGAGTGTGGGTGCTAGAAGCTATTGGGTGCTATAGGCATGGACATCTAGACGCTGAGCGCTGGTTAGTGGCACCTGGCTGGGCGTTGGCACTATGTGCCTAGCTGGTGATTGGTGGTTTATATTTTTTGTACTCCCCTCTGCGCAAAGACTTAGCATGTCTAGCTTTGATGACATCCTCAACATTCATATATTTTTAAGCTTTTGATAGCAATTCTAGCATGTTCTAGGCTGGCACTTCAAAACTAAAAACATAAGACTAGATGAGCGCACTTTCTATAAAGGCCATCATGAGGACTTTTTCTTATGGTTCTTCAATCTAGAGGACTTCCTCGATAAAACGAGTGAAGTAACTCCTTGAATTTTCATCTCGGTCCTGCTTGATACTAAGCAAGTGGGTTGTAGGCTTCTAGTATCAGCATCCCCCAATGAAGTGTGAGACGAAAGACTTACTTAGTTTAGCGATAGATTCAATGGAAGTCTGGGTAAGCTTGACAAACCATTGGCGAGCAGATCCCTTGAGGGTGGTAGGGAAAGCACTGCACATGATCTCATTTAGTATGTTTCACGGCTGCATCAAGGATTTGTAGGTATCAAGGTGGTCTAATGGATCTTTGGAGGCATCAAAAGTTTTCACAGTTGGCATCTTGAACTTCTGAGGGAGAGGATAGTTGGTCACATTAGCTACAAAGGGCGTGCCAATGCATCTCATGAGGTACTCAACCATTTCAGGTCCTTGTGCCTTCATGGCATTGAAGACGTTACCAAGTTGGTTTTGCACTTCCTTGATTTTCTTGTCCCGATGATTGGGGACTTCTTTGAAAAGGTTATTAAAGTGGCTCTCGTGGTCCAAACTCTGGTTTTCTCTCTCTTCTTCCTGGAGATGAGGGTCACCAGTGTGGAAGGACAGAACTGGTGGAGAAGGAGAATGGGTCACCCCTTGGCACTGAGGAGGGGCTCCTTAGTGTTGTAAGAGGGCACCCTGGCAGTGGGCGCCCAATTCGTGGCTTCCTTGGCACCCTAGCCAAGTTGTCTGAGGTGCTCCCTTGGCTAGTTGTTCTCTTCCTAGGTGCGCACCTCCTTGTCCAGCAAGCATCGGCTGAAAGATCTGTTGATTTTGGCTCACTAACAGCTGTATTATCTCCAATAACATTTGTTGGGAGTTAGGAACGAGATTGGCTGGTGGAGGCAAGACCTCCTCCTCACGTGGTGGCTCGTCCCCAGAATGATTCATGGATCTAGTGGTGATTGTCATAGATATAAAAGGATGGTGATTGGGTGGAAACTTGATCAATTTCCACAAATGGCGCCCAACTAATGATTTGTGTTTATGCACGACCTGTCGAGTGACTAGTATGGTTAATAAAATGTAGTAAATATGATGGAGAACTCAACACAAGCAACACACAGAGATAAAGTGGTTCGGTCAATGTGACCTACTCCACTTTGAAAGGCATTGATTGTCGGGGTGTTTTATTGTTGTAGGAGTGTGGAAAGCTCAAGTGAGAGCAATGAGAGCTTAGGTAAGTTAGGTGTGAGATAAGATGTAAGATATCAGATGCTCTCCATGTGACACCCCAAAATTCGGGGGTCCATTGGTTACCCATCAACTCGCGGAATACCCGTGGATACCAAGTAACTCGATACCACGTCGTTATGTCCCATTTATCGAGGTCCTTAATTTGACAAAAAATTGGGCAGAGTCTCCCTTGTACGGAGAACTCTACCCAAAGCACAACCTGTGCAATATACATTTACATGACCCATCCGATGCCCAATATAAAACAAGGACCGCACCGAGTCCATTTATGAGTAAACATTGACCACACCGGGTCCATTTATTTATACTCGTATAAATACATGCATGGTTAGATTAAAAATAGTCCATAAATATGGAGTTTTGAGAAAACTTATCCAAACTCATATCAAACTCATACATCAGAAAATTTACATTCAAAACAGTCCATGTGAGTCTCATTACGACTATTTCAAAATATTTACATGCTCAAAAATCATAATTTTCACAATGATTTTATAGGAATTCAAAGTAAAGCCACATCTCGGCTTTTCTTCCTCCTTAGTGCCCGAGTGAGTGCCATCCGTCGGTGTATATCCCACACCTGAAATGTTTTGCCGTATAGGGTGAGTAACGCTCAATATGGTATCTCCTACAGAGGTTACTCTCCACCTTAGTGCATATGCAGTGTTTACATACAATATTCATACATAATACCATTCCAACCAAGAATGTGCAACTCTATGTTGGAATTTCACCATGTCATGCTACGAAATGAGATGAGACTCATTCATGCACTTTAACCCGAGTCCTCACTGATCCCCACAACATTAGGCAATGCACTTGTGTAATGAAACCGTCAATCGACCAAAAATCCATCCAATGATCGTTTGAAATAAAAGTCATATGTTTATAAAGTCATATCATTGTTGGATGTTACTCATTGAATGAGTATTTTCATAAATCAAAATCTTGTGTCTTGTTGGGCAATAGATTTTGAAATTTCACCGCCGGCTCTGTATGCCTAATTCACTTTTTTAGACTTGCACCAATGGAAGTGAATAAACCAATACCCAGGTTTTGCACCCGAGGAAAGATCTAATCCTACTTTCTATACACGACATAAGTTTTTCATGCATGCAACCGTGCGACTCAGTAGGAACTTCAATCCCACTTTCTCGAGCCCACCTTTCAACCACCAAATATGATGTTTGAATTAACCATGCCCATACACACACACCCATACTCATGCCTAAGCCTCTGAATGGTATGTCTCTGTGCAAATGCTTTGTAATGTACTATCGCAAATTAATGTCATGTCTCATATGTAACGAATGTCACATGGGCAACTTAAATCACACATTTCATCATCTATCATGGACAATTGTATCATACGCCTATTACCTCCAAAAAAACTCATCACAATGTCAATATATTAATACACTTATATCAACATTTCTTTCCAACACCATCCCTAAGCATGTTATTACATAATCAAGCAATAACACTTAATTCTCGAGGCATAATGTAAACATATAACATGCCCACAAAACAGCCTGCAAATAGCCCAAAACAACACACAAAACAGTCCAAAATATAGCCCCAAAACAATCCGTATAACATCCCCCAAATAGTCCGTATAACAGCCCTTAACTAGGCCAAGTAGCAGCCCCAAAATAGGCCACAAAATAGCCCCTAAACAGATCATAAAACAGACCCAAATATAGACCCATAACAGTCCCAAAAATAGTCCACAATTTTAACCCAAAACAACCCACAATTTCAACCCAAAACACAGCCCCAAAATAGTCCACAAAAGGCCCAAAATATATCCCCAAAGCAGTCCACAAAACATCCTAATATGAACATTCTAGGTTTGAAATGAACCGAAGTAGGAGAAAACCCTACCTCTTGTAGCATAAGATGAAGACTAGAACTTCTAGAACACCCTCCAATACCCCAAGATCTTGATTTCTCCAAAACCTCCTCTTTGAATCTTCAGTAAAATCCCTTGTTCGTGGTGTGGTTGTGTAGTCCTCATCGATGTGATTGACTTTAGTTCTTGGCTCGAGTTGATTCGAGCGACAGAACTCTGAGAATCAAAGGGGAGAAGCATGAAGATCTTGATTTGTTTTCTTCTCTTTTCTCTCTTCTTTATCCTCACACATTTGGTGTGCTGAACAAGTGAAATATCTCCCCCTAAAAATCTGATTCAGGTTGATATTTATAGTCCTGAATGTGCGGTGCACGTCACACCACACGTTTTTCTATTTCTGGGTTCATTTTTCATCCCGAAACGATTCATTACATCCCGGTTTAAGTTCAAATTAATTTTATTTAAAATTTAATCCAATTATAAGGAATTTTAAAAAATTTATTTATGGGGATGTTCGTGAGGTCATTTGCCACCCAATCGCCTCGAAGTACGTGCACAAAATCGACTATATCGAAATTCGACAAAATTTGGCTGGATAACTAGATTTCGCAATACGAATCCAACGGCGAAGTTTGTTGTATCATCCAAGCTTTAGAACATGAATATTTTAAATACGCATTATAGTGATAAATTATCATTTTACCCTTTTTCAAAAAAAAAAAGTTTAAATTTACTCGGGTTTTGCATTATTCCACCCTTAAAAGAATTTCGTCCCCGAAATTCACATACACATATACATGTAATCACATGCATTTGTAACAGTCATATAATACACAATGACTACAAGAATGTACCTTTATCCTCAAAAAAGAAAGGATAATTGGTACGTATAGTGTCCTCACGCTCCCATGTTGCCTTCTCTACTCCTCAATGCTGTCACAACACCTTTACTAGCCTCACGGTGTTGCCTCACAAAACCTGATTCTGGCTATCCATGATACGTACCGGTCCCTCCTTGAAGGTCCTATCCGCATCAATAATCAACTCACTCTAATCAACCACATATGTAGGATCTAGAGTATACTTCCAGAGTATAGAGACATAGAATACCGCATGAACACCCGATAGATTTGACGATAATACCAACCGGTAAGCAACTATACTTACCTTCTCGAGTACCTCGAAGGGCCCGATATTCACCTTCAAGAAAATATGATCTCCCACCTTATACTCTAGAGGTTGCCGCCGTTTGTCGGCATAGTTCTTCTGCTGGCGCTAAGCCGTGAGAAGATGCTTCTGTATCAAGTCCACCTTCTCCGAGGTATCCCTAACCAAATTCGGACCCGTAGAGAGTCTCTCTCCTTCCTCTGTCCAACAAACCAGAGATCTACATGGTCTTCCATATAGTGCCTCATAGGGTGTCATTTATATAATCGCCTGATAACTGTTGTTATAGGCGAACTCCACTAAGGGTAAATATTTTTCCTAACTACCTTTGAGATCTATGACACATGTTCGTAGCATGTTCTCTAGTGTCAGGATGGTCCTCTTCGATTGACCGTCCATCGGGGGATGAAAAGTAGTGCTCTTCATCAACTGTGTCCCCATGGCTCGCTAGAAACTCTCACAAAAATGAGCTGTAAACCTGGAATCCCGATCCAATACTATAGATACGGCCACCCCATGCAACTGGATAATCTCTCGTATATACAATCTACAGAATTTCTCCAGTGTGAAGGTCATCCGCACTGCCAAAGAGTGTGCTAACTTGGTAAGCCGGTCCACTATCACCCACACCGCATCATGCAATAGCGATGTTCATGGAAAGTGAGTCACAAAATCCACCGTGACATGCTCCCACTTTCACTCAGCTACCTCCAAATGCTGGAATAACCCTACTAGTCTCTGGTGCTCAGCCTTCACTTGCTGACACGTAAGACATCTACTTACAAAATTCTCAACGTGTTTCTTCATCCCACTCCAGTAGTACTGGCGACGAAGATCCTAATACATCTTCGTGCCACTAGGGTGTACAGCGAAATGGGAGCAGCAGAACTCCCAAAGGATCTCCTTTTTCAACTTCGCATACTAGGGAGCCACAATCCTTCCCCTATACCAAAGACTACTATCCGAATGAATGGTCCAGCCCTCATCACCTCTCCCTGACCTTACTTGGTCTTTGATGGATAATATCTTCTGGTCCTGCCCCTAGGACTCAATCACTATGTTTAGTAGGGAAGGCATAGCCACCAAACTTCTCAAAGTGCCCTGAGCCTGCCCCATATAAAGTAGCCCAAGCTGTTCCAGCAATCTCGAGCATCTGCCACTCCCAGAAAGTCACACTAGCTAAGACTCCCCGTGACTTCTGGCTAAGTACATCAGCCACCACATTTGCCTTATCGAGATGGTAATGCAACACCAAGACAACTCAAGGTGAATATGTCACATATAGCAAACATAATGGAGATTTTAGAAAGATTAAAATTTCAGGGTAAGTCACAAATTTCACTCCGGAAGATCTATCGAATCTAAATTTGCATCCTGAAAGATCTCTCGAATCTCAATTTGTACCCTCAAAGATAAAAAATCTCAATATGCACCCTCAAAGATATAAATTTGTATCAATGTGTACCTAAAGCTAATAATTTGTTGTCTAAACTAATAGGGTAAATTACACTTAGGCCTCCCCATGTTTGTCACTTAGTCACTTGGAACCCCTCATATTTAAAATATTACAACTACACCCCTAAGAATCCAAATATGACTAAAAGTATTCTCCTAATTGGATATCTAAATAATTTTGTTCAAGTGATGTATTTATTGTATATAAAGAACATTATATAATACTAATACTCTTGAACATTATATAATACCTATATTGTATTGGACATTCAATTAATAAGTTTGATTTTGAACCTTAGTGTATAACAGACTCACAAAATAAAGGATAATATAAAAATTATAGTTATTTATTATAATCACATCATGTTTTTTAACAGTTACATTAATAGATATTGACGATAGGGGGTTATGTGTTATAAACGCACAAATATTAAGGGGTGTAGGCGTAATATTCTAAATGTGATAGAGTCTAGTGATTAAGTGACAAACTTGAGGGGGTCTAGGTATAATTTATCCATCTAATTTTAGACGAAAATTGACAGCTGTTAACTTTAAGTGCACATTGATATAAATTTATTTCTTTGAGGGTGTAAATTGAGATTTTTAATCTTTTAGGGTATAAATTAAAATTTGAGAAATCTTTCACGGTGCAATTTGCGATTAATTCAAATTTCAAAGAGTTTGATTTATTTTCTACCAAGCTACCGGCTCTTTGATCCAAATCAATGCTACTTGTCGAGGATGAATTCTCCTATCTTTAAGCATATTCTTGTGGCTTTTGTCTATTAGTTGGCACAGTCTTATACCACAATTAAAAAAACATTGTATTGTCTATTTATGTATGCATTTGATCCAACAATGGCTTCGATATTTGTTATACTCACAAGCATTGTAGCTAGGATAGAATAGGCAGTAAAAAGTGCCTAAAATTTTATATTACTAGAGGTACATGGGAGAAAATACTTCGAAATAGGCCTATAGGTCCCATCCACTATTATAAATCAAAGGTTGTAGAGGACTCGATTAATAATTTGGATCAATAAATCATGTTTGAGTGACTTTATTGGACATGTTATAAAAAATATAAAATTCATTGTAAATAATCACAATGGCATGGTACTATGCTCTCATTAGACAAAAAAGGTAAAGTTAATTCAACAAGGAAGCATTCAAAAGCTTTCTTAACTTTATGGGCTAATTGAAACTATATATACGAATTAAGGTGCCTGACAAATGAGTTACAGCGAATAGCTAGCCTTTGTAATGACCCCATCTGAAGATTATAAAAGAGTAACAAACTAAAAATCAGCTCGATAAAGACTCAATTTAGAGTTGAGTCACAAGACAATCTGAAACCATTGATATCCATAACAGAAATCTATCAATGCTTCTTTTTTGGCTTTTTGGACATAAAGAAACTGTCACATATGTCGCTTTAAGTGCTTCTTATTCTTTTTCTATTTTATTTTTCTTTTTGGCTCTTTTGTGACTAAGTTGGATATTATCGAGTTCTTGATTTTTAGCATATTTATCACTCTCACATAATTATTTTGTGAATAGTTAAAATATTTTATCATCTTCATATGCCAATAAAAAAAAATATTATTATTATTCAAAATAATTCACATACAAGATACGTGTACATCAATTAGTGATCTTAAATGACTCTTGATGGGCCTGACCCAGATGAGGCCCAGCTCAATAATGGACCCAACTTATTCAAGGCCCAACTCAAATAGTGAGGTTGGCCCAAACAAGGCCCAACTCAAGTAATGGGCCCGCCCCAATCAAAGCCCATGGGCTTGACCCCAGATGAAACCCAGCTTGGCTCACCACAAAGCACAGTCAGTCACGCCATCATGGAGCCAAAGAGTCAATCACGTCATCTTGCAGTCAAAGAGTCAGTCACGTCATCTTGGAGTCAAAGAGTCAGCCACGCCATCCTGGGGTTATGCTATTCTAGAGCCAAAGTGTCAGTCACGCCATCTTGGAGTCAAGGAGTCAACCACGCTATCATAGGGCCATGCCATCCTAGAGTTAATGAGTCAACCACGTCATTCTGGATTCAAGGAGTCATCCATGCCATCCTGGAGTCAAGGAATCAGCCAGGCTATCCTAGGGCCACGTCATCTTGAGACCATAAAGTGATCTCCACGTCATCTCTATGCAACTACCCTATCAGTTGCGAGAATAGTGCCACCTCCACCAAATTAACTTATCTATTATGGATATGGCGCCTCAATCCATTAGGAGGTGCTTATAAATTGCAAACCCCGTCTATACATGAGATGTAAAATTCGGGTAAATTTAATTTTTTTTTCTGAAAAAGGGTAAAATGATAATTTATCACTATAATTTGTATTTAAAATACTCATGTTCTAGAGCTTAGATGACACAATAGACTTCACCATTGAATTCATATCGCGAAATCTAGTTGCCCTGCCGAATTTCGTCGAATTTTGAGATAGTCAAATTTCAGCATGTAGTTCGAGACAATTGGGTAGCGAATGACCTCATGAACGTCCCCATAAATAAATTTTGTAAAAATTCCTTATAATTGGATTAAAGTTCGAATAAAATTAATTTAAAGTTAAACCGGGATGTAATAAATTATTTCGGGACGAAAAAGGGACCCAAAAATAAAAAAACGTATGGCATGACGTGCACCGCGCATTTGTGACTATAAATATCGACCTAAATCATAAATTTAAGGGGAGATATTTCATTTGTTCAGCACACCAAATGTGTGAGGATAGAGAAGAGAGAAAATAGAAGAAAAAAATCAAGATCTTCAAGCTTCTCCCTTCTATTCTCGGAGTTTCGTCGCTCGAATCAACTCAAGTCAAGAACTAAAGTGGATCACGTCGACGAGGGCTACGCAAACATACCAAGAACGAGGTATTTCACCAATGATCCAAAGATGAGCTTTTGAAAAAATCAAGATCTTGGGGTATTGGAGGGTGTTCTAGAAGTTCTAGTCTTCATTTTATGCTATAAGAGGTAGGGTTCTCTCCTTCTTCAGTTCATTTCTAACATAGAATTTTCATAAGGGGCTGTTTTATGGCCTATTTTGGGGATTGTATGTGGCCTATTTAGGGGCTATTTTAGGGATATTTTATGGATTTTTATACGGACTGTTTGGGGGCTATTATACGGACTATTTTGGAGCTATATTTTGGGTTGTTTTGTGAGCTATTTTGGGTTGTTTGTAGGCTGCTATGTGGGCTGTTTTGTGGGCATGTTATATGTTTATATTATGTCTTGAGAATTAAGTGTGTTATTGCTTGATTATGTAATAACATGCTTAGGGATGGTGTTGGAAAGAAATGTTGATATATGTGTATTAATATATTAAAATTGTGATGATTTTTTTTGGAGGTTATATGCATATGATGTAACTGTCCATGATACATGATGAAATGTGTGATTTAAGTTGTCCATGTGACATTCATTACATATGAGACATGACAATAATTTACGATGGTACATTGCAATGCATTTGCACGTAGGCATACAATTCAGGGGCTTAGGCATGAGTATGGGTGTGTGTGTGTGTATGGGCATGGTTAATTCAAATATCATACTTGGTAGTTGAAGGGTGGGCTCAGAAAAGTGGGATTGAAGTTCCTACTAATTCGCACGGTTGCAAGCATAAAAAACTTGTGTCGGGTATAGCAAGTAGGGCTAGACTCTCCCTCGGATGCAAAACTCAATTATTGGTTTATTCACTTCTATTGGTGTAAGTCCAAAAAAGTGAATTAGGCATACGGCGCTGGCGGTGAAATTCTAAAATTCGTTGCCCAACTAGACGCAAGATTTTGATTTATGAAAATACTCATTCAATTAGCAAGATCCAACAATGATATGACTTTTATTTTAAACGTTCATTGAATGAATTTTTCATAAATTGATGGTTTTAATGCACAAGTGCATTGCATTGTGTTGTGGGGGTTGGTAAGTACTCGGATTAAAGTGCATGAGTGAGTCTCATCTTATTTCATAGCATGACATGGTGAAATTCCAATATAGAGTTGCACATTCTTGGTTGGAATGCTATTATGTATGAATGTTGCATGTAAATATTGCATATGCAATAGGGTGAGGAGTAATCTCTGTAAGAGATACCCTATTGAGCATTGCTCACCCTATACGGGAAAACATTTTAAGTGCGAGATATACGCTGATGGACGACACTCACTCTGGCACTTAAGGAGGAAGAAAAGACGAGATGTGGCTTTACTTTGAATTCCTGTAAAATCATTGTGAAAATTATGATTTTTAAGCATGTAAATATTTAGAAATAGTCGTAATGGGACTCACATGAACTGTTTTAAATGTAAATTTTTTTATGTATGAGTTTGATATGAGCTGGGGTAGGTTTTCTCAAAACTCCATATTTATAGACTATTTTTAATCTAACCATGTATGTATTTATATGAGTATGGATAAATGGACCTGGTGTGGTCAATGTTTACTCATAACTGGACCCGGTGCGGTCATTATTTTATATTGGGCCTCGGATGAGTTAAGTGAATGTATATTGCACAGGTTGTGCTTTGGGTAGAGTTCCCCATACAAAGGAGACTCTACCCAATTTTTGTTAAATTAAGGACCCCAATAAATGGGACATAACAACGTGGTATCGAGTTACGCGGTATCCATGGGTATTCCGCGGGTTGATAGGTAATCAACGAACCCCCGAATTTTGGGGTGTCACAGCTTGGTATCAGAGTGTAGGTTGACGATAAACCTAGGGCTTGATGGGAATGGGTCTGGACCATTGCATTCATTGTGCATTAGATGTTATGTGCTTAAATTGCTACATGTTATGTGAGATGTGTTATGTGAATTATATGCATGATAAAATGTATATGGAAAGGAGAAACACTAGGGTTAGAAAACATAACCTTGGGTTTCGAAAAAGAATGAACAGAATGGTTCGGGATGTTATGTCTATTAGTGGTTGACACATGCTCTACTAGTTAGACAAGGAGAGAAATCTCAAAGTTTAAACTTGATCCCCATTTTCGGATACTATGTAAGACTCTATTGTTATCTGACATATTTAGATGGCTAATCGACGAAGAGGACGCTGAGGCAGTGGGCGGAACAACAACCAACCACCACCACCCTTTGACCAACACACCTTTATAAGGCTATTGGTACTGCAATTGCTACCATTGCACCGGCGAATGCTGTGGCTGCCACCATTGCATAGGCAAGTGCAACTCTGAGCCAAGGAGGGCCAAGTAACCTCTAGAGGTTCAAGGCACACCATCCTCCAACCTTCATGGGATGAAGGGATCCGATAGTAGTCAATCACTAGTTTCGATAAGTCGGCAAGATCTTGGAGGCTATGGAGATCACCTTCGATGCCACTAAGATAAAACTAACTGCATTCCAGCTAGAGGGAGAATCCTAAGTGTGGTGAGATTAGGTGAAAGACTCAAGAGACTTGGAGGCAACGACATGGGAAGAGTTCCGTGAGCTCTTCATAGGCAAATACTTTCCGGCGTCTGCCCGACATACAAAAGCTCGGAAGTTACTAGACCTGAAACAAGGGATGATGATGGTGCTCAAATACATGGATAAGTTCACTGAATCAGCCCGTTTTGCCGATGAGTATGTGGCTACAGACATGGCCAAAGTGAGGAAGTTTGAGCATGGCCTAAAATTTTCCATCCGAGGTAAATTTGTAAGTCTTTTCTTGTAAGACTTGGACTTGATGGTTGAGATTGCTATGAACATTGAGATAGAGGTGGACGATGCATGAAACATCCGGGAGACGGGTGTTAAAGATAAGAGGAAGGAGAGCTAGCCTTTTTCTTCGGGTTCGGGGAAGAAGCAAAGGACTTTGACTTCCCGAGGGTTTCAGGGATAGGGTCGTGACTCTCAATGCCAAGGCTAAGGTCAATCCTCCCAAGGCGGGAGAAATCAGAGATCTTCTTACCCAACAAGTCAAAGTACTTGTTTCCATTGCCAACAATATGGACATATAAAGAGGGATTATCCTCAGCGGTAGGGATATCAGAGCTATGGAGCATCCTAGTCCCTGACTTCGATGGGACAAGCACAGACACATTTTGTTCCTCCCTACCCCACCATGGTCCAGGGGAGCCAATACCAGTTCCAAGATGTTGTACAAGGCCCTACTATTTCATGGGCGGGAATCCCTCAATCAGGTCAGATGGGCCAGAGCATAGGTCGAGGTCGAGGCCAAGGCACCCAAGTTAGGACTTTAAGGACCTAGGGGCGTGTCTACGCCATTTTGTCTCAAATTAAGCCAGCAGATCAGTCGATTATCTAGAATACATTTATACTCTCTCGCTTATGGGCAAGGGTATTATTTGACTCTGGTGTATCTCATTCATTTATTGTTGCATCATGTGTGAAAGATTTGGGCTTAGAGGTTGAAACCTAGGAAGAACCATTGCATGTGAGTTCTCCCCTAGGAGTTAGGCTGAGCTTTGATCAGGTATGTCGGGATTGTGAGTTAGAGATCTCGGGGATTCTACTTACTATCGACATTAGGGTCATGGACATGTCAGAGTTTGATGTTATCCTTGGTATGGATTGGCTGATGACACACTGAGTCGTCATTGATTGTGATCGAAAGAGGGTCACTACCCACACACTAGAAGGTGTTCGTTTCATGTTTTAGGGGGATAAGCATGGTGTTTTACCCCAAGCCATGTACAATTCTGGTTGGGATGGGCAGTTTATGGGTTAGCTAGCAAGCCATACCCTGGAGGACGAGACGAGATGAGACAGGAGTTGGGTCTACCTCAGGTAGTTTGTGAGTATGAGGATATCTTTCCGGATAAACTATCGGGATTACTTCCACATAGGGAAGTAGACTTCATTATTGAGTTTCACCCTTGTACATCTCCTATTTTTATGAATCCGCATAGAATGGCACCAGCTGAGTTGCAAGAACTCAAGGTCTAATTATAGAAATTATTGGACAGGGACTTTATTAGATCGAGCACTTCACCTTGGGGCGCTTTGGTGTTATTTGCCAAGAAGAAGAACAAGACCCTTCGGCTATATATAAACTACCGGCAATTGAATAGGGTTACTATCAAGAATAGATACCATTTACCAAGGATTGATGATTTGTTTGATCAACTGAGAGGGTCGCGGGTCTACTCCAAGATAGATCTCAGCATCGATTACCATCAGCTAAGGGTTAGGGAGGTGGATATCCCTAAGATAGAGTTTAGGACTCCGTATGGGCATTTTGAGTTCACAGTGATGCCATTCAGATTGACGAATGCCCCGGCGGCATTCATTGATCTCATGCATAGGGTGTTCCAACACTATCTATATTAGTTTGTCGTGGTCTTTGTTAACGATATTTTGATCTACCCTAAGTCTGAGGAGGAGCATGAGGGTCACTTGAGGATTGTTGTCCAGACCTAGAGGGACCATCAGTTTGTACGCCAAGTTCAGCAAGTATGAATTTTGGTTAACTGAGATGAAATTCTTGGGGCATGTGGTGTCAGCTTCGGGTGTATCCGTGGACCCGAAGAAGATTGAGGTAGTTATGAGTTGGGAGAGATCAAAGTCAATTTTTGAGATATGCATTTTCTTGGGATTAGCGGGGTATTACAGGAGGTTCATTGAGGACTTCTCCCGACTAGCTGCACCTATGACGAGATTGACTCGAAAAGAGGTCAAGTTTTAGTGGGATGATTCGTGCTAGAAGTCATTCCAAGAGTTGAAGAGGAGGCTTACTTCAACTCTTATTCTAATCGTCCCAGAAAGGGAATAGAGGTATACGGTATATTGTGATGCCTCTAAGGAAGGACTTGGATGTGTTTTGATGAAGTCCGGGAGGGTAATGGCTTATGGTTCTTGACAGTTAAAGAACCACGAGCATAATTACCCAACACATGACATGGAATTGGCGGCCATTGTCATTGCCTTGAAGGCTTGGCGCCACTATTTATATGGTGAGCAGTTTGAGGTGTTTTCAAACCATAAGAGTCTGAAGTACATCCTCACACAGCGAGACCTCAACATGAGGCAATGCAGGTGGATGGAGTATCCATTATGTTAGCTATATGTGACATATTCGCCTTGAGTTGTCTTGGTGGTATTGGATATCAAGGGTAAAGGAAAATGGGTAATATTAAGATAATACAAACCTAGGAGAGTTGACAAAAAAAAATGTAAACATGAGCTTCAACTGTGCGAATCCACGAAGCCCTCTGCCCTTTTTTGTTCTACCCAAAATCACCTTTCTAATTCTTATCCTTATGTAATGTTGCATGTGAATGGGTAGAGGAGGCATTGATTTTTTGGAAATGTGGAAACTCAAGAGGTCTATGATCATTATCATTCCATAATTCACGGTACAACCATTAACCAATGAAAATATATTTAAGGGCCCTATCTTTTGGGTTGCATCATTTGAAAAACTAATAAGCAATTCGAGTAAATCTGGTGAGAAACTTATTAATAAAGGAAGGTGAAAAGACATCGAGGATAAGGTAGAGTCAATATATATCAACATAATTCTAAAAAATTAAATAACTTCTGGCAGTTATTAGTAAAGAAAGAAATGGATTTTATGATATTCAGGAGAGCAAAAACAAAAACCCAAAGTTCATACTCCTATAATATGAAGAGTCTAAGAGTTAAATACAATAATAAGATATGATTCTTTAAGCATTTGTTTTAATAAGGGTAATTAATCTAGCACTAATCTAACTTTATACAAATGTTTGAGGGTATTTATGGGAAAAAAACATGTTTTTGGATTTAGTAACCTTTTAGTAATAGTATAGATATAAATTAATACTTAAAATTACTAATTACTAAAACTTCTAAGTGTGAAGGTGAATGATATGTGCATACTTGATTTATAAATTATTCAAAGATAAACACTATCCAAGGACGCTAAAGTGAAAGAAACTTTGGCTATGTTAAGGATGGAATCAAACAAACCAAAGTGCGAACAACCATGATCACGAACAAAGAAGAACAAACAAAAAAAATACATTTCTAGCCTTTTCTTTCCCAATGTTTTTGAATTTTTTAAAATAAACATATACAAGAAAAAAAATGCAGTAAACAAGGAAAAGCAAATAAAGAAATTACCATAAATCCTAAAAATAAGTGTAAAAATTTGACATCAATACTCTTTTTGTATTTTTCCATTTCTTTTGTTTTTTGTTTTTCACATTTTTCTTATTTTTTTATTTTCACATTTCTAGTGTTTTTGTATTTTCATATAGAAAACAAACAACAAATAACAAAGAAAAATATGAACAAAGTATGATCCTAGGGTGTTCGATGAAATGCATTGAAGATCACCTAGATCTGTACACTGGTATCTCCTACTTCTTAGGAGCCATGATCTTGCAAGAAGCACTCGGTACCTCTAACTTGGTTGAGATGATGAGTTTCTCAAAGTCTTGCCTAATCTGTAACGCCCCAAATACCACCCTGGACGACATTACATTCAATAA
>CM042192.1:24912186-24938339 GCA_023539305.1 Ilex asprella
TTACTTGGATGCTTTATAGTGCAATGTAGGGGAAAAACCTCTATAATGGAGGCGTTATACAACATTTATAGAGCTACTCCTTGTTTAGTGGGATCTCTGCTGAGATCCTTGCCTTTCATGCGTGGAATCCTCCTTGACTTTAAGAGAGGATCTTGGTTGGTTAAGAGTTTTGTGCCTTGAATGTAGTTTTCTATTACTTCGGGGGAGCCTGCTGTCATCCAGCTACTCTCCTGTCATTTTTGCTATTATTTCATACGGGGGAGCTCTGCCCCTCGTCCTCTAAACTCTGCAAGTTTTATCTGACCTCCGGGCCTGAGCTCATACTTGAAATTTAACTTGGGTACCATCAATCCCCATAAATGGTGAATCAATACTCAATAGGGTATCTCCTATGGAGATCACCCCCAACTCCTATACATAAGAAATGTAACGCAATCATAAACCTTTCTAAACATTCAATTCCCATATATAAACATGAATAATGCTACTAATGCATATTATGCCCTGAAGTATAAACTCATACATGCAATGCCAACACTGAGCCCTATCCCGGACTCCCACAACACATGCAATACTATGCGTATGAATTCAAGCATTCCAAACCCCTCATTGATTAAATATCTGATGACCATTTAATTAATTTCATGTCTTTTGGGAACAGTAATTTATGGTCTTTCACCAACGGGACACCACGTCGTCAATGGATCTTCAGGACATCCCACCTTTGACTTCGTTTTTCACCATCACTCTTTTATGGGCTCATTACACCAGCGGAAAGAACGTAATCGGTATTATCAGATCTTGAACTCAGGGGAGAAACTAACCCTTTTTGCTATACCCCGACACGTTTATTTATGTAATTTTAGTGCGACTCATCCAAACCTAAGTACAACCTTCCCGAGCCCATCCGTCAACTCCGATAAGTGGTGATTGACTCAAACCAATGCACACATACTCACTCTCACACTCATGTCAATGCCCATGAATGCAGTGCAACTTGTGCATATCCAAATGTAATATACAATTGTAATTTCATTTTATCATAAGGAACAGGTGGTGCCCTAATCTATGCAGGAGAGTGAGTGTCTGCCTCTAGAGACATACTAGCTGGAGAGGTAGCTAGAAAAGGTGTCTGGACAATTAGAATAGGTGGAGGAGTCACCTTCTGGATAACCATAGGAGCATCATCCAATCTCAGGCTCTTGGGTGGAGGAGTCGCCTACATAGCCCTAGAGGAGTAAAGAGCCTCCACGTTGACCTATTTAATGTGGAACCTGAATAAATTTGAAAATACTGACAAAAATTCACCATAAAGATGACATACCTCTCTTTTTTTAGAAAGAGTTGCAGGCCTTGGAAGAAGATAAATCACCTCCAAATGAGAGCCCCTAGCTTGACCCTCTCTAGACATAAGGGTTCCATAATTCATTATAGGATGAGCTCTCACAGCCTGAAGCCTTTACTGTTGGTCTGCTGAAAACTTTGGCAAGCCTGAAAAGAAGTTGTATATATGGTAAAGACGAAAATGATCCACCAATCAGATGGAGATAAAAAAGACAGGATTTGTACCTATCCCATTAGGTGCATCCCATCCCATAGGAACCAAAGCCTCTTCCTCCTCGGCAGCCCACCCTCCTCCTACAAATAAGAATCAAGTCTTCTAGCTATGACAGTTGGAGCGCAATTCATTGATCAACTTTCCTACCCTTGGAGTAAAGTGATGCCAGCCTCGATTGGGAATGGGGTTCTCATATAGCACATAAGCAGCAAAAAACTCTTTACATGAATGAAAGGCGCCTTCGCCATATACATGTCTCCACAATACGAGGAATACCAACAACACTCTTCAGTCATTGGGGCCCACCCACCTTGGCACATGTGACGAGTGTGCTAGGACACGATACACGAGTGACGAGTGACGAGTGTGCCAGGATATGACACACGAGTGTAGGCATTAGAAATCTCAGACCTACCTCTAGCACCTCCTCATAGATAGCAATGTCCCCGGAGGAGTCATCAAATATTGGCTCACCTATCTCAGCACGGCAGCACAACACCATAAGGGGAATACAAAAGGTGGATATAATCTTATCAATCTCAGCATCAGTATTGAGCGAGTTAGAAATAGTGCTCACCTTCGAGTCGTCATCATAGAGGTCTACTTTCTCGCGATGTCTGCCTAATTGTGGACAATGGGTTACACTATTTTTGCCATAAACCTGTGTGTCTTACTCCGCATCAGCCTACCCGATGACCTCCCCGATGACCTTCTCAGGGCCAAGCAGCTTTGGAGCTATAGCCCCTAGCGACTTAGCGCCTTGGTCTCCCACTCTGCCTGTTGTCTCCCTCTTCTCCTTATGTCCCAAGCCACTCGTGCTTCCTCCACCACTCGACAACTCTCTTCTTTCTATTCTTTCTCGGATTGAAGTAGGGGGATTGATGTGAGGGGGTCCTAATTATAGTCCTTAGATTTTTTAGCACCCTAAGCATTTTGGGATTCTCAATCAGATTGGGATGTAGCTTCATAATCAGGGTGGAATGAGGAGTCTTAAGTAGGATGGAATGAGGTTTCCTAATCATATTGGAATGTAATATCCAAAACAGGTTGTGATGAGAAGTCCTAATCAGAGTAGGATGAGGAGTCATAGCTATAGCCTTAGGGCAAATGACAAGCTCCCCAGGAGAGAATCAAAACAATGATAAGGCTTCCCCAGCAGAGTGCCCTCCAACCTAATCGATCAAAAGGAATTAAAATCTCACAAGCAACAGTCACGGCAGATTTTAGGAAGACACAGTTTGTACCCAGAAGGAAGGGTAAGAAGCAAGAGACAAAATTTATACTCACTAATGCCCTCTCCTCCAAATCCCATTGGGATCAAGGCATAGGGGCAAATGATAGGCCTGACCTAGACCAAGCCTAGCTCAAATATACAAGTCTAGCCCACCACAGATTCAAAGAAGCCCATAAGACCAAGGAAACTCAATCGGGTAAGCCTAGCAATCTTAAGAGACTCAGTCTACAATTGACACACAAGAAGGTCACCATGAGATGTAATATTTGGGTGCACGACACCACCTCCACATAACTGTCTCACCTATTACATGAATGATGCCATCTCCACCGAATTACCTCACTTGTTTCAAGAATGATGTCTCAATCTATTAGGATATGTCTATAAATTGTAAGTTCCACCTACACAAGGGGGCATCACTTGTATCTGAGCATTCTACACTTTTTGAACAACTAGTTGTTGCACGTGAATCAGTTATAATTATAATTTTGATTCTAATTTGTTTTTTTTAATTATTTTTATTTGTTCAAGATTAAAGCATTTTAATATGTGGTGATAGTTGAATTGCACATGCATTTAGATCATTGACGAAGGAAGGTGTAGATCTCTTGTAAATAGTTACGGAAAAAAAAAGGTTGTAGTATTATTCAAAGCATAAGATACACAATCTGGTTTTAACTCTTTGTTATACTGCTAGAAAAAATCATTTCTAGATTTATTTATATGTAAGGAAATAATTGGGACTTACCACACACATTCTTTGTTAGGTAGTAAACTGTTATTGACATATTATTATAAGTTGAGTCTCCCATTTAACAACAATTCCATCTTAAAAGTATAGTTTGCTAATATATTGCTACACATATTGATGACTTTTTGAGTGGCACTATAATTATGTTAGATGGACTCTTAAAATCCACAACCTCAACAATCAACCAAAAATGTATCAAAAACCATGCCAACAGTCTGATGCTTATTGTTTATACATTACATGTGGTAATTAATGACTTACTTTTGTGACAAGACTTAAGTTTCCTAATTTCCATCATTAAGGAAAGATAGAAATATTTAGTTAGTACAAATTAATGAAAATGATGACACCTAAAATTAAAGGTTTAAATAATCATCATATAACAATATAAATAAGAACAAACTTGGAGCAAATGCATTAATTTATAAGAGCCAAATGGTAAAACATGAACCAAGGGAATTCAAAAACTTCAATCTTCAACATAACATGTGCTAGCACTAAGAAAACCCAAAATAGAAATATAGCATCCATCAAGGCACATTACAAAACTTATCAGCTATTGGCGTGAACTACTTAAAACTAATCACATGCACATCAGAGTGAGAAGGTTGGGCATGAAGGAGAAGGACCTTGAAGCCAAAGGTGTTGGAATAGATGCTTTACTTCATCGTCCATTCAGGAGCCCTATGTTGCTAATCCAAATTCTAATCTAAGCATGTAGGTATCCCCTGAACTTTCACTTTTTATATGATGGAGTCTGAAATGTGATATATTAAAGCTCTTTTAAATGTTCATTGATTCCCTCATGGTTAGTATGCCCATTCACATGCCATGCGATGACAGTTTACAACTATGTTGTGACTCCTAAAAGGATTGTTGGTTGAAACTTTTATACGAAGAATCCTTAGAGTCACAACTTGACAACAACTCTTAGATGAAGGCTAAAAGGGTCAACAAAATAGTACGTAATTGTGTATTTAGTTGATTTGTGTCTATTTAATTTGAAATTAATGAGAGAAAACTTAGGAGTCTGGTGTTAACTTGGGTAAGAGATGAGGGGATAGGATGTAAGTGGCATTAGTTAGTTTATTAAGATTATTTTAGTCAACTAATTTTTTTTTTACTTTTATTGACATTTTATAGTAGTATAGATAAAACACCCAAGCCACCGTAGCCTTTTATGGTGGTGTAGGTCACTCTGACCGAACCACTAAATTTGTATTTGTATATGTTGACTCTACTTCTTAATTACTCCATTAAATACTTGATAAATGATGCGTAAATATATTTTGTGCATCATTACTTTTTATTAATATTTTGTATATATAAATTATTCACGTACAATACACATGATGCATTACTAATAATTTAAAAATAACAATTCATGTCCAATTAGTTAATCTCAATGGCCTTATGACAGCTAAAAATAAGATAGTGGTTTAAATGGCCTATTCAATCAATTCATGTTATTAAGGTTTAAAAAAATCAACTCAGGTTATTAGAACTTTGTAACCCCTAGTAACCAAACTGGACCACGTCGGACATAGTTCGTTGCACGGTACTAGTCACCCACTGGATAGTCACCTAACTCTCATTCTACAGTGACCAATTCACTATCCTAATTCCTACAAATTTCCAAGTTTCCAACACAGAGAATTTTAAAAAAAAATAGGGGTGGTGTAGTAGTTAAATCTGTCCTCTTGAGAGTAAGAGTTCACAAGATCGATACTCTCTCAAAAGAAATATTCTTAAATTAGTTCGAATTGCAATGACCAAATTAAAGTTAGAGAGAGCAGTCGACACAAGTTTAAACATCCGCCAAAAAAAATAAAGAATTAAAACTCTCCAACCCTTCTTAGGGGACCCACACTCGCAGGAGTTGGATCATTTAATTTCATATATAATCAAGTTCAACTCCCGTTGAAAAAATGAATTGAAGATGGATGAACAAACTTGGACATGATTGACGACATTTCAAATGGATATGATGCAAATCCACATCAAATTTGTATCCTCTTAATTTTTAATTTTATTACTTTCAATCAAGTTAGAAGTACAATTAAATTTATCACTGATTGTGAAGGTTTACCATGCTTCTATCCCCTTCTATTTTCTGTTCACTCGTGGGGTCCAAGACCCTTTCATTTTCGTAGTGTTTTAAATTTGGATAAGCTCGGCCATGCACTAAGAAATTTGATAAGATATAATAATGATTTTTCATTAAACTCTATTAACATGAATGGAACTCAAAGAATTTAGTAGTAGATGATTAAGAGATCAAAATTAATTTTAATGAGATAATAAAAATAATTTATAATATATGGTTTAACTTCAAAATATGATGCTTGATACTAAAAAAAGAAATGCTATCATTACCTAATTTAACCACTTAATTTAGGGACAAAATTCAATGTAGTTATTGAACTAAAAGTAGACTCCATCTAACTTTAGAATTCACAACTAATCAAACAACTACATTGAATGTTTGATCCCTAAATTAGGCCCCTATAACATTAAACTATTGAAATGAGTTGTATTCAATTTATCTAAATTAATCATACTTTTTATTTTCAAGGGGTGAGCATGTGAATTAGTAATCAATTCTTGAACTTTATCATAATAAAAATTTGAAAATATAAACATCTGGTGCACACCTCATTTAAATTGCTGAATTGAATTGTATTACATTGATCGAAATTAATCTTTTTTTATTGTGTTTTAATAGGTGAGTACGATTAAAAGTAATGGTCAAAATTCTGTTTCGAAATAGTCGAAATATTTTTGATTTTAACGATACCAAAACGAATAAGTGATAAAATCAAAATTACAATGTTTCAAGGTATTTTGTAATGTTCTGAGATATTTTGTAATGTTTTGACATATTTCCACCCAAAATTTGTAATATTTTCAAGGTGTTTTAAGAAAATTCAAGAGAGGATGATTTTGGATGGCTGAATCCACCTGAAGAGTGAATGAAAATCAACTTTGATGGGGCTTACTTGCAAAAATCTAGGACAATAGTGTATGGAGTTGTTCGTAGAAATAAGGACGGGATCTTTATAAATGCGGATGCCAGGTCTTTTAATTCTTCTTTTGTAGTAGTTGCTGAAGCTTGTGCAATTAGGAGAGCAGTGGAACTTTAGTTCCAAACTTATGCAAAGTAAATTCTCCAAATCAAATTTCTGGTAATCAAGAGGACTAGAACAAGGTGTCTCATACACTAGCAAGTGTTTCTAGAAGAGGTTACATTTCCCCTCATTGGGTGACCCACTTCCCATTAAAGAAGAGGAGAAGGTTGGTCTTGGCTGAGGCTTGTAGTTTGTATTAATAAAAAAGGATGTTTTGGTGTATTTTGACAAATTTTTTAGTACATTATGAAAATAAATTCTAAAATTCTTATTTGTTACTGATGAAGCACAAAATGGGTTTATACACTACCTATCAAGTATTTAATGTAGTAATTAAGAAGCAAACTCAACACAAGCAAACACATATTAAATGGTTTGGTCAGAGTGATCTACTCCATTATGAAAGACTACGGTGGCCTGAGTATTTTATTACTCAATGAATATAGAGTACTTAGAAGTGAGCGATGCCCCTTGGGTAGGCGCGACTTACAATTTATAGGGGCCTCCTAATAGGTTAAGGCATCATTCTCATAACAAGTGAGACAGTTCAGTGGAGGTGGCGTCATTCTCGTAACAGGTGAGGCAATTCCATGGAAGTGGTGACTTGCACCTGATGATTGCGTCCCATAGAGATCTCCTCATGTGTCAGTTATAGACTAAGTATCTTAAGTTGGCGAGGCTAACCCGACTAAGCTTCCTTGATCTTGTAGTGGGCTTGGCCAATATATTTGAATTGGACCTAATCTATATATATAATCTAGGTCTGGTCTAGGCCCATCATTAGTGATTTGGGTCGACCTCGCCATTTATCCCCGTATCTGGAGTCCAATGGAACTTGGGGGGAGAGAACATCAGTAAAAATTCATAGATATCTTTTTTAACAGGCCAAGTACGGGCAAGAGAGGTGTTGAGGGCAAAAGAAGTGAGGAATAGAAGGCCCTGGGGCATCTAGGTGTTAATAGTAAGGAACCAAGGGTGCAGGCGTCAAGAGGTGAGATGCGATAATGAACGAGGCACTAGCGTGCGGGGGAGGCAAGAGCTTTAGCGCATGGGAGCGCTGCCTAGGGTGAGATGCTCAAGGCATTAACTATGGGCGC
This sequence comes from Ilex asprella, assembly GCA_023539305.1. Lineage (NCBI taxonomy): Eukaryota > Viridiplantae > Streptophyta > Magnoliopsida > Aquifoliales > Aquifoliaceae > Ilex > Ilex asprella. The sequence continues at coordinate 24,919,955 of CM042192.1, forward strand.
CGAGCTGTGGCTACTAGTGCTGGGTACCTGGCTGGTGGTTAGTGTTGGGCATTGATAGAGTATGAGAAAAGAATAAAGAAGTCGCAAAACTTTTAACGACCATAACTTTACGCTCGGTTGTCCATTTAAAGCTAATTATTTTTTTGAATTTTTGTATTTTTTTTAAATTTACCAGAATCAAATAGCCTACGATAGTTTGGGCACCAAATTTCCCTAAAAATGCCTATTTTCCACTAAATTTGAATTTCAACCACAAAATAGTGAAGAAGTAAAATTTTCATGTGCTATGTTCCATCTGTAGGAAAGAACAGCCATCATTCTAAATGGATAAAATCATAGTTCTCAAGGTACTCTGATGAGGGAGAGGTAGACACATTTGTAAGGGCCAACTAGCATGAACAGGTATTGAGGAATCTGATGAATGAGAGGCAGAAACAATGGGATTTAGAGAAGGAGTTGAGGGTGGCTCACGAGAGGGATACACCTCTTGAGGCCAAATTTTTGGCGATTCGCAAAAAAATTGCTAAATTGGAGGCTGAAAATTGATTGCGCGAGAGTAGAGGTAGAGTAGGTTGAGCTTTTGGCAACTCACGAGAGAGCCTCTATGCCAGAAGTTGAGGCGGAGGTTGATTATGCAAGAGAAAAGGTAGAGTAAGCTGAGCTTTTGACAACTTGTGAGAGAGCCACTAAGTTGGAGACTGAGGTTACTTGCATGAGAGCAAAGGTAGAGTTATGTTAAGTTTTTGACGACTTGCGAGAGAGCCACTAAGCTGGAGACTGATACTGTTTGCATGAGAGTAAAGACAGAGTTAGGACAAGCTTTTAGTGACTTGGGAGGCTCAGTCCCAAGAGATGGAGAGGAAGAGGGAGATGCCAAGGGGGCAAGCCAGGCGTCAGGTGCAGGGGTGCCAGAGGCGAGGAGGGAAGAACAAAGGCAAGCGTGTAGAGGAGAAGGGCAGGTGCCTAGGACGAGGCGTGATTTCTCCAGGGGCGTCGGTGCCATTGTGGAAGATAGGGCACCGGTAGGAGGCGCGCAAGAGCCGAAAGCAGCGAGCACCGGTGGGGGTGCACAGGAGTGGTCTTGATTTGGGTGGAGAATTCGACAAAAATGGAGGACCCATCTTTTTCAAGAATTTGTAGTAATAAAATGCAATCATCTTGTTAAAATTTTTTTTGACAAAGTGGAGAAAAAGGTGGGGAACAATGGGCAGGTACTTGGAAGATTTTTTAAATAATGGGAGGATTATATTAAAAAGTCAAACAAGTGAGGAGAACGATAGTTAGGGTGCCATCATAGAGGGCACAAAGGGTGATGACAGAGACCATGTTACTCCATGTCCACAACAACGTAAGCAATAGTTGTTGACCATCAATATTGATGCTGAAATGGCTAGGATTGTAAAACCTGAAAAAATTTAAAATTTTAAGAAAAATGGTAATTAGCTGCTACGGTACGGGTTGAAAACTTAAATTTTTCTAGAACTCGGATGATGAAACTGACCTCACTATTGCATTCGTCCCGCAAAATCTAGTTACCCAATTAATTTTTGTTGAATTTAAAAATAATCATTTTTTTTGTGTTTTATGATGCGATCGGATGTTGCGCGACTAAAGTAAACGCTATAAAATTTTAATTGCGGAACACGAGATATAATTTAAGATTAATTTAAGGTTAGTTCAAATAAATTATATTGAACGTAACATGGAACGAGATTTAATTGATTCGAGATTAAATTAGACCAAACAAAAGAGGCACTTGTGGCGCGTTGTTGGTCAAGTAAATAAAAAGTATAAAAAGGGAAGAAAAATATATTTTCTTCCCCATTTTTTTAGCCAAACACAACCGGAAAGAGATAGAAATAAAGGGAGAAAAGAAAACCAAGTTCTCCAAGCTTCTCCTTGAGATGTAGGGCAATCTATCCTTCGTACCAATAACAAAAGTGGTTCTACACGACAATAGTTACGAGTACATACCAAAGATCGCAATTTTTCGTCAATGTCTCAAGAACAGGATTGTTGGGATCAAAACCTTGAGGCTTGAGTTGGGTTTTTTAGAGTTTCTACTACGCGTATTGCACTTCAAGAGATAGGGTTTCATTCCTAAATAGGTTTATTTCCAACCTAGGGTTGAAATATGAAATGCGTAGGGTGTTAGAGATGTAATCTCATGTATGACACATACCTAGTGTAGTTGAAATGTGGAAAAGGAGCATGAGAATGGGTTAAAATCAATTTTTGCATGAATTGAGTTTTGATGAAATTGTTCATTTGGAATTTCAAGATGAATATGTTGAATTGGGCATGCTATGTGTTTACAAAATCTTGTGTCTTATAGGTGTTTGAAAAATGCCTATGATTGACTAAGTATGTTATTTTGAATGAAAATAATATAACATATTTTGTGAATTACATTGAGAAAATGAAAATATTGATAGACATTAAAATTGTTCATAATGTGCTCATGACATGTTGAACATGATATTGTAATTGCAATTGAAATTGAAAAATTGATTGCATAGTGATATGAAATGCAATTGTTTATTATATTTGCACATGCATGGATAGTATCACATTCGTGAACATTTGACATGAGTGTGGGTGTGTGTGCATTATTTTAATCAAACATCATTCTTAGTGATTTGATACGTGAGCTCATGAAGGCTGGAGCTACATTTGACTGAGTCGCATATGTTACATTGAAAACAAGGGTTGTGGTTAGCAAAAATGGCTAAATTTTTTTATGCAAGACCCTGAAATTTTGGATACGCACTCTGTTGGTATTAAGTCCATAAAGTGTGTCGGCATACGCGGAGCTGTTGGTGAAATTCCATAAATGTCGTGTTGGTTAGGTACCCGTTGGTGGAAGTCTGTAAATACACACCCTAAGAAAGACTTAGGATTTTGTAAATTAGTCATTGGATGTTTAACATCAATGACGAGGGCTAGGAATACTTGGATGCATATGCATGACATTGGATGTGTTATGGGAGCTTGTGGAGGGCTTGGTCTGCATTGTATATGTGAGTATCACCTCATGACATGACATTGTGAAAATCCATTTATGAGTTTCATATTCTTGAATGGATGTTTGATTGATTGTTAAATTGCATGTAAACATTTCATATGCATCTGGCTTGGGGTTTAGCCTCTTTAAGAAAAACCTTATTGAGTGTGACTCACCCTTGATGAAAACAACATTTCAGGTAAGGGACAAACACCGGTGGATAGCCCTCACATGGGCTCTTATTAAAAAGAAGCCAAACTGTGACTTTTAGTAAAATAAGGGTATAATTTGTTTTGAACTTGTAAAATTGTGTAAACAGTTTTGTAATGAAATCTTATGGACTATATATTGTGTTAATGAATGTATGGATGAGTGTGGAAAGCGTTTGGTTGGTTAAAGGTTGAAGATTGGAATGATTTAGAAAAAATATGGACCTAGGTACCGATACCTAAATGATTAAGTATCGGTACAACACTATTGGATGGCCCAGGTACTGGTACCTTGACTTATGGGTAGCAATACCTAAATTCCAGTGGGCTTAGGTACCACTACCTAGACACCATGTACTAGTACCTCAATGGACGAAGGGCTCAAGTAGCTGTACCACGACATATAGGTACTAGTAACTAGCAAACAGTAGGCTCAGGTACCGGTACCTAGGTGATTAAGTACTGGTACTTGGCAATTGAGAAGACCTAGCAGACAAAAGGCTCAAATATCGATACCATGTGTATGAAGTACTAGTACCTCTTCCAAAATTTTTAAAAATTTAAATATAACTCTACCAAGCCTTCAGACCCTGAGCCCTCTTGCAGGATGATGTAATTGGTCAAACATTAAATCCTAATTGATGGGGATAGACCTTGGAATGATCAAGTGATTGATATGTGCACAAGTTAAGCGTTTAGGAGTTCTTCGATAAAAGCGAGACTCTACCCAAACTTTGTATGGGTTAAGATCCTAGTGAAGTGGATGTGATAACATGTTACTGGCTTATGCAGCATTCACAGGTACTTTTGCGGGTTGTTGGGTGGTCAATGGGTTAAGAAAGGACCTTAGATTTGGGGTGTCACAGCTTGGTATCAAATCCTAAGTTTTGGATTTACCTAGGGTTTGCATGGCATAGGTCTAGACCATTGCCTCCATTGTGCATTGTATGTTATGTGCATTAAATGCTACATGTTAAGTGCTATTTGAATTATATGCATGATTAAATATGTATGAAAATGGGATACTAGAGTTAAAAAACATAACCTTGGGGTTGGAAAAGAAAGAACGGGAAGGTTAATGGTTAAGGTTTCTATTAGTGGGTGGCAAACCTCCTACTAGTGAAACAATGAGAGAAATCTCAATGTTTTGACTTTAATCCCTAACTCTGGGATGCTAATTTAGTGCTCTATTGCTATCTTACGTGTGTATAGATGAAAAATAGAGGAAGAGGGCACTAGAACAGTCGAGGAGGTGGACGGAACAACAACTAACCACCACCGGCCTTTGATCAACAAGCGTTCATGAAGGCTATTGGCACAATGAAGGCTACATTTGCACAAGTTAGCATCAATGTGGGCCAAAGAGGCTCGAAAAACCCCTAGAGGTTCAACGTACACAAGCCACCTACTTTTATGGGAGGGGCGGATCTGATGGTGGCCGACTATTAGTTCTAACAAGTAGTCAAGATCTTGAAGGCTATAGAGATTACATCTGATACCATTAAGATAAGGTTAACTGCATTTCAGCTTGAGGGAGAGGCTCATCTATGGTAGAATTGGGCAAAGACCTCAAAGAATATATAGGCAATGACTTGGAGAGAGTTCAGTGAGCTCTTCATTGGCAAATATTTCCATTTGGGAGTTCTTGGATTTGAAGCAATGGATTATAACGGTAATGGAATACATGGCTAAGTTCACCGAACTAGCTCGTTTTGTCGATGACTACGTGGCCACAGACTTGACTAAGGTGAGGAGGTTTGAGGATGGGTTGAAGTTGTCTATCCGAAAAAAATTATGGGCCATCGCCTACAAGAATTAGACTTAATGGTCGAGGCGGACTTGACCATTGAGAGGGAAATGGAAGACACGAGGAGCATTCGAAAGGCAGTTACTAAGGACAAGAAGAAAGAAGGACAGTCCTCCTCTGCTAGTTTGGGGAAGAAACAATGGACTTTTACTGCACAGGGGCCTTAGGGACAAGATTAAGGGTACCAAGGCCAAGGTTAAAGTCAATCCTCTCAAGGTGGGAGAAATTTCAGGGACATCTATCACGCCGGTTAGAGGACTTGTTTCATATGCCACAAATGGGGCCATTTGAAGCAGAATTGTCCTTAGAGATAGGGATCCTAGAGCTACAAGGAAGCTCACTTCTAGTCATCGATGGGGCATCCACAGACCTATTTCATTCACCCTACCCCACAATGGGCCAAGGAAGCCAGTTTCAGTTCTAGGGTGCTACAAAGGCCCTTTCTACTTTGTGAGCAAGGACTGCGCAATCAAGCCAGATGGGTCAGGGTTTGGGCCGAGATCAAGGATAGGGCTTACAAGCTAGGGCTTCAAGGACCTAAGGGCGGGTCTATGCCATCACACCTTAGATTAACCTAGTGGATCAGTCGGTGATTTAGGATACATTTCTACACTCTCGCTTATGGGCAAAGGTGCTATGCGTGCATCACATTTATTCATAGTTACATCATATTTAAAGGAATTGGGTTTAGAGGTTAAAACCTTAGAATAGTTATTGCATTTGTGTTATCCCCTGGGAGATGAGGCTTACATTGATCAGATATGTCTGTGGTGTAAACTAGAGATCTCAAGGATTCTACTCACTGTGGACCTTAAGGTCTTGTACATGTCATAATTTGATGTCATCCTTGGGATGGATTGGTTAGTGGCAAACCGAGTCGTCATTGATTATGATTGGATGAAGGTCACTGTCTATACACTACAGGGTGTTTATTTCAAGTTTTAAGGAGAAAAATACAATACTTTACCCCAAGCTATATATGATTCTCGTTCGCACAGGTAATTGATGGGTTGACTTGCTATTCTTACACTTAAGAATGAGGCGAGACAAGATATGGGTTTACCTCGGGTAGTTTGTGAGTATGAAGACATTTTTTTGGACAAGTTGTCAGGATTACCTCCACGTCAGGATGTAGGCCTTACCATCTTGTTACAACCTAGTGCATCTCTCATTTCTATGATGGTGCATAGAATAATGCATGTAGAGTTACAAGAACTCAAGGTCCAGTTGCAAGAATTGTTGGATAAGAGTTTCATTAGACTGAACCTCCTTCTTGGTCAATGAAACTCTTATCTAACAATTCTTCGACAAGTGAGAAGGATTGTCAACCCATGTCACACATATGGTAGTCTTCGGTTCAGGGAAAGAGTTGCGATTCTCTAGTCTCCAAATCTGACAAAGGAGATCCTCAAGGAGTTTCATTGCTCTCAGTTTACTATGCATCCAGGTGGTACAAAGATGTATCATGATCTTCGCTGCCAGTATTATTGGAATGAGATGAAGAGACATATTGGAGACTGCGTTAGTAGATGTCTCACATGTCATTAGGTTAAAACAAAGTACTAGAGACCAACGGGGTTGTTCTAGCCTTTAGAGGTGGCTGAGTAAAAATGATAGCATGTCAGTATGAATTTTGTGACCCAATTAACATAGACTTCACGTGGGCACGCCGCGGTCTGTGTAATAGTAGACCGACTAACGAAGTCGGCACACTTTTTTGGCTATGTAAATAACCTTTACGCTGGAGGAATTCTGCACATTGTACATACAAGAAATAGTCTGGTTACATGGAGGACCCATGTCTAATGTATCTGATTGAGATCCCTAGTTCATGACCCATTTCTAGGAGGGTTTTCAGCGGGCTATGGGAACACAATTGATAATGAGCACAACTTTTGATCCCCAGACGGACTGTCATTCGGAGAGTACCATCCATATTTTGGAAGACATATTTTGGGCATGCATTCTTGATCTCAAGGGTAGTTAGGATGAGCGCTTACCGTTAGTAGAGTTCACTTACAACAATAGTTATCGGACGAACTTACATATGACACTTTATGAGGCACTCTCTACGAGGTCGTGTCGTTCTCCGATTTGTTTGACAGAGATTGAAGAGAGACCCTCCACGAGTCCAAATTTGATCAGTGACACCTCAAAGAAGGTGGACTTGATACGAAAGCATCTTCTTACGGCTCAGAGTTAGCAGAAGAGTTATGCCGACAGGCAGCGACAACCTCTGGATTCAAGGTTAGAGATCACGTCTTCTTGAAGGTGATGCCTAAGAGGGAAGTGGTCAGTTCAGAAATGAGAGAAACTGTCGTTGATGTATATTGGACCCTTCAAGGTACTCTAGAAAGTTGGCAAGGCTGCTTATCGGTTGACATTACCGGCAAATCTACCTAGTGTTCACGTTATGTTCCATGTCTCCATACTCTGAAAATACACTCCAGATCCTACACATGTGGTTGATTGGGGAGAGCTAGTTGTTGATGTAGATGATACCTTCGAAGAGGGACCGGTGCTTATCATGGATAACCGAGAATAAGTTTTGCAAGGAAAGACCATGAGGCTGATGAGGTGTTGTGGTAGCACTGTAGTGTGAAGGAAGTGACATGAGAGCGTAAGGATACTATACATGCCAACTATCCATTCTTGTTCGAGAATGGAAGTACTTTCTTATAGTCATAAAGTATTATGACTTATTGCATATGCATTTGTGTGTAAATTTCGAGGACAAAATTTTTTTTAAGGGGGACGAATGTAAAACATAGGAAAAATAAAAATTTTATAAAAAAGAGTAAAATAGTAATTAGTCATTACGGTATGGGTTGAAAACCCAAATTTTTCTAGAACTCCAATGACAAAATAAATCTCACCATTGGATTCGCCTCATGGAATCTAGTTATCCAGTCAATTTTCATTAAATTCTGAGATAATCGATTTTTTTTGGGTTTTACAATGCGATCGAGTATCGCGTAACTAAAGTAAATGCGATCGGGATTTGTGCGACTAAAGTAAATGCAATCAGGTTTTAATTGCGGAACATAAGAAATAATTTAAGGTTAGTTCAAATAAATTATATTGAACGAAACACGAAAAGAGATTTAATTGATTTGAGATCAAATTGGAATAAACAAAAAAGGTACCTGTGGCGTGTTGTGAGCAAAGTAAAGGGAAAGTCTAAAAGGTGAAAAAAATCAGATTTTCTTCCCCATTGTTTCAGCCAAACACAGCTGGAAAGAGAGAGGGAGAAAGAGAGAAAAGAAAACGAAGTTCTCCAAGCTTTTCCTTAAGATTTAGGGCGATCCGTCCTTCGGATTCCTTCGAGCCAAGAACGAAAGTTGTTCTACGCGGCGATAGCTACGAGTACGTACCAAAGATTGTGGTTTTTTCCAACGTATCAAGAACGAGATTGTTGGGATCAAAACCTTGAGGCTTGAATTGGTTTGTTGGAGTTTCTACTACGTGTATTACGCTTTAAAAGGTAGGGTTCCTTTCTTAACTAGAGTTATTTCTAACATAGGACTGAAATATGAAATGCATAGGGTGTTAGATATGCAATCTCATATATGAAACATACCTAGTGTAGTTGAAATGTGAAAAAGATGTATGAATTAAAATCAATTTTTGCATGAATTGAGTTTTTATGAAATTGCTTATTTGGAATTTCAAGATGAATGTGTTGAATTGGGCATTCTATGTATTTACAAAATTTTGTGCCTTATATGTGTTTAACAAAATGCCTATGATTGATTTAGAATGTTATTTGAATAAAAAAGATATAACATACTTTGTGAAGTTTTGGAATGTAATTATAAGCTTTATGATATAAAGTACATTGAGAAATTAGAAAATGTTGATAGACATTGAAATTGTTCATAATGTGTTCATGACATGTTGAACATGATGTTGTAATTGCAATTAAAAACTTGATTGCATAGTGATATAAAATGCAATTGTTCATTACATTTGCATATGCACAGGTAGCATCATAGTCATAGGCATTTGACATGGGTGTGGTTGTGTATGCATAGTTTTGATCAAGCACCATCATTGGTGGGTTAATACGTGGGTTTAGAAAAGTTGGACCTAAGTTCGACTAAGTCGCACGGATTGCATTGAAAACAAGGGTCAGGGTTAGCAAGAAGGGCTAAATTCTCCCTCGAGTGCAAGACCCAAAAAAATTGGAGATGCACTCCGTTGGTATTGAGTCCATAAAATATGTTGGCGTAAGCGAAGTTGTTGGTGGAAGTTCATAGATGTCGTAACGGTTGGGTACCTGTTGGTGAAAGTGCATAAATATCAACCCCAAGAAAAACTCAGAATTTTGTAAATTAGTTAATGGATGTCTAACATTAATGGTGGGGTCTTGAAATGTCCGGATGCATACACATGGTATTACATGTGTTATGGGAACTCATGGAGGGCTCAGGATATATTACATGTGTGAGTATCACCTCATAACATGGTATGACATTTTAGAAATTCATTTATGTGTTGTATATTCTTGAATGGATATTTGATTGGTTGTTGAATTGCATGTGAACATTTTATATGCATCTCGGTTAGAGAGTAGCCTCTTTAAGAAATACCCTATTGAGTGTGACTCATCCTTTATGGGAACAACATTTCAGGTGCGGGACAAACACCGGTGGATGGGCCTTACATGGGCCCTTATTAAGAAGAAGCCAAACTATGGATTTTAGATTACATTTTGAAAAACAATGGTATAATTTGTTTTTAACTGATAAAATTATGTTAAGAGTTTTGTAATGAACTCTAGTGGACTATAAATTGTGTTAATGAATGTATGGATGAGTGTGTATGGTTAAAGGTTAGAGATTCAAAAGATTTGGGGAAAATGTGGGCCTATGTATTGGTACCTAACTGATTAAGTACTAGTATTATGATGTTGGATGGGCCAGGTACTAGTACCTTGACTTACGTGTGTCAATACCTAGATTCCCGTGGGCTTAGGTACCAGTATCTAGACACCAGATATTGGCACCTTGATGGAAAAAGGGCTTAGGTACTGGTACTTAGGTGATTAAGTACCAGTACCTGACAATTGGGAATACCTAACATATAGAAGGCTCAGGTACCGGTACCACATGTATGAGGTATCGATACTTCTTCTAAAATTTTTAAAAATTTAAATATAACTTTGCCAAGTCTTTAGATCCTTAGTCCTCTTATTGGGATGATGTAATTGGTCAAACATTAAGTCCTAATTGATGGGGATGGACCTTAGAATGGTAAAGTGGTTGATATATACATAGGTTAAGCATTTGTGAGTGCTCTGGTACAAGGGAGACTCTGCTTAAACTCTGTATGAGTTACGATTCCGGTGAAAGGGATGTGATGATGTGTTGCCGGGTTATACGACATTCACGGGTACTTTTACAGATTGATGAGTGATCAATGGGCTGAGAAAGGATCCCCAGATTTTGGGGCAAATGATCCCCAGATTTTGGGGTGTCATAAGGATTGTCTCTACTTTCTGTATTTCTCTCCACTTGAGGACTCCACTCGCCTGACTTTGTTGACATGCTCAACGTTTATGTATTTCTAGACTTTTGATAGTAATTCTAGCACGTTATTTGGCGGGGCCTTCAAAACTGAAAACATAAGACTAAATGAGCGTTGGCCTTTTTTGAAAGTTGTCATAACGACTTTATGATCTAGTTCTTCAATCTAGAGTGCTTCCTTGTTAAAACGAGTGAGGTAACTCCTTAGACTTTCATCCCGATACTACTTGATGCTGAATAGGTAGGTGGTAGGCTTCTGATGTAGACGTCCCCTAATGAAGTGTGAGATAAATAACTTGTTTAGTTTAGGGAAATACTCAATCAAAGTTGGGGTAAGCTTGGCAAACCACTGATGAGTAGATCCATTGAGGGTGGTGGGGAAAGCCTTGCACGTGATCTTGTTTGGTACATTGTACATCTTCATCAGGGGATTTGTAGGTGTCAACGTGGTCTAGTAGATCTTTGGAACCATCAAAAGCTTCGACAATTGGAATCTTGAACCTTGAGAGAATAGGGTAGTTAGCCATATCAACTACAAAGGGTGTGTCAGTATGCCTCACAAGGTACTCAACCGTTTTAGGCCCTTGCGACTTCATGGCATTGAAGACATCGTCGAATTAGTTCTGCACTTCTTTTATTTTTCAGTCCTAGTGGTTAGGGATGCCTTCCAAATGATTGTTGTAGTGGTTCTCGTGATCAGCATACTGGTTTTCCCTTTCATTTTCATGGAAAGAAAGATCACCAACATGAGAAGATGGAGCTGACATGTGAGGAAGGGGAACATGTGTGCCTTGGCCCTGAGGAGGGGCACCTTAGTGCTAGAGGGCACTTTGACGCCCTGGGGTAGGTTCCTGGAGTGCTTCCTCTCTTGGGTGCTAGAGGATCTAGTCGTTTTAATTCACAAATAGCTGTGTAGTCTCCAACAACTTTTGTTGTGGTTTAGAGACGGAATTTGTTGGCGGGGGGCAGGACGTCCTCCTATCATTGTTGATAATCCTTTGTTTGCTGATTCATGGATCTAATTGTAATAGCCATAAACACACAAATACAGTTGGGTGAAAACTAAGTTGTTCCCGTAGATGGTGTTGAACTGATGATGTAAAAAATGTGTGTTATGCACCACCTATCTAGTATTTAAAGCAATAATTAAGAAGGAGACTCAACACAGGTAAACACAAATTAAAGTGGTTTGGTTAGGGTGACCTATTCCACTATGAAAGACTACAGTGGCCTGAATGTTTTATTACTCAAGGAGTGTAGAGTACTTAGATGTGAGTGATATCCTCTTGCATAGGTGGAACTTATAATTTATAAGCACTTTCTAACAGATTGAGACGTCATGCTTGTAATTGGTGAGGTGGTTTGGTGGAGGTGACACTATTCTCATAATAAGTGATGTAGTTCTGTGGAGATAGCGATGTGCATCTGATGATTGTATTTCATGGAGATCTCATCGTGTGTTAGTTGTGGACTAAATCTCTCAAGTTGACAAGCTTAACCCAATTGCATTTTCTTGATCCTATATGAGCATGTTTGGTATGTGGGACAAGGGAGGATTTGGAAGATGGGTTGGAAATAAAAGTCCACAAAACCCGTCAAATCCATATTTGACAATTACATTTCTAGCTCAGGTTACCAAACCCCCGCCTGCTTTAGGCTCACAATTTAAGCCCATGTTCATGAAACCCCGTGGGGGGTGAGTTTCATATGGAGGTTAAAAGGTTGAACATACAAAATGACATTTATACCCTCATATAACCATATACCCAAAATAATCAAATAATTAAATATTAAAATAATCAAATATTAATCAAATAATCAAATATTTAAATAATCAAATAAATAAATATTAAAATAATCTAATAATCAAATATTTATACCCAAAATAATCAAATATTAAAATCATAAGGACACAAGAAAATGTACGTCTACAAACATGAGTTTGAATTAGATTGGTTAAGGGGCCCAATAGTCTTTTATAATAGTGATAAGAATTTTAATATTTATAAAGAGGGGTTTGAGTTTAGAAGGTTTTTGAGTGATAATGATAATATACAATTATGATATACTATTATGATAATATATTATAATAGTGATATATCCGTGCGCATACTAAACATAAGTATATACAAGATTGAATGTTGAATCTCATATTTATAAAGAGTGGTTTGAGTTTAGAAGGGTTTAGACAAACCAATCCAAATTCCTCCAAAAAAACTAACTAAACAGACTCTAATAGGTTAGACCAATATATTTAAGCTAGACCTTATCAACATTTATGGTTTGTTTGGTGTGTGGGTTTGAGGGGTTTTGGAACATGAGTTGGAGATTAAATCCCCTCAAACTCATGTTTGACAAATACACATCTAGTCCAGGGTTTGAAACCCAACCCGATCATGAAAATTAAGTTCACGAGTTTCATGAAACTCATGGAAGGGGTGACTTTCATATGTGAGTTAATTAATGAGTTTAATATTTAAATGATATTTATTTCCCATAAATTCATACCCACATTTGGATTAAATTGATTAAGGGACACAAAAGTTATTTACAAATAAATATATTATCATAATAGTTATATATTCATGTGCATATTAAATATGAGTATGAATAACATTATAAATGTTAAATCTCACATTTGAGTTTGAAAAAGGAGTAACACTATTTGAACTTAAAAATTTGACTTAATTTGCTGACATAATGATGTAGTTTTTATAAAATTATTAGATTAACAACAAATTTTAATATTTGATGGGTTCTACAATCAATTTAAATATTATAATAAATTAAGTTAACAAATTAAGTCAGTAAATTAACTTCAATAGCAAGAGTGTGACAAATCAATATGCACCCTTCCCAGAAGAAAATTACACATAAGCCCTTATGATCTGAGCGGGCCGGAACAGTCGGTTTTTATTTTGTTCACAAAACATTTCCGAAACGAATTGATCCTTGGTAAAAAGTAACTCTGTTCAATATTTGACCCTCTTCTTCCCCGGTTTCCGTCTCATTCTGCAACAGATTTCTCAACTGAGCCAAGATTCCTCTAAAATGCGCCATGCGTGACCAAAGCCATTGCTACTCCGGCACTGATTTCGAGTAACAAAATACTTGTCATCGACCGACCATGGCGAATTGGATCTCTTCCAAGCTCAAAGCCGCCGAAACCATTCTCCAACAGGCAATTCCTTCTATCTCCCTCTCAATTATAGCTCCGTTTGTTTGCGGAAATAACAACTGTAAGAAACTAAAGCAGAGGAATTTCATTTTCCGACAACCAGATAAAGCATATCAATTGTATTTCCATTGATTATAGAATTGTTTATTTACGTGAGTAAATTGACTTTTTGGTGATTTTTATTTTTGCCGGTTCAGATCGATCAGCAAGCGGCGGAATCACTCCGTAAGAACGAAAAGGCACGATCTGATGATTTAAATTTGGAAACCCCGACGAAATCCAGTGAAACAGTGCCATTAAAGGACCAGCTGAAGAAGAAGACTCTGGAAAATAATGATTTAATTGGGAAATTACGGAGTGATCAAAATAATTTTAATAATGATCGAGATGGAGATAAGGAGGTTGAAAAGTCTGTGAATTTGAACCCCAAGTCTAGTAATAGTCTTACTGATGGTGATTGGACTGAGTTACTTGGTGCACCGAATAAAAACACGAATTCGGGGGTGAATTCGAGAAATGGGGTGGCAGGCATTCGGGGTATCAAGAGGGAATCTAGGAGGGAGGGGAGTTTGGGGCTGAAATTGTCGGCATTGGAGGGGAGGAGGAGTCAGAAGGGGCAAACGAGTGTCGTGAAGGGTTTGAAGAAATTAGATGTCCGGTTAGAAGGTACCGTGAATGGTGGTGAGTTAAATGGGAGGGGAAGTGATGGGGGAGATTCAAGAGTTTCGGTTTCTAGTGTTGAGTTGTGGAGTGATGGTGAAAGTTTGGATAAAAGAGAATTCAGTTGGAAGGATGGTAGTGGGAGTGTTGTGGTGGAGCATCATAGTGAGGCTATCAAAGAAAGAATTGGTTTGCTGGATGCCACTGGGGATGGAGAGGGAGTGCATTCCAATGAGAATTCAGTTGATGGGGTTTCATGTTCGACAGATAGGAATCATCCCACGGTGACAATGGCGGCTGCTGTTGATGGGATGGCTGATTTGAAGCTCGGGATGAACAATGATGGAAACCAGTTGAGAACTGCTGTAGTGGGGGTTGATGAGTCCAATTTGGATTTACGGAATTCTGGTTCAGAGAAGAAGGGTTCTTCTTTGGCAAATGAGAGTGAATCTGATTCGGACACAGATACAGCTTCGACGTCAGATTCAGAGAGTGATCACGAGAGAGAGGAGAGGAAAATGAGGACGCAGCAGATTCTGGCTGCAAAAGCCGCTGCCAAGGCCCTTGTAGCCATCAAAGAACGGGAGAATATGGTCGCTAGATTGGAGGGGGAGAAACAAAGCTTAGAGAAAATACTTGAAGAGCGAGCTAAACAACAAGCACAGGAGGTAAGTACTTTACAGTCCTTTGTAATCCTTATTATTGTTAAGTTGTGGTTACTATTTTGTACATTATAAGAATTTTACTGGAATCATGTCTTGTTTGCTATGAATGGAACATCATTTTGCTCTTTGGGTTTATTGTCAAAGCCACCATCGACTGTGCCAACATCTGAGGGAAATAATAAGAAAAGAGAAAAGAAAAATAGATGACTTCTTTCCCACATCATTTGGATAGTTTCTAATCCATGGTTGCATAATCTCAATAGCTAATACGCTAATACAAGAAGATGTCAAAGGATTCATCTCTATTTCAATTTCCAAAACTCTTTTCAAGTTAAGTGCCAACTACCTTGGCAGTAGTGTCTTGATTTGAAATTCAACTGTCTCTGACAATTTATATGCCTTTAAAGGGAGAAGAAAGGAGAAAAAGAGAAGGGAAGAGAAGGTTATTTTCTAAACAAGGGTCATCTTGGACAATTTTAAATCTCTGAATTTTAAACAGAAGATAATAAACAACTCATTCTGATTCTTAATAACATATCATTCTCATTCTAGTTTACAATTCCCATGTGTTCTTATGCCAGTAGTTGACAATTCTCATGTGTTCTTATGCCAGTAGTTTACAATTCTCATGTGTTCTTACGCCAGTAATTCAGGAGTTGGGTTGCTAAAATTGATAATCAACATCAATTATACATTGCCAATCTGTCCAAAGATGATATGTTTCGATCTTTGTTGCAATTGTAATATGATAAGGCTGGAGCAATTACATGGCAGTTGATAGATCCTAGAATCAACTTTGACATCATTATCAGCAAATGTTTTCTCTCGAAATTCTGCTTGACATCAGCATTTTGATTAATTGTCAAATCTGAAAGTAAATAAGGAAGTGTAAGACAAATCTAAGAGTAAATAAGGAATAGTTTCAAATTTGCCAGAATTTAAGCATCACTCTTTCATAACTTTGGTAAATAAACAAAATATCAGGGTGCCTCTCTTTCCGTATTTTGGCTGATTTTTGAGTTTGTTGTTTCATTTGTATTAGTATAATCTAATTCAATCCAACAGAAGGGCCTTTGTAAAATCTTACCTTGTTGTAATAGTTTTCCAAATTTTAGAAAGAGTCTGATTTCTACAACACTCATTTTATTATCACTTAATTTGGCAAATTATCTTTTGCTTTACTTCCCCGTCCACTAGAGCATAGACCTGGCTAACTGGCATGGTAATTCTCATGGTTCTAACACAGTATAATAGGAATTTATGTATGAGATTGATATGTTTGAGGTTGGGCCTTGTCGCAAAAGAATGTTGCTCCATTGAGGTCACAGGTTGGGGTCGCGGAAATAGTATCTCTGCATAAAGGGGTAAGGCTGCATACATTGAACCCTTTCCAAATCTCGCAATGGTGGGAACCTCGTGCACTAGGTACTCCTTTCTTAATGGCATGTTTGTGTAGTGTCCTGTTGTTTCCCCCATAAAAGAAAAGTTTAAAAGTTGGGGCTTCTTATAAATTGCAGTCATGGTGGGAGCCTCGTGCACTGAGTACTCCTTTTTTACCGGCATCTTTGTTTAGTGTCCTATAGTTTCCCCCAGAAAAGAAAAATTTAATAGTTGGGGATTCTTATAAATTGCAGTCATGGTAATATCGATGAATTGTATTTTCTGGAAAAAACACGAATGACTAGAGAAGCTTGATATGGTCGTATCTGGCATTGTTGGTTTACGGTATATTCCTTTTCCTACTTGCTAACGAAGGCATTCCTATGTTTTTTTCTCTCCATCTCCAATGTTAGTACTCATATTGTCAAATTACCTTAATTTAAGGCCAATTCAATTTCTTTTTTTGTCCGTATATTCATTGCCTTGGTGTCAGGCTTCTGAAATGCAGACGACAATGATGGAAATTATGGATGCTGTTGATATTGAAAAGCAGAAACATAATACTACTCGGATGGAAGCTCTTTCACGGTTGGCTAAACTTGAGGTATTGCAACTACATTCAAAATCTGCTTTAACTTTCTGGCAGATTGATACTATTTTTCGACTGTGGGGCAGGATTTTTGTTTTGTTTTTTTTTTTTTTGGGGGGGGGGGCGGGACTCTGGTTACTAGTTTCTGGAAGTTGGAGTGATGTGGATTTGCATCACTTATGTTATTTTGCAGACTGCAAATGCTGATCTTGCAAGATCCCTTGCTAGTGCACAATGGAATCTTGAAGTAGAGGTATACCAGATCTGGTTCTATTATTTCAGTAGATAATCTCTACTATTCTTTTCAATTCTAGTATCTGAGGGAGATAAAATCATCCTGTAGGTTGCTCTCCCTGTACCCTTTTTTTTTCCTCAAATAGGCATCAACTGTTCTCAATTTTTTCAGACCGTGGAATGATTCATAAGTGACTAGAGGGATGTAAACTGGCTAATTCCAATAGTGACTTTTATTTTTTCTTCTGCTGGTTAAGAAAAATGGCCTTCACTAACTTCCAGCTTGTACAAGTGTATTCATGCTCATGGGATTGAGTATTAAGCTTATGTGGGGCAAGGACTTCCTTAGTTATTGATCTTGTCTTTTGTTGATGCATATGTAACTGTATTTTGCATATCCAGCAGGTGTTAGTAGGACAGCAAAATTATTTGTTTAATAACATGACATTGTTACTATTTTTAGAACTAGGAGCCATTGTATGTCGTGGTGGCAGAAGTTTTGAGCCAACAACTGGCATGTTGTGAGTTTGAATATGAAGACAGTCACTTCTGACATGGAATGCCACAGATTGGGTCTATACTTCATCCATCCCTCCCAGCACCTTGAGTTATGGGGACCGAACTGGATTGTGACCCTTTGTTATTGATTGTTTAGACTGCATTAAGGTTGAGGACTTGTGAATTTTAGAAACAGATTTAGGTGATGGCGGACATCTTGCTGTGACATTTACAAAGGACATTGATCAATTTCTCTCAACTTTTGTGTTTTTATGGGCCAGGTTAATCTTGTAGCAAAACTTCGTCAACAAGTTGAGCTAAAAGAAGTGAGCCATGAAGGTATGCTCTTTGGATCTTGCTTGAGTGGGCAGTGGTGCAAATGGTTCTTGGTGTTTTATATACCTCACAATATTATTGACAGAGATCTGGATAGTTGATCCAAATAAATTGATTTGACTGTACTTTGCTTCTGCCTACTAAGTAGCTATCTACCGAAAGTAGGTAAACCCGTTAGTGTAATGTCTCATCTTTAGCTGCTGTCTTTTTTGCTCTCCATTAAGCTACTTTTAGTTGCATTATTTCTGTTTTCTTCTGCTGTTAAATGTTTTCCTCCAACTCTGTCATACACACACA
>CM042192.1:24974458-24992338 GCA_023539305.1 Ilex asprella
ATATATATATATATATATATATATATATATACACACACACATATAAAAGAACGACACCCTTCTTTTTCATATTTGCCTCAAATTATTTTATGTTCAAGTTCTCTCTGTGCCTCACCTTCACCTTTCTCTCTCTTGTTCTTGATCTCTGCGTTCGTCCGACGATGGATTCTACCAATCTGTCGTGGATGACCAATCTACCATTGATGACCTCTCTGCCATGGACAATCTCCCATAATCCATCCTCTAGGGCAGATTTGTAGGTATTCATCAACATTTATCCTGAGGCATCGATCGCTTCCCAATTCTTCCGCAACATTTATCCCTCACACATCGGTCAATTCTTCCCAAATCTTCTTCAGCCTCTCTGCCATTAGCGTCGCTTCCATGGACAACCTCTTTGCCATGGATGATCTGTCCTAATCCGCCCACTATGGCATAGGTCTGTAAGTTTTAACACTAGACCTATCTCCAACAGATCTATAAAGATCGTATTCTTCAACGATCTCTGTTTCTGCATCTTCTGCTAGTATTCACCAATCACTCTATCTCAAGCGCGCGCACACACACACACAACCATACACTCAATCGCACACACAATCACTCTTTCTTCACACACACACACACACTCAATCGGGATCTATATAGCCATAGATTGTGGCCTGTAAGTAGCTTTTGAGAGAAATTTGTAGTTTGCATCTTCATACTATGCCATGAATTTGGCGAGTGGCAGCTTCATATTTATATGAATTTGCATTGAAAAATTATTTAGCATGTTCTTGTAATAGTTTAGGGTTTTTTCTTACTAGGAATTTTTTGTGTGGTGAGTTAGTGGAAATTATTGCGGTGTTAGGTCATTTGTTTCTTTTTTTTTTCTTTCCTCATCTGATTGAACGATCGGGCCATTATTAAAGAACTTAATTACTTATTTGCTATTGAATCCATGCCAACTCTGCAAATAGCATGATTGAAAACTATGAATCTGATTTAATGGGTAAGAAGCTTTATTGAAAACTATGAATCTCATCTGTTTGGTGAAGTTCTCGTTGTACATCTAAATTTCATGAGGCTTTTGCTTGTATGGCACACTCACCGTGCTTTGAATCTGCCTAGGTCTAGTTAGGGCTGCTTAGAGTCATTATAGGGTTATTGTTTGATCTTGTAGTCAATAGCTGAGTGTCCCCATAATCATGATATGAATAATTTGTGATCCATCTATATATTCTCAAAGTGTTATAATTTTGTTTAATTTGTTTTCCTCTAAACATTCAAACCTCTACACACATCTAAAGCACAAACCATTCAACTCATGGAGTGAAACTACGTATAATTTTTTGGAGAATTTGTCTAAACTGTTTGCTTATGTGGGATCTTTCACCCAAGGTCGATTAAGACCAGATCTGGTGATATTTGAACCAGAAGCAACTTCTTCGCTTCATTAAGTCAAAATTAAGAAAAGAGACAGATGAGGTACAATATGTATTTCTTGCTAGTTCTATCGCCCTGTTTCTTTCAGTTGAACACTGTTTCGGACAGATTTTTATTATTATATTTTTGTAAAGTTCATGCTCCTTAATTGTGCTCTTGACTTACTTTCTGCAGGTTGTCATATTCCATGATGGGCAGTATCTTACGCTTAAGGAAGTCTTTTGAGAGTTTGGACTTAACAGGGTGTGCTCAAATTATGTTCCTTCCATCTTTTTCTTCAGAGATTAGAAGTGGAGATACTCTCTCTCTCTCACTCATAATAAGCAATTGCATTGCAGGTATGATCTTAATGTTGATTTGTTGGATGTGCATGCTTATAAGAGTACCTTTCATCGATTTGACAAGTTCAACCTGAAGTATAATCCTTGTGGCCAGAACAGGCTGAGAGGACAATCTCATCCAAGGTCTGTTGCGTGATGAAATCAATACAACATCTCACAATTGATTATATCCTTTAGACTCTAATAAGTTGCATGACAGTTAAAAGAGTATCAATTTACTATTTTGTTTGATTTGATCCATTGGTTATCATATAAGCATACCATATTATCAAGCTGATTGACAAAGATGATTGCCAACTAGGAATTTGCATTTTGCTACTTGACTAAACCCATCTGTTTTATTGTATAGATGTTCTAGAAAACAAATATCATGATAGAGAAATTATTTATTGGTTTTGATTAATTGAGATTTACATTTCAGGTCGTTATATAGCAGAAGTGACAAAGCAGGTTTTATTAGATCTCGAAGCAAGTAAATACCAGGTGTGGCCATTTATTGTCTTTCAAACTTTATTTGGAGGAGATTATGAAGCAACTTCTCTCATACTTTTGTTTAAAAAATACTCGAGAAAAAAATCACAACACCATACTTCCATTATTCCTATTAGGTCTTGGATGCGGTCTAAGAATATTAAGGATATCTTAAAAATTTCATAGTTGTGGTCTTTGGGCTTGGTTTGATGGACTTGATTTTGTGTCCTATCAATCATGATAGGTGTAAGTTGCTTGAATTGGTGGAAATTAACATTTTAGACCAAGAAAAATCCTTCATGCCTTGAAATTTGCCTGAAGTTGTTCCTTTTTTTTTTTCCCACTTCATTTTGGTTTTCTGAATACACTGTCTATAATTGAGAATGCCAAAATTTTTTGATTTTTGAATTTGCCTAAGGTGATCCCAATCTGGCATTTTGAGAATTGTTTTTAAACTGAGAAATGGTGTATTTTTCCTTGGGAGAAAGACATGTAGAATCTCTTCCTATAGGAATCAAGATCTGGATACCCCTTCTATTTCATTCTGGTTTGCTTGTGTACATACTTACTTTCTTCCATTGTTGCTCTCAACAGACATATCTTGGAATTTCAGGTACTTTCTTTTCTTTTCTTGCTTTTTTCTAATTATTTTCTTCTTGCTTCTTTTTATTCGGTAACTTATTTGTTCTTGATTATTTCCTTCTTTCCCCACTATCTTTCCATTTTTCTTGATGTTATTGTTTCGTATTTGTTTGATTGAGCATTTTTTTTTACTATCATTGGTAGTCTTTCTCTGGTTTTTTATGCTCTTGGTTACTTGAAAAGAATGTTTCCTGTATTCTTTTGGGAAGGGACTAAACATACTTATTTAGGCTTGTACTCTTTGCATTAGGATGTGCTAAAACATACAATGATGTTTGTGTAATAACGTGTTCAAGGAATGAACTATGGAGGGTTCATTCTTTGGTTCTTTTGAAATAACTATGTAGTCCTTCTGATTGAACTTAGTTATAATCTCCCTGTTCATTTACTTGGTTATATTTTTGCAGAGATGTTGGCATGGATTTTGCAACCTTAAGTAGATCATTCTGGTCAGGATTGAAATTACTTGGAAAACATCAGACAAGGGAGTGACTGAAGACGAACTGTTTTGGTCTATGGTGATCATGGATAAATGCTGGCTTATCTGGCTGGGTTTGGAAGGTGTGCAGATTATAAACTGGAATTACTTGAACAGAAAAATTTGTATAGGATTTATTCCAAAATTCTCATTGTAAATGTTGTTTTGGTAGGATTTCTCATACTTTGCTTCCTGTAAAATTTTGATTTCATAGAATAAAATTGATTTTTTTTATAAAAAAAAAACGCACCCCAGTGTAGTTTTGTTTGAAACAAGACCATTTTAGCCTTTTTGAGGCAAACCCCTCATTGACAATAAGTTGTCAATTATGTTTCAAATTTTACCTGTGAAATGTCAAAAATAAATTGTGGGTCAAATGTATACTTTTAGCTACAATTAATTGTTGTCACTAAAAGGTTTTAATCGGACATTTAGTGGTGATATAGTATATTTTAGTAGCAAAATTTAATTTACTTGCGACAATAATTGTGGCGGCTAAAAATTTTACATTTAGTAGCATTTTTCATGGTGCAACTAAAAAATTTACTTTTAGTGGCAACAATTAATGTCATAGCTAAATGATTTAGCCACAAAGAAATTGTTGCGGCCTAGTGGCAATAAAAATATTGTCACTAAAGTATATAGTGAAAATTTTTATGCATTTAACCGCAATAATTTTCGCGCCTAAAAGACCAATTTCTAGTAGTGTAATAATATTATAGTAATACTCTCCACACACACCAAGGCATGACAGGTGAAAGTAGACACCAATTCTTACCACCACTTTTTCACTATCAACTTTCAAAAAAACTTGCATAACAATGTCTCTCTTCTTTGTAGGTAGAAACAAATGACTTCATTAAACAAGATCCACTTTAAACCTAAAGCAGAAAAAGTTACTACTATGCATTATGCGGGACAACAAAGACATACTTCACCTATAGAAACCTGAGCTACACCTACATATTTAATAGCCAATTAGCAATCTTATCCAATTTGTATCTTATGATGTCAACATGAATAATTCCACAATAATATTTCCTCATATTAGAAATGAAGTTGTATCCTAGCATCTTAGCATAAATAATAGGGAGGGGGCTTTTGGGGGGCATGGGTGCAATGAGGAGGGGAGATGCCAAGGAGAAGAAAAAAAAATTTATCATAAGGCCAAATTCGTGGAAAAAATAATGTTCATATTCCTTCTTATTTCTTATTTCTTTGACTACTATATAACAAAAAGGGTAGTTGCAAAGAGAAGTAATTGCATCATCATGATCCACCCAATATTTTTTCCTCGTGTGAAAAGTATGGGGGCTAAAAAGGGTAAATTTATTCATGATATATATGGTAAATTTATTCATGATACATGTCACCTTGGTCACCATGTAGTACCAAACCACTCAACCTATTCTTTAAGTAGAGCAGCTAGCTCAAATGTGTTATTCTAGTCCAAGTCCTCCCAGATTTGTCAACCAAATAAAGCTTCGGAGAGAGCATCTATAATTAGACGATCAAAATCCAATTGGAAATTTGGTTGATGGAAGAAAATGGTGTCTTTTCTATCGCTACATATGTTTTACTCCAGAAAATAGAACGGGGAATTCCATTTCAAAGAAGATAGATGATTACTTATTGCTTGAAAGTCACCCTCAACTTCCAGTTGTTCCACTAACCGAAACTGACTTTCACTAGCGCTTGATGGTGCGAACTAAACGAAAACTCTCTCTACGGACTGCAACACCTGTCGTAGGCTCTAGTTACTACTGACCACTAACTTGTTTATTTGGTGGTAACTTTTCCGTTAGTTAAAGGAAATAGCCCAATTAAAATAAAGAAATAAACAATATTAAGAAATAAGGACCAAATGAGGTAAAGCAAATACAAGAACCTACATGAAAAGAACATGCTTGGCTTGGAAATGTGAATATTTACTGAATTCAAGAAAAAAATGTCATAGAAAAAGAACGTAGTTTTACCAGCTTAACGTTTCTTCCAGAGGAAGATTACGACTGTAGAAAGGAAACTCAAAGAGGAATGTTGTTTTGACCCATGATGGCAAGCTTCCATACACTTCAGGGGGTAGCAGAATCAGAGGACTGGAATATTTGACTTTGTCAACAATACTTCTATCTTCCACAATTATTTAGGAAAAAAATAAGCCCAAAATTTGACAAAATCTAACCTCGTTGTTCTTTTATAATGCCTATATCCTGCTACATTGCCAAACTTCTTATCCGCTGAATCCTGTTTTCACAAAAGTTTTACAATATGAGTGCAATTTTGGACGCATGATAGTGGTATCCATCATAAGAGTTAAAAAGTTACGAAACGTAAACCTCAAGCAATGGGACACCACTAAGAAAGAGAAGCAACAATGTAAGTAAAATTGGCCCGAAGACGACAAGCCACTCGGCACCTTCAAGCACAGGAGTTGAAGCCACAAAGATTCCCCACCAAAGAAAGATCTGGAAACAGCACAAGTCAAACTTCCTTGTGTTTTTTAAGAGAATGTAATCAAGAAAGGAGGGTATTAAATGTTGCAAGATGAACCAAGACTTCCTTTATATGAATGCATGCAATATAAAAGTAAAATTTCTATTATATGAATGCATAAAATATGCAAGAGTGTGAAAGTAACATGACAAGAATGAAGCCTACGTGTTTTGTGAACCAAAATGAACCCGACCTCGATAATGGAGAGGACACACCTCCCACTACTACAGCAGCCAACATCCACCACTGGCACAAACAGCCATTACTGATTCAGTTCCCCCATCAACCCAAATCCATTCTTTTTTTCTTTTTCCTTGAACCTAAATTCATTCAACCAACACAACTTCAACTGAAATTGACCCCAAAATCTCTCAGCTCAACACCAATCTAACAAAAATTTCAAACAAGAAATTCAATTGGTCAATATCATTACTGTGCCTGATTGTCTAATGATTCCCTTGCCAAACATGAATCAATTGTTTTTCTCTTGATGAAAACGAATCAGCACAATCTCCTGCCCATTTTGTGAATATTTGGCTGTGGGTGTGCAAGGGAAATACTTTAGGACCTAATGGTATATCTATTGAGGTTTAAAGGTGATTAAAGGATGTTGGGGGTATCATGGTTAACAAAATTGTATGATAGAAATATAATGACTAAGAAGCTGTTTGATGAGTGGAGGAACAATATTTTAGTCCCTATATATACGAATAAGGGAGATACACGTAGTTGAACAAACTATTGATGCATTAAATTAGTGAGTTTTACAATTAAACTTTGCAACTGAGTGATCGGACAACTATTAAGGTTCCAAATTATAGCATCTGACAATCAGTTTGGATTTATACCTAGAAAATCAACAATGGAAGCCATATATTTTGGAGACTGATAGAAATGTATGGCGAGAAAATTAAGAATCTTTCATATGATTTTAAAAGACTTAGAGAATGCATATGATAGGATTCCTAAATATATATTATGGTAGGTTCTAGAAAAAAATTTGCTAATGTTAGGTATATTGATGTGGTTAGGAATATGTACGGAAATATGGTGACTTTAGAGAAAACAATAGCATGTGAGACTAATGAATTCCCATTCAGCATAGACCTACATCAGAGTTCTACTTTAAGTCCATATCTTTTTGTCTTAATCATGGATGAATTGACTAGTCACATTCAAGATCAACTCCCCATCATGTATGTCATTTGCTAATGATATAATATTAATTGATAAAAGTAAAGAAGGAATTAATAATTTAGAAATCTCAAGAGAGACTTTGGAATCAAAATGATTTAACATAAGTAAGACTAAAATTAAATATACGGAATTCAATTCTAGTAAATGAAGGAATCCAAACTGGGAAGTAAATCAAGACATATCGAAGAGTGAATACTTTCAATGTATAAGGTCAATTAGTCATAGAGAGAAAGATTGGTGATGATGTTACTCATTGAAGTAAGGCAGGATGGACTAAATGGAATAATACATCTGGTGTATTGTATGGTTGACAAATATCTCAGAAGCTGAAAGGAAAGTTCTATAAAATACTCATAACAACAACTATGCTTTTTTAGCACCGAGTGTTAGGAAACTAAAAAAATGGTCCGAGAATTGAGTGTATCCAAATTGATAACATGTTAAGACAGATGAGTGGTAAAACAAAAGTATAAAATTAGGAATGAAACTATTCATGAAAATATTGAGGTAGTACAAATAGCAGATAAACTAAAAGAGAATTGACTTCAGTAGTGGTTTGCATATATGTATAAAGGGCCTATTAGTGCACTGGGGAGGAAGAGTGATGCAATAGCTATTGATGACAATTTAATGGGAAGAGGAAGACCAAAACTAACTTAAAAGAAATAGTAAAAAAAAAGCGTGATAACTTATAATTTAACCAAAAAAGAAATAGTAAAAAAAAAGCGTGATAACTTATAATTTAACCAAAACTGTCACCCTAATAGAGCACAATGATAAGCCAATATTTATGGAGCCGATCCCGAAAATTTTGGAACAATGTTTGGTTGAATTAGTTGAGTAGGTGGTGGCAGGTGAGTTCGAGTGTGGGATGTCTGTGCAATCTGCGCAATCAATGGTGCTTTGTGGGTCATCTGGTGGCAGTGTAGTGAGAGTGATAATGGTGGTGGTGTGGGCACGGTGATGGTCTATTTGGGTGTTTGCGGCAGAAAGGAAGCACGATGGAGGAAGGGGGAAGAGAAGCAATAGATGAAAATAAAAAGAAGTTGATGAAACATTGGTGCAGAGATAGGGACAACATTAAGAAGGAATTGTAAGGTATTTCGTCTTCTAATCATGTCATTTTTTTTTTTTGGAAATGGCTTTCTCTGAGAAACATGGGAGTGAAGTGCAACTGGACCTAACCAAGTGGGCACAAACTGAAGTTTTCCCTTTGAAAAGTACTTCAATTTGAGATGGAGATGTCACTTAGAGTGCATATCCAGGGTGGTAACTTAATATTTGATCTATAATCACATATCAATGAAGAACTTAATCACTTATCGATGAAAAACTTCGTGCAGCAACATTTCCTCCTAATACTTCAACTGAGAAAAAGCTAGCACTGACCTCACCAAAATAGTTTGGATGACGAGAGTATTTCCAAACTCCAACGTTGCACCATTTCCCCCTGTTTTCCAAGACGTTCTTAAATGCCAACTTTTGTTGGTCAGCTGTAGCTTCAACTAGAATACCCACAGACCACATAGTCCACCCAATTATGTCCTCAGCATGAAGAGATGGATCTCTGTTGCTTGAATTAACAATTGTTACAGGTAAGCTTACAGTCCACACCCAGACAGCCTGCCACAAGTGAAAAAAGATCTATTAGCAAGACCAAGTAAAATAAACTAGCATAGTTTAACCACAATGAACCACTAAAAGTCATATGCACCCCCAGCATAACCCGCTAAAAGTCAGATGTAACCAGCAAAACCCTCTATCACTATGATATAATCAGCTCTACAGTTTAAAAAGAAGTTACTAAAACCTGAAATAACCAGAATATTGCCAACTTTCCCAAATTGCTGCGCATTTCATCAAAGCGTCGATCTTCACCCCACTGCAAAATCCTAGGAAGAAATGTTCACAAATCAAGACCACAGCGTAGATAATCTCAGTGCAGTTTTTTTTGGATAAGTACTTAATGTTATTTTTTTTCTGAAAATATTGGTTGCATTTTCGCTTTCCACCAAGTAGAATTGGTTGGCACGGACCAAAATTTTGTTTTGATGTATATTTTGGTAAGCTCGGAATTGGAAATGTGTCAGAAACACAATGGAACACGACAAAACGAATTTTGGAATTTTGACTCCAAAACATCTGAGAAAATTCCAAAACATGGGAATTTAGATTATCTATCATTACTTCATTTTTATTTTCCCTGAAATCGAATGTTTCAATTGTTTTGGTGGAAACAAAGCTAAGCTATGTTCCTTGATTGTCGCAAAGGTTATGTTAACATTGAGAGAGAGAGAGAGAGAGAGAGAGAGGTGAGAATGAGAAAGAGAAGTTACCCTACCTTCCCTTTCACTTCATATATATATATGTATGTATGTATATATATATGTATGTATGTATGTAAATGAAACTAAAAGACTAATGTACCCTTCTTGGTATATATTTATTACATAAGTGTCACTCTATATATTCTAACACTCCCCCTCAAACTGGTGAATATATATCATATAATCCCAGCTTAAAAAAAATATCCCTTAATTGAGAACTACTCAACGAGTTAGTAAACATATCAGCAAGTTGATTCTCACACCTGACAAAAGGTGTGACCGTGTTTCCACACAAAACTTTCTCTTGAATAAAATGACAATTAACTTCAATATACTTTGTTCGTTCATAAAACACGGGATTAGAAGCAATAACAACTTAATTATCACAAAACAACTCAATTGGAGGCTTGACCGGAACCCAATTTCCTTTAAGGAAGTGTTGCAACCACTTACTACAAGTATGAGTAGGGATGGCAATGGATCAAGAAAAAATGGGTATTCGTTCAAACCCGTCTTGTTTGGGCCAGGGATGAACTATACGTATTGGACACTAGACGTATACGGGGATACCCATATAAACTTGTGCGGGGATGGACTTACCCTTACCCTTACCCTTACCCCTACCCCCGCCCCTCCCTGCCCTGCCCCATCCCCGCTATACCCATTAATTCGGCTGCTTTGTTAGTTAGTTCAGCGTCAGGATTATTTTAGTCACTTAATAATTGTTGGACATGCATCAGGACTTGAACCTCATTCCACACCAGATTACATTACTAACCATTTGATCTTCTTTTACAATAGTTATATACTTAGAATTAGTTTGCATGTAATTTTAAAAGAGAGTCTATTTTGACATATTTTTAGAGTGTTGTTGAATTATTTAAAATATTGGATTTATTTAGAATTCTGGATTATGTTGGCTTGAGTTTGGGCTTGGGTGGGTATGTGGGAAGCGGGAACGGGGATTAAAAATTTACCCGCGGACGGGAACGGGAACGAGAATGGGGATAAAAACTATACCCGTTAACGAGGGTCGATCGGGGATGAACAAATTATTTTTAAGCGGGTACAGGGATGGAGACTACACTCCTCGGCCCCGCTTCGGTCCACTAACATCCCTAAGTGTGAGATATTGCCCAGGACTCAACTTCTGCACTAGACCATACCACCACTGTCTATTTTTTATTCTTCCATGTAACCAAATTACCGCCTAAAAAAGTACAATAACATGTGGCATCTGTGAACCCTTCCCACCTAAGATGCCTATAAGATCTATATAACAATCAAAGTTAAAAAGCTCACTTGAGATATCTAATAATATGAACAACAACATCTCAATCTTGTTCTCGAGGAGTTTTCATAAATTGACTTATTACACTCATTACATAAGATATATCTGGTCTGGTGATGGTGAGATAATTTAACTTCCCAACTAATTGATGATATCGTCCAGGATGTGAGAAACATTAACCTTCATCCACTGAAAGTTTATAGTTTGAATCCATAGGTACATCAATTGATTGACCACCTAGAAAACC
The DNA here is from genome assembly GCA_023539305.1 of Ilex asprella. NCBI lineage: Eukaryota > Viridiplantae > Streptophyta > Magnoliopsida > Aquifoliales > Aquifoliaceae > Ilex > Ilex asprella. The sequence continues at coordinate 24,985,371 of CM042192.1, forward strand.
TATTTCCTCCAAAAGTGACATTTTTTTGGGGACAAACTAATACCCTGTTTCGATCTAACAATTTCAATACCAAGGAAATAACGAAGTTTACATAGATTTTTAGTGTGAAATCGGTATTGCATAAATTGTTTCAACTTGACAATACCAACTAAGTCATCACCGATAATCACAATATCATCAACATAAACAACAAAGAGAATATTATCTTTATTCTTATACAAGTAAGATATTGAATGATCTGTTTGACATTTATGAAGACCAAAATCCAGTACCGCATCTGAGAACTTGCCAAACCTTGCTCATGGAAATTGTTTCAGCCCATATAGTACCTTCTGTAACTTACACACACTCCCCTGATACTCTAGAGCAACAAACACAGGTGGTTGCTCCATATAGACTTCTTATACCAAATCACTATGTATGAAAATATTCTTCACATCTAATTGAAATAAGGGCCAATCAAGATTAACAATGAGAGATATCAAAAACCCGGATAGAAGATATCTTAGCCAATGGAGAGAAGGTCTCGGCAGAGTCAACACCATACGTCTAAGTGTAGCCTTTAATAACCAGATGAGCTTTGAAACGATCCACAAAATTATTCGGATGAAATTTAATGAAATAGACCCAACGACATCCAATAGTCTACTTGAAAGGAGGCAAGGAAACAAGTTCCCAAGTATGATTGTCATGGAGTGTGTGCATCTCTTCTTCCATAGATTGTCGCTAGCGTGGATTAAATAATGCAGTCCAGGCAGTCTTAGGAATAGACAAAGTAGATAACTAGAAGGTAAAACATAAGAATAAGGGAGATAATGAACGGGAGGAAACAAAATTACCAATAGAATGATTAGTAACACAAGAATGAGTACCTTTATCAAGAGAAATCAATAAAGAGTAGAGAATTGAAGTAGTCGGATCTGAAGACAATAAAGAAGTTGATGGTGAAACTGAATCTAGTATGGGCAGCCTTGATCGACCAGAGTAAACCAGTAAAAGTGTGGTGGAAGATATATGAGCAAACACTGACATAGAAGATGATTTAGGAGATGAGGAAACTAGAACAGAAACTGACAAAGGAAGAAAAATAAGTAAGGGAGACGACTCGGGGATACAAGTAAGAAGAACAGGTGGTGCAGAGAAATGTGTTAGACTCCTAGAAGGTAACGTCAGCACAAGTATCAAGAACTATATAACAACGATAACCTTTTTAGATGTGAGAATAAACCAGATATTCCCATTTATGATTTTTGACTCATGTGACTTAAGGAATTTAGCCAATTACAAATATGCCTTTACAATGACCATGATTCATTCATCTCTAGTTAAGCTAGAGCTTTTTATCAGTAGTGTTCAATATGTGAACAAATTCCTCAAGGAATGCGTAAAAGCTTTTCAAGCAATATTATCTCATTCATACCTCATTAATAAAAATACTCCCAACCGAAGACCCCATATCACTACAAGCAACGTCAAGACCACCTGAAAGATGAAGCCAAAATCATAAATGGGAAAAAAATATGCAATAATGAATTGGGCTCTACCAAGTATATAGTTTGTTGTTTCCGTTATGTGAATGATACTTTTTGTTGCATTCCTTATATTCAATGCACGTGTGCTGGTTTGGAGGGTGTCAAGCATACATATTTTTAATGAAACTCAACAAACAAATATCTCAATAGAAGAATATCTCAATAGTAGTCAATTATTAAATACCACAATCCAAAAAATTAGTTAGATGTTTTGAGTTTTTTCACTAATATTAGCATGGAGGGGAAAATATCACATAAAAGAGGTTTGCATCAAAACAAGAGAACCAAGTCTACAGCCACGACGGATGCTAAGACTGGGGAATTTTGTTCATTTGTGTAATAGTAAACATAATCAATGTACAAAGATAAAACAATATCTCTAACAAATGAAAGTGCAGAGACAAGACTTATTTGAACTTTTGATGTGAATATCCATATATATATATATATATATGTATAATGAGATTGCATCAAAAAGAGATCTACTTTGTCTTCGACCATGGGGGGTGAAATGAGAGTTTTAAAAGACCCCAAAGTTGAGAAGGATTATTGTCATCCTAGAAGTGAAAGCAACTTGTCTCAAAGAAAAAAAGAACCTTTAAAGACAGTTTGACCTCCATAGATGCAGTATATAATTTAGAATCGTTGAAACTCAATGATTATATAATAAGGCTTTATAAGTATCTTAATTTTGGATGATATGGTCTGACACCTGATGACTAATGTGGAATCAGGAATAGGATATATAATCAAGATCACACATGCATGCAGATCAAGTAGAAATTTTACTCATTTCTTGGACACCGTAATATTAAATTAAAGAAAAGACATAATCGGAGAATTTGAAATATGACTTTATTTCATCAAACAATATTGTTAGACCACATAAAACTCGAGAGTTGAGGTGTAAGAAAGGTGCAAAACTTGCATCTTGTTATTAAGTCCTGGTGCAAGGAGCATAGAGCTACTGAGACAGAAGCTAATCATTTTAGTTTTTAAGCCACAAGGACTAAATTACTGTGTAACACCTCAAGGAAAGAACCCACTTCTCTCTTAGCATCCTACATTTGCATTAAACATTGGATAAGTGGATCACAGATAGTTCTACTTGCCAAATAATCTGAGCCTTTTCCACTATAGGCACATCCCTCAAGAATATCACAAAGCCCGAACATAGTAGCACCCAATATAGTCTTGAAAACATGTATTTTTTTAAGAAAATTAGTAACATAATAAAGGCACGGAAATTTTTTATGGAATTTGTAGTGAATGGAAGATGGCCCCTTGTATAAGATTTTACATCTGTTACAAGAAACATTTTTTGCTAGCATCAAAGATAGTCCTTTGCTGTCTCGTGATTTTCTAGACTGACGCAAGATTTTGAAAAAAAAAAAAAGCCTGTGAGAAAAATATATGAAAAGATAACTGCCAAATTTAGACCCTAAAAGGATTGAATGAAGCCCAGAAAAGTGGACTTTGGAATGCATTATTGAAGTACGACATGGTAAACGGATTACTTCACAGTGCTTACCGAATAATCCTTGCTCAGTGAAAAAAAATTCATCTACGAAAATAATAGAAACTCCTACATAGTCATACGCTGAATATATGTTGAGAGAGTGGGAGATTCTGCAAGTTTTAACACTTGTTAGAATAAATCTTACCTGTCGAAAATGCCATGATCCTTTGAGAACTAGAGTTAATACAGCGACTATAACAAAATTTGAGCTTCCTGTTAAAAACAACTACAGTTATCCCACAAAGTCAAACAACCACTGACAATTGGCTAATATAAATCTTTTCAACAACAAATTCGAGCCAAAATGAACTCAATAACCCTTTTTTTCTGTTATTCAAACCCAAAAATCACTAAAACTAAGCTGTGCAATACAACCGTCTATTGCAGGTTGCTGTATAAACTAAGTTCAATTAAATGTTTAGGCCCATTTAGCAAACAAAACTCCATGAAAATTGAACAAGGAACAATGACTATGAAAAATGGGTGTTGATGGTACCCGCAAAGTCAGTGACCTTATCGAATTTCAGCAGTGCCGTAATAATGAAGAATAACAACTGATAACTCACCTGCAATATAACCAAAACACTCAAACTAAAAACTTAAGTACATACATGCGTTGCCAAAAAACTACGGGCCTATGTATGTGTTGTGTGTGTGTGTGTGTGTGTGTGAGAGAGAGAGAGTATATTACAGTGACAATGGCTGTCAGAGCTAAGAAATGGGAGTCGATTACGGTTCCCATGATCTTCAACAACTGGAGAAAGCCCAATGTTTCGTTCTCAGGATTGGCATTGCTAACTACATATTTATTCAAAAGGGTCTCTATCTTGTGACTATTCTTTTTTCCATTTCCTGTTGTGTGGCTGGGATATGAACAGCAGCGGCAGCGCCAAGGCCCGCTAATACCGACCTTCTACATATCTTTTTTATTCTATATTTCGCATTAGGACTTGTTTGGTTGGTGTTTTAGACATTTTGGAACAAGCTCCGTCACATTTTTTTGGGTTTTTTTTTTTTTGGGGAGAGGTGGGGGGTGTTGGGTGCGTATGGGCTAATCCCTATGATTTGTTTTAATACGTTGTCATTTATTTTTTCTAAAGTAACAGATCATTTGTCACCAATTCAACGATAAACAAATTATATTGGTGAGTTCTTCACCGATATGTGGCGAATAATCTACTAATAAAAAAATTAAGAAAAATATATAGTGATCGAGACATATTGTTCTTCATATCAATTAAATTGAGTCCTTATCTCTAAAGTTATATTTTGTTTTCTATACAAGGGATGCCTCTTAAGCATCAAGTTAAAAATTGTGTTTTTTAATAATTATATTTGAAAATTCATGAAGCATAATTTTTAAGCACAACTTGTAAATTACTCCTCAATTTATAATAAATTACATTTTATCTGAAAGGCTTCATAAATTGTAAAAATTCGTGTGAGAGTTTATCAGATTAAATAATCAGTGAAAATTATTGATTTTACTATTTACTTTTCTCATTTTGAAATCTAATAAGCTTACAAGAGGCTTGTCCTAGCTCAGGAAGGCTTACCCTTTATATTGGCAGGAAATAGGGTTTGTTTTGGGGGCCAGGTAAATACAAATTTGCGAACATCCGCTCGAGCCATTAGAGAGCAATCAGAAAGTTGTGTGTCATTGGAATGAAAAAATGCATCAATCTACATCTTACAAGAAGGGACCGCTTGAGCGGCCTAAGAGTGACCTCTATTGCCTAACTCATTAGTTTTTCTCGATTTTATCTCTAAGTGTTTAGAGACCACTCTAGCCGAGGGCAAGCAAGCAGATGGTAGTCCATACTGGTTGTTAAGCTTGAAACCCAACAAAAACTAGTCTTATTAAGCACTAAAGCGTGTTACACAAATAGGGTCCAATGAATTACTCAATCTATATTTTCAAAGCATATTTAAGGTTTAGAAATCCCTTTTCATACAAACGCCTATGAGTCATTCACAAATTTTCGTAATTCCAATTCCATTTACTAAATTATCCTATGTGTATAAATAAACTGAGGGTCCTAGGTCTCTAGGTCATTACCTTTGACCTAAGCATTGAAGGTACATCAAATATTTTCTTGATTTGTCTGTGAAGCTGGAACTCTGTCCTTTCATGCTACTTTTGGAGCTTTGATCTCTGAACCATTTTGACTATGAAATTATGTTGGGAATTAGAAACACTTCATGAAATCAGTCAATTATAATAAAATTCCTAACTATCTCTCCCGTTGGAAATTTCGTAAAAAAAAATTAAAAAATAGAAGAGTAAGAAACTTAACATTACAACTTGAAAATCATTGAAAATAAAATGAATTTTAAACAAATATCAATACTCATTGTACAAGCCTCACAATCTTAGAAAACTAGGTAGAATATTATTGTAAACCTCCACATTCTTGTCTTTATATAATAACATAATAATTTTGAGGGAAGAATGAACTATATATGTTATAAAAGTAGAAGTTAGGAAGTGTTCCGGAGTTAAAACACTTTTTTTGATAGAACTTGGGTAGAAAGAATTTTGACACTACCTTATTAATTTGATCATAACTTTTTATCTTGATGTTTGTTTGATCTAAAATTGTTTCAGTAGATACTAGACTTCCAGGGCTACAAAAGAGTATTTCACGAAAATATTCTAAATCGACCTCTAAATGAGCCAAAACCTCATTAGATATTCAAATAAAAATGGAATGATGTTCGAACGTGAAAGTCTGTTCGAACGGCAGTTCGTTCCAGTTGGTCTGATGAAAAACCAAAAGTACTGGGAGTAACTAACGTTTGAACGTCAAATGACGTTTGAACTTGAAGCATCAATTTGCACTACTAACGTTCGAATGCCAAATGACGTTCGAACGTGAGCAATGAATCAGAGTATCAAATTTACATTGGTTGGAATCTTTTCTTACCCTATAAATACATAAGGCCGTCTCCCTTAGCTCCAATACAACATTTCTAACCCTAGAGAGTCTTAGAGAGGAATAAAGAAGGAGAAAAATACAAGATCAATGAGGATTTTCACATTGGATTGGATCAAAACTCTAGTTCTTCACACAATACTAGGGAAGAAGAAAGGTAGAGATTTCTTTCCACTGTTTTTCATTAAGGCTAGTATGTTTTGACTCTATATCTTAGATATATGTTATGGAATCCTTGTTTCTTCATGTTCTTGAAAATCTTACCATATTTTGAGGGAAGTTATGGTTTGATAGCCATAAAAATTCATGTTCTTGATTTCAAAACCTAGTTCTTCAAGAAATAAAAAATTTTCTTCTTGATATTCCTTTGTTCTTCATTCAAAAACTCTAGTGCTTTATTTGGAACAAGAATGTTATATCTTTTGATGATTTCTTGCTTATTTTTCTTGAGATGTTATGTTGAAAAAATGCCTATGGAATTAGAGATTTTTGATTTACTTGTGATTTGAGAAATTTGTTGGTATTGTATTTCTTGTGTGAATATTTGAATGAACATGGGTGGCTGTTGATCGAGTATCGTAGAGTTGGTAGATGCGTTTCTTATTTCGTGTGGGTTTGAAGGTTCCTATCACTCGTAGTGAGGTTGATGTCTTGCGAGGACCAAACTACTATTTGTTCACTTGATATCGAGGTTGAGGGTTAGTATATTATTCCTGGGTTGATTTTGTCACTATAGATGCGTCGGCATATGCCCTTCCTAAAGTTGTGTATCCTTGCGAGGATTGGGTGTGTGTGTGGGTCAGAATATTCTCAATGTGTGTATTCATGTGAAGTCTTACTGCATACCTGAGATACAGATACAATTGGGGATAAAGATACAAATGTAGGCGAAATGGTTTATTGTTAAAAAGATACAATTGTTGCTAATGGTTTATTGTTTGAAAATTGGTTTGACTTCTTCATTCTATATATTGATATTGT
>CM042192.1:24997338-25008078 GCA_023539305.1 Ilex asprella
CTACAACAATAGCTATCAGACAAGTATTGAAATGACTCCTTATGAGGCATTTTATGGAGACCATATAGGTCCCTGACTTGTTGGTTAGAAGTTGGAGAGAGTAGCTTGTTTAGGTCAAAAATTATTCGGGAGACTATCGAGAAAATTCAACTAATTAGGGAAAGACTACGCACGACACAAAGTAGACAAAAAAACTATGTGGGTAGAAGAAGAATACCATTGGAATTACAAGAGGGGGACTATGTGTTCCTTAAGGTATCATCCAAGAAGGGAGTGTTTAGATTTGACAAGAAGAAAAAATTAGCCCCAAGATATACCGAATCATTTGAAGTGATCTAAACGGTGGGCAAAGTGGCGTATCAACTTTGGTTACCACCTGGTTGTCAGAGGTACATGACGTGTTCCATGTGTCGATGTTAAGGAATTGTCAATCAGATATAACACCTGTTGTGGATTTGGAGGGAATTGAAATTGAAGATGGACTCACATAAGAAGAACAACCTGTGGAGATTTTCGATACCAAGGAGAAGGTGCTTCGAAATAAAGTAATCCAACTGGTGAAAGTCTTGTGGCAATATCATGGGGTGGAGGAAGCTACTTGGGAACCAGCGCTAGAGATGCGAGAGAAGTACCCTCATTTGTTTTCTACTTAAGGTAAGTTTCGAGGACAAAACTTTCTTTAAGGGGGTGGATTGTAAACCCCCACATTCTTGTCTTTATATAATAACGTAATGATTTTGAAATTCTCATATATGTAGTGAGGGAAGCATGAACTATATAGGTTATAAAAGTAGAAGTTAGGAAGTGTTCCGGAGTTAAAACATATTTTTTGATAGAACTTGGGTAGAAAGAATTTTGACACTACCTTATTAATTTGACCATAACTTTTTACCTTGATGTCCATTTGATCTAAAATTTTTATAGTAGACACTAGACTTCCAGGGGTACAAAAGAGTATTTCATGAAAATATTCTAAATCGATCTCTAAATGAGCTAAAACTTCATTTTAAATTTAGATGAAAATGGGATGACGTTTGAACATGAAAGTCTGTTCGAACGACAGTTCGTTCTAGTGCTTTGGTCTGATGGAAAAACAAAAGTACTAGGAGCAACTAATGTTCGAACGCCAAATAAAGTTCAAACGTGAGACAACAATTTGCACTACTAACTTTCAAACGCCAAATGACATTTGAACGTGAGCAACAAATCAGAATATTAGATTTACGTTAGTTGAACTCTTTTCTCACCTTATAAATACATAAGACCATCTCCCTTAGCTCCAATACAACATTTCTAACCCTAGAGAGTCTTAGAGAGGAAGAAAGAAGGAGAAAAACCCAAGATTAAGGAGGATTTTCACATTGGATTTGATCAAAACTCTAGTTCTTCACACAATACTAGGGAAGAGATTTCTTTCCACACTTTTACATTAAGGCTAGTATGTTTTGACTCTATATCTTAGATATATGTTATGAAATCTTTGTTTCTTCATGTTCTTGAAAATCTTACCATATTTTGAGGGAAAGTTATGGTTGGATTGCCATAAAAATTCATGTTCTTGATTTCAAAACCTAGTTCTTCAAGAAATATAGATTTTTCTTCTTGATATTCATTTGTTCTTGATTCAAAAACTCTAGTGCTTTATTTGGAATATGAATGTTAGATTTTTTGATTATTTTTCTTGAGATGTTATGTTAGTAAAATGCCTATGGAATTGGGAATTTTTGATTTACTTGTGATTTGAGAAATTGTTGGTATTGTATATCTTGTTTGGATGTTCGGATGAACATGGGTGGCCATTGATTGGGTATCATAGAGTGGGTAGATGAGTTTCTTACTTCGTGTGGGTTTGAAGGTTCCCTATCACTCGTAGTGAGGTTGGTATCTTGCGAGGAACAAACCACTATTCGCTCACGTGGTATCGAGGCTGAGGGTTAGTATACTATTCCTGGGTTGATTTTGTCACTGTCGATGCGGAGATATACGCCTTTCCTAGAGTTGTATATCCTTGTGAGGATTGGGTGTGTGTGTGTGGGCCAGAATATTCTCAATGTGTGTATTCGTGCGAAGTCTTGCTGCATACCTGAGATACATATATAATTGGGGATAAAGATACAAATGTAGGCGAAATGGTTTATTGTTGGAAAGATACAATTGTTACTTTATTGTTTGGAAATTGGTTTGACTTCTTCATTCTATATATTGATATTGCGTAAACTTGAGATTGAATTATGTCACTGTTTTCTTTCAAATGTCATATATGATATTTGTACAATGAGACTGACGGATTTTATATATTTTCTAAACCTTGTTCGAGTTTGGGAGGATTTTCCTACAGAACTTAGTGATCACACCTTACAAACAATATGTATTTTCAAAATTTAGTTTAGAGGAAGAGCTTAGAGTCAATGAGCAGGTAGCTTGGGAAACTCAATTGGATGGAAGCTTGGATCCTGAGGGGGATGTCTGGAGTTGTTCTATTTATGTCCTAGACTAGGAGATACATTTTGAGACAAAGTATGAATGATATTTTGTTTATTTCGTTGCATGATAAAAGTTAATTTATGGGATGTAATGGTCATGGTTTGACATATTCTTTTGGATGATGTTGTAGGTATTATGTATGATGAATGAAATTTTCTTTATTTATGGATTTTATTAGTTGTTCTCATGATGTGAATGGTTTTAGATAGTAATGTCATCCAAGGTGAATTTTGGGACGTTACAGTTATCTTTAGATGAATGTTTTGCAGATCATAGTTAAGCACATGACAACTCAATCAATAAACTCGTAAAAAGCATCATATGTGTAAATGACATAATATAATCACATGTATGGAAATTACCAAGAGAAGCATAGGGTATATTTATGTTAGCATCATACAATTGCAATTCATGCAACATTTATAAGAAATGCTAGTCCAATATGCTTGAGAACCAATAGATTTAGCAAATACAATGCAAAGACAAATTCTCCCTATTAGTTGGTGTTCACAAAAGCAAATAACAAGTGAAAAATAGCAAAGAAAATGTGTGACTTCATTCCAAGTTTGTAAATGTACTCCACTTGAGTATGTTAACAAACTCCTCTTACTTTGTTCCCATGCAACTAATCCCTAGATAGTTTTAAATGTCACCCTAATTAATTCCAAAACTTCTCCCCTTTTTATCACGAAGTGCCAAATTGCAATAGTAACAAGTAAAGTAGAGAAACAGAGTATTAAAAAGATAATAAAAAATAACATCTAGCATAACAAGGATATGAAAAATGGAATAGGGAAAGGGACAAACACATGAGACATAACTTCAAGTCTAAAAAGTAATCGCTAGCCATAAAGTATGAAGACTGAAAGTACGTCACCTAACAATAAAAAATAAACAAATGAAAACATAACATTAGTAAAACTAGAGTACTTAAGCACAAGACCATGAATAAATTAATCACTCATAAAGCTTCCATACGGTCTTATACTAAGTCTCCTAAATCCAATAGCTCTGGTGGTTATATCATCTCCACCATCATGATCATCATCATCTCGTGCTCCACTACATCGGGGTTGCGGTAGATCTGACTCATTATTGTCATCAAACTTTGGTTCTCCTTCCTTCTTCTTGCCCTTTAGAAACCTCCCTAACTATATGTCCAATAGATCCCAAAGCAAACTTCTGGGCATCTTTTAAGCTCACAACTAGGCTGTCTATGACTTCTAACATTTGAGAGGTTAGTCGATGATGCTCATCCATACGCTTCTCCATCCGTGTCAGCATTTTAACTACAAAAGCTAATTAGGCAACCAAAATGTCAAAGCCAAACTCAGGTGGTAGTGCAATGGAAGTACTACCTCGTGGGTGTAGTGATGGTGGTGCACTTGGTCTTGTCTCATCATGAGGAAACTCCATCTCATCCTCAACCACAACATACTTGGTTAAAGATTTACTCAATTTCACAGAACTCTTATTTAGAGGCCTATGGGGTTTCTAAATTTTATCCTTAGGCAAGGTAACCACACCTTTAGCCTTGTAGATCTGAGTAATCAATGATACAAAAAGTAGACCATTAAATACTATACCCTCCTCAAAAGCTCGCCAGATGACCCCTAGAATCAATAAAGGTAGGTCAATATCTTACCCAATGTCTATGGTGTGTAACATATATGTTCTTTGGATAGTGAAATCAGAAACATAGGTTTTCTGGTCAATATTGTAGTTGGCTATAAGATTAAAAAACATTCTATATTATTGAGTCAATCTCTTCTAAAAAGAATATTTATTCAGCTCAATTGTTAGGATGAGGAATACCATACAATTCAGTAGCCATAATAGAGAGACAAGATTGTTTTGCCCAAAGATCAATCGCACATATGATATTAGGGTAGTACTAACAATATTCATTTATTAATTAAATACATTGGCAAGTTAATTTATCATATTACTAGCTAATTTCATTTTAACATACATGATAAAGTCCATAGAGTATAAGTTAAGAAAATAGTTTCTCAAGGTGTTGAGAAGATGAGACCTATACTTCTTAGTACTTAACTCTTAAGTGTTCCTAATCATAGGATTATTATGTAGACACTATGTAATCTTGATAGACTAACATACACTATGTTTGCTCATGTTGGATATGAGGTGATTCGTCGAAGTCACTAGTGTAGGGACATTGAAGAAGGTGTGTGGGTGCTTGTTAGAGAACAAGTTCATTAAAAATGACCATTGACTAACGTAGAATTTTTCTATGGAGTTTTACATAGTTGTCAACGTTAAATTCTAAAGTTATAGTTATGTAACTAATCCGTAGACTTGAGACTCCACGACTGTCTTGTGCATAGACTTCTATGCTTTAACTATACAACATATTCATATACTAACAATGTAACTTGGATATTTGTAGTATACTAACAATGTAACTTTAACTATACTAACATATTCGAATGTCTACAACCAGTTACACTTTAAAATCTAATTAAGAGTTAATTGGAGTGAAAACCTAATTAAGACTTAATTAGAGACTTTATTACAATTAATAGTTAATAAATGGGTTATATGTAATTATGAGATAATTATAATTAGACCCAAACTAGGATTAGAGTCTTCTACGAGTCTATATTCATATAGGAGGTGGATATATGAGATAACTTTCTTGCTAGCACAAGAAAAATCACCCCACATTCTCTATCTCTACTAGTTTTATCAAAGGTTGAGGTAGATCCTTCAAGTTTATCAATTCTTGTGGAGACCAATAGGGCCAAACAATTGTGTGGCTTGGGGTCAAGTTCAAATTCAAATTTGAAGATTCAAAGTTTTTGACCAAGCTTGAAGATCTTTAAAAGCATGCTTCAAGATGTAGCCCTTAATATTCTCTATAGATCTAAGGTTGATCGGTTTGTATTAAACATGAATAGATCTTGGAATGAAGAATCAATTTTTATTATTTTTAATTTTTGTTGCATTTATTATAGATTCCTTACTGTGGTATCAGAGCCATTATTCATGATTTAATATAAACTAAGCTATTGTCCTTTAATTAAATTAGAATATTGTTTTATAACTAAATTAGGAGATTTTCTTCTGATTACTTGAGGAGATAGAATTCTAATTAAACTAGGTGATTACTTTTTTATTATATTAAGAGATTGTCTTTTAATTAAATTAAAAGATTGCTTTCTAACTAAATTAGGAGATTGTCTCCTAATCAAATTAAGCGATTGTCCTTTACATAGATTAGAAGAATGTCTTTTAACTAATTTAGTAGATTGTCTTCTAATTAAACTAGGAGATAGTCTATGTAAATGAAACTCTTAATCTTGCACACTAGATGCTCTTGGTCCTTTGCTATGAATTCGTCTGGTTGCACTTGTCAAGATTCCCGTTAAGGAATGTTGTCTTGACATCTATTTGCCAAATCTCATAATAGAGATAAGCCACAATGGATAACAGAATCTAGATCAATTTTAGCATAGGTACTGGCAAAAAAGTCTCCTCATCATCAATTCCCTCTTTCTAAATAAACCCTTTCGCAACAAGCCTTTCCTTAAAGGTTTCCACCTTATCGGGAGGTTCTACAAGTTTTCAGACCTAGTTGGAGTACATAGAATCCATCTTAGACATCATAGCCTTTTGCCAAAGCTTTGCATCTTTATCTTGGAGTGCTTCATTGTAGGTCCACGGATCGAAAATCTGTTCCTCAAGGATTCTGTCAAAAGACTCGCTCAAGAATATAAACCAATCCAGTTGACGAACAATCCTCCCACTACGATGAGGTACTGCCTGTATTTGTGCATCACGAGTGACATGTTGTGATGGTTTTGCACGAGTGTCGATATTCCTCCCACTATGACAAGACAATTGGATATTGTCTACTCTTTCATTGAATGTTTCCTCTTGTATACTTGGCACTGCCAGACCAGTTTGTTGTGGTATGCTAGAAACAGATAACTGGGATGTAATCCCTACCTCTAATAAGTAGTTCCTAAACTCTCGTAAGAGGTATTCACCACTATGATCAGATTGTAATGTCTTTATACACTTCCCTTGACACTTCTCCTCTTCAGCCCTAAACTCTTTGAATTTCTCAAAGTATTCTAACTTATAGCACATCAAATAAATGTACCCATACCTTGAATAATCATCAATGAAAGTGATAAAATATTCAAAGCCTCTTTTAGCTTGGACAATCATAGGTCCACACAAATCATAATGAACTAATGCTAATAGATCATTTGCTCTATAGCTCTCTGTCGTAAAAGGCCTCTTAGTCATTTTATATTCCAAGCAAGATTCATAGACTAGAAGTGTCTCCACTTCCAATGAATTCAATGGTCCATTTTGTGACTTGTCTTTGAATCCTCCATAAGTTAATATGACCCAAGCGTAAGTGCCAAATATACAATTGGTTTATTTTAGAAGGTTCATTTCTCTTAAATGACGAGGTGTTATTCATTTCAGTTAGTTGCAGTGTCAGTGAGATAGGATTAATAATATAAATATCATTCACTAATGAACCAAAAAAAAAAAAATGCTTATTGTACTTAATAACCATAGAGTCACTAAAATAAACATTATATCCATCCTTAACTAATTTAGTAACTGAAACTAAGTTTATTTTAATATCAGGTGCATAAAGACAATCCTTTAGAATTAAAACTCTTTCTCTACCAAAGCATAAATGTAAATATGCTACTACAACTACTGCCATTCTCATTACATTGCCCATATTTAGATAAATCTTCTCATCACTAAGCTGCCTGATTTCCTATAACCCCTACAAGAATTTATAGACATGATTAGTGGCTCCTATATCTACACATCAGGTAACAATAGATAACATCGCTAAACATGATTCAACAACTAGTAAATGAGTTTTACCTGGATTTTTCACTTTATTGAGGTAGATCAGACATTTCCTTCTTCTAGTGTCCTAACTGCTTGCAATGAAATATTTGCCCTTAGGCTTTTTCACTACTCCCTAAGAGCCAACAACTTGCTTTTGGCCACTTTTCTACTTCTTCTTTCCTTTCAGCATAGAAGTAGAACCTTTCTCTATCACATAAACATGAAGTCGCTGCTGAAAGAGACCTTTAGTTAGCTAGCATTCCTTAAGGAGTTTTGCTAGAGAATAAGAATGCTTATTCATATTGTAATTAAGATGAAAATACTTAAAAGACTCTGGCAGAGACTAGAGTATTTTTGTTTTGAGAGGGAGAACCTGATATGGATATTCCTTCATGATTATATAGGCCCTTGTAAGCCTATTTTTAGCATTCTAAACATCTATAGAGCTAATTAAAAACGCTAGATCCCTAAATCCCCAAAGGTCATCTATCTTGATTCTTCCATTCAACATCACACATTGAAGAAATAGATCTAGCTTGGATATCAATATGCCCTAGAAGATCGCTTGAAAAGGCTAAACAATTCATTATGATGGATTCGTTCAAGTGAAGTTACTCATAACTTTAGTGGATAGTATCTAGATGAGAGAATTGTAGTAAACATGAGCATGTAACCATGATATTGGTTGAGGTTTAAGTCTCGAGCACTTGTAATTTGACTTTAAGTTTAGTGGATTAGGTTAGGTGAACCTCAAGTGGTTCCGTAGTTTTTCCTGGTTGGTTTTTTGTGTAAACAAATTGCTTGTGTTCTTTATCGCTTTATTTTTCATATACACTAGTAATCACACACATGTGATCTATGTGTTTGAATGAATGATTGTTAATCTTTCCATTCATTAAAATGGGTTTTGTGATCATTAGCTTTGGGTGAGGGATCGAGGTCATGGTGAATTTGAGTGTAAATTGATCAATTACTAAATCATTGCATCAATTCACATGAAGGGTTTTTGGGTTGATAAAAAGGGTTCAAGTACTTGATCAATTAATTTCTTAATTGTTAATTATGGTGAGTGAAGTTTTCAATTTGTGATTGTTCAAATGAAAATTTTTAATAAACCTATTCACCCCTGTAAGTTATGTCTAGCGATCCCACATGTATAATCATGAGGGAAGATCCACATTGAATCTCTCTCCTATTCTTATATTTCTATATGCTCAATTTTTGAGTTGGATAAAGTTGATAATCCAGTTATATCTTAAAAAAAGCGATGACACAAAATCTGATTAGATTTAGTGCTTTGTGGTTTAGTGACTATCATGACATGTTGGCTTTTATTGAAATTTAAATTTCTAATTTTATGAATTGGGCTCTAATTAGTTTTAGGGTATTATTTTGTGTAAATAGTGAATTCTTAAAAATCAATTAATAAAATCTAATAATTTTATTTTTATTGGTACATTAACTCTGGTAGAGACTAGAGTATTGTTGTTCTGAGAGGGGGAACCCGATATAGATATTCCCTCATGATTATACATGTAGAGACCAATACACTGTATCTAGAAGAGGGTGAATATCTTTTTCAATTTTAGCCCCAATTGATAACCAATTAAAATGTATATCTAATCACAATTACCTCTTCTCAACCGAATGCAGAATTTATGATGAGAACCCCTTTAGTCGCCACAACCACCTTTAACCATGACGATTGATTTTAGTTAATGTTCAATTAATTTGCTTAAGTTAATCTCACGATGACCCCAAATCTCAAACCCAATTGCACAACTATGGTTAAATGAATGTCAATCAATCAATAAAACAAACACATAGTGCGCGTGTGTGCAAACAAGCACAAGTGTATATGATAGAAAGTAAAAAACATGAATGATTCGTTGACACGAAAAACCCTCCTCGAAAAAAATCGTAGGGAGCCTTCTCAGTTCACCGAAACTTAATCCATTACTCTCCTAGTCAGTATAAAAGTACTTGAGACTTATACCTCAACCAATACCATGGTTAGATGCTCATTTTCTTGTTATGTTGCTCTGTTGAATGTCTCTCTTCAATGTTTAGTGTAGCTTCACTTGGACCTCACCATTGCACGAATCATCTAAGCCTAGAGCGATTATAGGTATGCCAAAAATCATAGGTATGCACACGCCAATAGATTTGTCAACAAACAAGTTCTTTTTCTCCAAGTTGTGAAGTTAAGTAGAATCACTAGTGGTAGCCTTTGGATCTAAGGGATCTAGGTTGTGGTGGAAGCTCTCAAGATAAAGGAATGAATTTCTCTCTTTGAAATCTCTTTAGAGGCTCAAGAGGCTTAACCAAGATGCGGAAAATGCTCTTCCTATTTATAGGACCAGAATAAGGGCAGTCTTAGTAAGTAAAAAAACTCAAATTCGCAAGACCACTCGATTGGTGGGAGAGCGGTCATAAGACGGTTGTAGCTGAAGTGAAAATAACATTTCAAACATGAAAAAGATAGGCACCGCTTGAATGGCCATGGGCACCGCTCAAGTATCCATGAGAACAGTCGAGCGAGCTCATAGAGTGAGCCCTATGCTACTTTATGTGACCTTTTTCCATTGTCTTCCGTAAGTCATAAAGAGACCACTCTAGTGAAGGCTAGCTCACATAGATTGGTCCCTACAGGTTTTTAAGCATAAAACCACGCAAAAAATTATCCTCTTGAGTACTAAAGGGGGTTGCTCAAAGAGGAGTCTGATTATGAGTCAAACTATGCTTTCAAAACACATAAATGGTTTAGAATTTTTTTAAAAAAATTACCTAAGAGTCATAATTAGATCACTTCCACTTTCATTTTTATCCTAATCATGCTAATTTAAAATAACCAAAGGTTCATCTTAAGTTTCTAGGTCATTACGTTTGAAGGTGCGTATAGAGGTTAAATGATGTAACTTTAATGCTTGATCTACTCCCTTCAATGTAAACCCGCACATGTTTATATTAATATAGTAATGTACTTATTTAGTGATTCTTATATATGTAATGACGTAAGAATAAACCATATATATTGAAACCGTAAGAATAAATACTAGGGAGGCAAATTGATTGTGAAATTTAAATTTTTTGAGGTGTTTAAGGTTGATACGAGTAACAAAGTAAAAATAGTAATTTTAATGTTTTGAGTTTAAATTTATTTTAGTTTGGAAATAAATCAAAAAAAATAAATATTTTAGGTTAAAATAACATTAAATTTGAATTTGGAACGTCGAAAAACCTTAGGGTAGTCATATGGATCAAATTGAAAATTTTAGTGGTAAAACTGTAATTTTGGAGAAAACAAAAACAGAATGTAAACAGTGTTTTTTAGGGTTGGCGGTGTTTAAAACACTGATTTCAGCCCCTTTACTCCCATTTCTTTCACTCCACTCTCACCCCACA
>CM042192.1:25008478-25028163 GCA_023539305.1 Ilex asprella
TTTTTATCTTTTTTTCTAAACCTTGTTCGAGTTTGGGAAGATTTTTCTATAGAGCTTTGTGCTCACCCCCTATCGTTCGACATTTTACTGATTATAGGCCAGAGGAGGAGCTCGGTGCTAACGAGCCAGGCCATGGAGAAGCTTCATTAGAGGGGTACTTGAATCCCGAGTGGGACATCTAGAGATGTCATTTATTTTTGTGCTAGACTAGGAACGATTATGTACAATAATGTAAAGTCTAATATTTTTTTTATTCTGCTGCTAAGTTCAAATGTAATTCTTTTGATGTAGTAGTCATAGTTTGGGCTAATTCTTTTGGATAATGTTGTAAGTATTTTATGGATCAATGAACTCGGTGTGGTCAATGTAGTATAATTACACATGTTGTGTTTTGGGTAGAGCTTCCCGAACAAAGGAGACTTTGCCTGAATTTTGTTAAATTAAGGACCCCAGGTTATTTATGAATTTTATTAGTTGTTCTCATAGTATGAATGGTTTCAAAAGGTAATGGTTTCCCATTCTTTTTTCTTTCGACCCCAATGTTATGTTTTCTAACCCTAGTGTCTTATTCCCATTCACATTTAATCATACATATAATATCATATCACATAACATGTAACATTTAATGCACATAACATGTAATGCATAAATGCAATGGATTAACCTAATCTACCCTCAAGTCCAAGATAATAGGAAACCCAGGATCTAATACCAAGTTGTGATGCCCCAAAATATGGTGGTTATTTCTTAACCCATTGATCACCCATCAACTCGTGGAATACCCATGGATATCGTATAATCTGATACCACGTCGTTACACCCTATTCAAAGGGATGGTAACAAAATATAATCCAGGTAGTCTCATTCACATGGGAGCATTATCCAACACATAACCTATTCACACATTAATCATATGACCATTCCAAGGTCCAAAACCCCAATTCTAGGACTTAATATTCAACCAATTTTATCATCCAAAGGAAAGGGCAACAAAAGTGAAGACTTAACCATGTTATAGTTTAAATTTTAGTTTTTTTTGGGGGTATCGGTACCATGGGTAAGTGTTGCAAGACTTGGTATTAGTACCTATGCCCCTGACAGTGTGTTACTGGTACTTGTGAGCCTAGGTACGGGTACCTGAACTCTTTGGATGCCAGGTACCTGTATGGCACCTGTACCTAGAGCCCATATTTCTCTCAAACTCCCCAAAATTCAACTTTTAACCAATAAACTCAGTCAACACCTATTCCATTAATTTCTTTCACAAAAGAATAATGTCCCATTACAAGTTTTTGTCAAAATACAAGGTTCGTAATTTGTACAAGGCCAAAACAAAATTACATAATTGATTGCAAAATGCAATTTAAGAGTCATAATCCAGCTATGTCATCAACATGGGCTGAAGTGAGGGCCATCACCTGAAACTTGTCAAATACTTGATATTTATCCCAATAAAGGGCGATCCATGCTCAATGAGGTATCTTCTAAATATGTTACTCCCTAACTCAGATGCATTTAAAATATCACATGAAATTCATCACATCAAGCATCCATTCAAACACATACATGTCAAAAATGAATGCTACTATTTCATGCCATGCTATGAGATTGAACTCACGGATGCAATGCAAGCCCGAGCCCACTACCGGCTCCTATAATACATGCCATGCATGAGTATGCATCCATACATTCTAAGCTCCCGCCATTGATGTTAGACATCCAAATGACCATTTGATAAAATTTTGTGTCTTTTTAGGGTAGGTATTTATGGACTTCCACCAATGGTCATCTAACCGACACGACATCTATGGACTTCCACCAATAGTTTCACGTACATCGACACACTTGGTGGACTCAATACCAACTGGAGTGCATATTCAAGATTATTGGGTATTGCACCCGAGAGAGAATCTAGCCCTTCTTGCTAACCCTGACACTTGTTTTCAAAGCAACCCGTGAAACTCAGGCAAACTTAGGTCTAAATTTTTTGAGTCCACGTATCAACCCACCAAGGATAGTGTTTCAATAAAAAATGTATATGCACCCACACTCATGTCAAATGTCCATGAATGCGATGCTACCCGTGCATATAAAAATATAATGTATACTTACATTTTATATCAATATGCAATCAAATTGTACAATTGCAATTTTTATCACAGGCTCACATTATAAAGCATATAATGAACATATCATTTTCCACAAGCAATCTTAAGCATGTTATATGTGATATCAACCCAATTAACATACTTGCATTCATAAGTATTTTGTCAAACACTTAAAAGGAAAAATTATGTAAACACATAGCATGCCCAAAACATCAATTTCTTTATGAAATTCAAAACCAAGCAATTTCATCAGACCTAAATCATATAAGAATTGGTTTTAACATATTCTTATACTTATTTTTCATATTCTAACATCCCTAGGTATATGATGTACATGAGAATTCATCTCTATACTCTACCCATTTCATATTTCAACTCTAGGTTTGAAATAACCTAGTTAGGAAAGGAACCATACCACTTGCAACATATATTCGTATAGAAGAAGTCCCAAAGACCCAAAATAAGCTTCCCAAGCTTTATCTCAAAATTCTCATCTTTGAGATTTAGGTGAAAATCATGATTGTTGGTATGGATGCGTTGCTATCATGCGTAGAGTAACTTTATCTCTTGGTCCGAAGTGATCCGACGGTTGGATCTTGGCGGTTTAAGAGAAGAAGATGAACAGAGCTTTGGGTTTTCTCTCTTCTCTCTCTCTATTTTCAAAAATGGCCAACAAAAATGGGAAAGACAATATGATTTTCTTCCCTTTTTTATAATGTTTTAGAATTTAACATAAATTGATTGGGTATCTAGATTTATCGATAGAAATCCAATGGTGAGATCCGTTTTATTATCTGAGTTCTTGAAAAATTTGGATTTTTAACCCGCACCGTAACAACTAATTACCAATTCATCCTTTTTAATAAAGTTTTAATTTTCCCAAATTTTACAACTGTTGTTAGGCATGAACTTGATGAAGATGAGGAGGATGATGAAGGTGATAAAGGTGATGATGTTGATGCCCCTGTTGAGGTCCTATGGATACTCGTTCTGAGTGGGATCTTTTACTTCAAATCATAGAGAATCATAGATGGATTAAGAAAGAGTTAGGTAGGCATGGAGCCATTCTTGATAGCTTTCAACTTGCCCCGACAAAGTGCCATGGTCTTTCTTCCGAGACTTTGGATATCTTGGAATCTGTTCTAGTTTGTTTTTAGTATGGTCTTTTATTTTATCGAGTTAGTTAAGATTGAGTTGGTAGTTATAGTGCCAATTATATCTAGCTTAGTCAGAGCTTGACTTAGTCTACTTTTGTTTTCACTTTGAGTTTGTAATGAATACCCATTTTTGACTAATCTATATATTATGGTTTAATTGCAAATTTTTGTTTTATTTGCCAATTTTTTGAATTATGTGCATATGATGATACTAATGATTGGGTAAAGGGTATTTTAATAAAAAATTAAACTTGTTTATGATTTAGTCTGTTATAGAATTCTAGATTACATTTAAATAATATAAAATTCAATCCCAATTGAAAATCAAAATATCAGAGAACACGTGACCTTTCTTGAGTTAGAAGTTCGAAGAAGATACTTTACCTTCAAATTTGATACATATAGTGGAGAAATTCCTTGTGAGTTTAGAGCAATTCATTTTTGAAGTGATATGTAAACCCACTCAATTAAAATAAATTTATTTAACTTTATTCCTTGAATAGTCTCATTATTTTGTTTTGATCAATGATGATATGTTTGATTCTGAGTTATTTGCATAGAGAGTGTGTTGCTAAAACTCTTGAGATATAATTTTAGACCATGTTTGATTTGTTCGAATTTTTTTATCCTTAGAAGCTATGATTAAGCCTTTTGAAAATTTGTTTGTTAACCCACAAATAATAACCAAGCTTAGCATGAGATATCATACCCTTACCCTTAGTTATCCTGAGTTTGAGTTGTATCATGTATATGCAAGGGAATTATGTGGTTGGCACAAGTTGAAACAAAAAGGGGGGTATCTTAGTACACTTGTGAGATTGAAAGTGTTTGACTTATTGAAGAAAATATGTATATGCTTGTTGAAATAAATAAAACAAAATTGAAAAAGAATGAGTATAAGGAGGAAAAAAAAGAAGAGAAAAAGACACAGAAAAAAAGAGATGATATGTATTCTTAAGCAAGTGTTAAAAAAATCATGGTTTAGTGGGATACAAATTTTTCTCGAGGTAATCTTTTGAATTCTTATTTCCCTTCATTTCTTAACCCCATGACCTAAGGCCATGCTATAAACCTTAAATAATGACTTATTTGATCTCAAAAGTTGTTAGTGATGCATGATTTGTGTGAATGAGGAACAGGATAGTAGTGGCTTAGAACATTGTATATTGTTTTATGATCATGGGACTATGTTAATCTCCTTTCACTAATAGTGTTCATTGGTTATAATCCTATGTAAGATATACTTTGTTTTGATCTTATAATAATTCTACTCACATATGGAAAAACTAAGGGAGATTTTCTAGTATAATCAGAGGGGTTTCAGTAATGAGAGTGTAACTTGAGTGAGGATTGGTTCAAAGTTAGCAGTGGATAGTGGAGAGGTAATGTATTTTTGAATGATTCTCTACTCTTGTTTGGTTGTTTACAAAGTACACATGAGAATCATTGGGAAAGAAATTTCTAAATATTGATGCAAAATCTGTAATTCTATGATTTGACCTAGCATGCACTTGTTCATATTTTTATTTATATCTGGTGTTCGATTATTGGTTGAGTTAAAAGATGAATTCAAAGCAATTTGCAAATTAATAGAAGTTTGTATGTAGTTTCACTAGAAACCTTCAAGAAACTATAACTCATCTACTGGGAGGAACCTAGGGGTTTGAAGGTTTGTTGTTTGTTGAACATGCTAAATGCAATTGTGAGTCCTACGAAAGTAGATATTTGTTATTTCATTTTTTGTTTATATTTAGGATTTTCATTTTTACTACAGACTAGTAAGATGTAAGTTGGGGGGAGCGATTCATCACGAAAAGTGTTAATTCTTTCTCTATTAATCATGACGAATTGCATTATTTTTTAGCTATTAGATTAATTATTCCTTGATATGATTTTTATGTGATTTTTAGGTAAAATTAGGTGAGATAAGTGATTTCGTGAAATGACCTGTCAAGAGGAGAATAAAGTAAAGTCAAGGGGGAGCAAGGTGTAATAAAAATTTGATATGAAGATTAAAGAATATTTGTCTTTGAAGAGATTGAGGAAAGTCAGAGCAATGGACAAGATGACACCGTTTGAATGGAGTTTAACCATTCGAACGCAAGGAAGTGTAACGAGGAGCAAAGTGAAGAAATCCAGAGAGAATCAGCCGCTCCAATGGAGATGAACCATTCGAAGTCAAGTTATGATACAGAGTACCACCATTCAAACGGAGCCTAGCCGTTGCCGTTCGAACACAAGTTTGCTGTTTGAACGATTGTTGATTTGCTGCCTCTGTTCGAACGCTGATCAATTGTTAGAATGCTCCTCCTCTTATAGGAAAAGTGTTCAAGTCTAGTGTTTATTTTAAAATTCAAATTTCTTTATTTATAGGAACATATATACATAAAGGGGGATTTAAAATTTTGGGGGATCTCTTCCTAGATTTTCTTTGAACATTTTTCTTATTTTATTGAAGATCTTGCTTATGGCTAGTGAGTAATCATCTTCCTATTCTCTAGTTAGGGTATGGTCTTCATGATTGTACTTTGTGTATTATATGAAAGCAATAATATTTCTTTGTTCTTGAGTGAATTATCTTTTCAAATATTTCTCGATTGAATGAATGATTTTAATCAAATAAATGTATTCTGTAAACTTATTTGATTAATTATTAACATGATTGTGTTCTTTTTATAATTAATACTTATAATTTCCTATGAGTGTACAATACTAAGTTCTTAAATTCTTATTTTATTTTCAATCAAATATTGAATTTCAAAGTTATATTTTATGGTTGATTGCACTGATGTTGGAAGTCGACTGAGATAACCATTATATAATTGTGATGCCCCAAATTTTCAGGGGTCATTTATAAGTCCGTTGGTAACCCATCAAACTGTGGAAATACTCGTGGATGCCAGTTAACCCGACACCATAGCACCACATCTCCTTTACCGGGATTTTCTAAAAAATAAAACATATTTTCTTTTAAGTGAATGACCCATCCTAAGTCCCACATACCATCATTGGTATTCCATTAATGTCAATTTATACTCTTGGGAGGAAGGAATTCATAGCCCAAAAGCTTGTGGAAGTAAAAAAAAAAAAATTGAAAATCTGTGAAAGCGTACCGGTACGGTAAACTCTCTGGACAACGTTGTACTGGTACGCTCTGTCTGGATTTCCCTGTTTCACCAATTTTTTATTTCCAAACCATTCTAAACCTTATCATTTTCATCCTAAACATGTATAATGAAGTTTTCTACATTATACATGATCCCTACAAAGTTCTATTACAAACATTCAAATATGATTACAATATTTACATGCCAAAAACCATTTTTAATTAAAAGTTTTACAAAATGTGTCCTTCACCTGAAATGTGTCCCTTATAGGGTGAGCAACGCTCAATTGAGTATCCCCTATAGATGCTACTTCTCAACCTAAATGCACACGAAATGTTCACATGCAAACAAGCCACAATTCATAACATTCCAACCAAGAATATGCATTCAATGTTGGGATTTACCATGCCATGCTATGGAATGAGGTGAGACTTACTCATGCATATCAACCCGAGCCCTTCCCAGCTCCTCAACACTTGCAAGTGCCAATGTGTTCGAATCTGCCATTTATGTTGAACAACAAATGACATTAACCAATCTAGGGTCTTTCGTATGGGGTGGATGTTCAAGGGCTTACACCAAGGGTCTCCAACCCACTCGGAATTCATGGACTTCCACCAAGGGCTCCGTGTACACCCACACACTTCATGGACTAAGCCAAGGGAGTGCGTATCCCAATCACGGCCTTGCACCCGAAGGTTCTTCTAGCCCCTTCTTGATACCCCAACCCTAATTACAATGCAACCCGTGCGATTCGGCCAAGTCTTCGACCAAGCTTAATTGAGCCCACTTGTCCTCCACCAAGTGTGGTGTTGACGACAACCATGCACACATGCCCACACCCATGTCGATGACCACAAATGCTATGTTCCGTGTAAATACAATGAAATGTGCCATTGCATGTTTATTACCATATTCAATATGTAATGAATGTCATATGAATAATTTCAACACATTTCATATATCCTATAGCAAAATTATATCATAAGCATATAACTCCCATAATTCTTCACAATGTCAATATAACACAAACATGTATATACATTGACAATTTTCACAACACAATATCCAAGCATGTTATCACAATTTTTATGCCAATAACACACTTAATCACACAGGCATCATGTAAATACAAGACATGCCCACATAACACAATTTTTCGAGGAAATGCACAAGTGACTTCCACATACCAAAAGTGAAGATATAATGTATTCTACCCATTTCACCCATTTAACAACAATAGGCAAATGATACACAATCTTATAAGTCTAACCCTTCCTTAAGGGCATTCCAAGTCGAAAATGGACCAAAGTAGGAAGAACCCTACCTCTTGAAGCGTAAATCACCCGAATGAAGCTTCAAGAACAACTCTCAAGCCCAAAACTTTGATTTCTCCAAAATCCTATCTTTGGATCTTTGGTGAAATTCCTTGTTTTTGGTACGTACGCGTAGCCCTTGTCGCGTAGACGAACTTTAACTTTTGGCTCGACGAATTCCGACCGACGGAACTTCGTAGATCAAAGGGAGAAGCCTTGAAGATCAAATTTTTCTTTCTCTCTTTCTCTCCTCTCTTGGCCGGCTGAACAAGGCTGAATAATGGGTAAAAATATCTGATTTTTCTAATATTTGCCTTTATTTATAGTCACTAAATGTGCGGTCCACATTGCACCGCATATTTTCCACTTTCGGGTCTAGTTTTTGTCCCGAAACGATTTATTACATTCCGATTTAAGTTTAAATTAATCTATTTGCTCCTTGTCGAATTCACGAACGTCTCCATAAATAAATTTTATAAAATCGACTACCTCAGAATTCAACGAATTTTGGTAGGGTAACTAGATTTCGTGATACGAACCCAACGGTGAAATCCGTTTCATCATCCAAGCTTTAGAATATGAGTATTTTAAATACGCATCATAGTGATAAATTATTATTTTGCCCTTTTTTCAGAAAAAAGTTCAAATTTATCTGAGTTTCACATAATTGTATACATATAATATTTAATCTACTTGAATGATGTTTGATCCCAAAGCTAGAGAATAGTATTCTTTTATAGGAAGTCCTTTAAATCTATTTGAATCACTTAAACCCAATCCTTTTTATTGTTCTTTCTTTTTACCTTCCAAATTCCAAACTAATTTCCTTGAGGATCGACCTCGAACTACCGAGTTTATTACTACATTTGACCAGCTGCACTTGGGTGCTCCCTTTTATATGCAGTCTGGTATGCCCACAAAGCATCAGTTAACCTAAGTGGCCAATTCTCTCTAATGGGATTTATCGTTTTCTCAAGTATATGTTTGATCTCCCTATTAGCCAATTCATCTTGTACATTAGTTAATGAGTGGTATGCAGTGGATACTTTAAGTGCAATACCATATTTATGCATGAGTTCAACAAATGGCCTATTACAAAAATGCAATCTACCATCACTAATGATAGCCTTAGGCATTCCGAATCTAGATAAAATGTTGTCATTCAAAAATTTGATCACAACCTTGTAACAACCCGATTTTTCTCTTCTTTTCGAAGACGTTAATTGATATAAAAACACCCAAATAAAATAACAGAACACTAACTGTCCCAATAAAATTTTATTTATCAAAATCATCTCCCAATTCAAATAAATACGTCAATATACATAAATCTCTCTATATAATTAAAATATCATTTACATCGACATCTCATCTTTAATATTTTGATAATCTCGTTCCGATCTTTTTTCTAAAATCAGATTGAAAATATTAAATAAAGCGGGAAAGTATACAATAGGACGAAGAACAAAATGCTCAATTATAATAATCGCGTATAACAAAGTATCTCAATCAACAAATACCAATATCAAATTTACATATCACACACGTCATATAAAATCTTAACATAGATCTGACACCTTACCAATCATCCCATCTCAACCCGATTTCATGGGTCTCCCGGCTGGCGATGCATCGGCTATTGGCTGCCATGACCCCATCTCCATATCCGCATAACATGATCAATGAGACAAAAATATTCAACGATATTCAATCAAAATTTTAAAATAATGATAGCACAAGTTGAAATACAAATCATAGGATAATCAAAAAAATACTCTCTGCAAAAAGATTTAAGAAGAGCATATTGCAAACCACCCTGTACCTCAAAATCATTGTTTGAATTTGATAACTCAGCTTTCTTCCTCTTTTTCCCAACAACTCTTGCCTTCTCTCTAGGAGGTCACCAATGTATTCTCCTCCTAATTCCATAACCAAGTCCCCTATTTATAGGCCTTTAGGACTCCTAAGAATATTCTAGAAGAATATTCTAAAATATGGAATATCCTAGGAATATTCTAAAATGTGGAATATCCTAGGAATATTCTAAAATCTTCTAGAACCTTCTAGACCTTTCTAAAGGACCCGTTTTCATCCCAAAATAATTAAATTCATCTCAGTTTAAGTTCAAATTAATTTTATTTAAACTTTAATTCGATTATAAGAAAATTCTATAAAATTTATTTGTGGGGACCTTTGGGAGGTCAACCGCCATCCAGTCGCATCGAAAAACATGCAAAATCCGACTATCTCAGAATTCGACGAGCTCTAGAGAAATACTTATTTTAAATCCTCACTAAAGTGGCGAATTACTATTTTACCTTTTTCAAAAAGAGTTCAAATTTACTCGGATTTTACATTCTTCCCCCCTTAAAAGAATTTTGTCCACATAATTATGTTTAAACTACTTTTAAAAATTTGGGATCTCATAACCTTGTGATCATTTGAACTAATTGGGATAGCATCTATCCACTTTGACACTTATTCAACTGCCAATAAAATGTAAATATACCCAAAAGATATAAGGAAAGGACATATAAGATCAATACCCTAACAATCAAATATTTCTATAACAAGTATGGGGGTAAAGGGGCATCATATTATTACGGGTCATACCTCTTAAACTTTGACATCTATCACATTGCTTACAAAACATAAAACAATCTTTAAAAAGAGAGGGCTAGTAAAAATCACATTGAAGAATATTTGCTGAAGTTTTTTTAGATGAGAACTTGCATCCATAAGCCTCTAAATGGAAAAATGCTATCATGTCCTTTTGCTCTTGTGACACCCCAAAAATTTGGGGGTCAGTCGATTACTCATCAACCCGCGAAATACCTGTAGATACCGAGTAACTCGATATCTCGCCGTTATGCCCCATTTACCGGGGTCCATCATTTAACAAAATTAGGCTGAGTCTCCTTTGTACGGAAAACTTTACCCAAAACGCAGCCTGTGCAATATATCTTCACATGACCCATATGAGGCCCAATATAACACATTGACCACACTGAGTCCATTTATAAGTAAACATTGGTCACACCGGGTCCAATTTTTCATACTTATATCAAAATATACAATGTTATAGTCCATACAAGTTTTATTACAATTATTTGCAAAAGATTACATGTCCAAAAACATAATTTCCACAAGTGTTCTACATTAACACAAAGTAAAGCCACATTCGACTTTCTTGAAACATGAGGGTCCAAATTGGAGCCATCCGCCGGTGTATTTTTTCTATATAAAATATTTTTCCATATAGGGTGAGTCAATGCCCAATAGAGTATATCCTACAAGGAATACTCCCCACCTTAGATGTATATGCAATGTGTATATGCAACAAATAGTATTTAACAACCATTCATACAAGAATATGCATTCAATGTTGGAATTCAACCATGTCATGCCATGAAATGAGATGATACTCACTCATGTACTTAAACCCAAGTCCTTACTGACTTTCACAACACAATACAATGTCAATGTGTAATGACCCGTCTTCGACAGAAATACATCCAATGATCGCTTTGCTTTTAAAATCACGTGTTTTATAAATAAATTAGATTATTATTGGATGGTATTGTAAAAACCCGGATAAATTTAAACTTTTAAGAATAAAGGGTAAAACGGTAAATTATCACAAAAGTTCGGGTTGTAAACCTGAACTTTTCTAGAGTCGGGATGACAAAACGGACGTCATTGTTGGATTCGTCTCGCGAAATCTAGTGACTATGTCAAATTTCATCAAATTTTGAGATAGTCGAATTTTTTTCGTTTCACGAGGTGATTGGGCCCCGGGAGACCCAAATACGAAATTTTTGAAAAAAATATGAGATTTTTAAAATAAATAAATTTAAGACAAATTAAAAATATTTTGAACTTGAACCGAAACGAAATTTAATCGTTTCGGGATAAAAAACGGACCCAAAATAAAAAAGGGACGTGTGGCGCAATAAGGGCCAAGTGTTCTAAAATTATAAATAAGGGGAAAAATCAGATTTTTCCCCCATTTTGTTCAGCCGGTTTCAGCCGATAGAGAGGAGAGGGAAAAGAGAAGAAATCTCAAACTTCTCTCTACGATTTACGGAGCTAGAGAACTCGGTTCCACCTGAGCCAAGAAAAAAAATCGATCTCCTCGAAATGGGCTACGCGTGCACACCAAAAAGGAGGGTTTTCACCAAAGGTGAGAAAACCAAAATGTGTGGTTGTGCATGGAAGTAGTCATACACCACTTGGGTGGATGACGAGTGGGCTCAAGTAAGCAAAGTCGATAACTTGGTCGAGTCGCACAGTTTATATTGGTTGAGGGTCGGGGTTAGCAAGAAGGGCTAGAAGATTCCTCGGGTGTGAGGCCCGGTGATTGGATATGCACTGCCATTGGTATTAGTCCATAAAGTGTGTCGGTGTACGCAGGACAGTTGGTGGAAGTCCATAAATCCCGTGTCGGTTGGGTACCGTTGGTGTAAGTCCATAAACACTCACCCCATACAAGAGCCCGAATTGAAAATGTCATTTGATGTGTAACATAAATGACGGATTGATACACATGGGATATTGCATGTGTAGGAGAGTCGGGAAGGGCTCGGGATCAAGGATGATGGTCAATTGTATGATTGCAACTTGCATTGTCGAAGGGCCGGGAAAGGCCCAAATTGGTCATCGGGAGTGAGTCTCATTTCATTCCATACCATTGCTTTGTAATTTTTCAACATTGATGGCATATATATGTTTGAAATATGTGAATGGTGGATTGATTGCATGTGAACATTTCATATGCATATGGGTTGGAGAGTAGCCTATTTAGGAAGTTCTCTATTGAGCGTAGCTCACCCTTTATGGAAAAATATTTCAGGTGCGGGGTTCGTGCCAATGGATGGCTCACACTTTGAGCCTCAAGGATGAAGAAGCCAAAATGTGGCTCATTTTGACAAAAGTTGTAAAGTTAAAATGAATGTTTATCTTGGAATGTAATTAAATGTTATTGCATTCAAATGTTGTAATAGATTTCGTGTAATTTATGTGGAATACCCAAATACATATTATGTAGTGTTGGGTTGGTTTTTGCAAGGTTTCGAATGAATTGGAAACGAAAAATGGGAGAAAAGGTAAAAATCTGGATAGACTGTACCGGTACTGCGTACCGGTACACTTTGGTCCAGAGAGTTCGACGTACCGGTACGCCATACCGGTACTGTGTATTGATACTGCCGAAAGATGCTGAATTTTTATATTTGTTTTTCATGCTTTTTGATCTCGTCTTCCTTGATTCAAGGGATGCAAATGGACTAAAAATGAAGTATTTTGAGGTACCTAACACCTCGGATGAATTAAATGACAAAAAGAACACGGAATTCACACGTGCATTAAAGTCCTGATTAAGGGGATTTGTTTGGACTTAAAGTTTGGAATTGAGAAAAGAACTTTTATTTCCACGGGTTGACAGGTGGTCAAAGGTTTAAAAAGGACCCCCGAATTTTGGGGTGTCACAGGTACTCATTAAATGAGTATTTTCTTATAAGTCAAAATCTTGTGTCTTGTTGGGCAACAAATTTTTTTATTTTATACCGCTGGTTCCATATACCATACTACACTTTTCTGGATTTTCACCACAGGGGAGTGTATAACCAAGTCGCCGAGTTTTGCACCTGAGGGGGAAATCTACCACTTCTTGCTATACCCAACACAAGTTTTTGTTTTTGCAACATGCGGCTCAATGAGATCTTCGAACCGACCTTATTGATTCCATATATCAATAACCAAGAATGTTATTTGGTTAATCATGCACACACCCATACTCATGACTCATGGTCATGAATGTGATGTCAATTCTTTGTCTATATTGCTATGCATGTCAAATGAACAATTTTTACATATCAATGTATACTATGACAATTTATATCATATGAATATAATCACCATAATCCATTACAAGTTCAATATATCCTAGAGCCTATATCAACACTTCATCAACATGTTATCACATAATACATGCTAATATCACATTTCATTCACAAGGTATAACATAAAACACAAAGCATGCCCACATGATCCCAATTTCCAAGGGATTACATAAAAACTTCCATATACCAAAATCAAGCCAATATTAGACCACCAAAACAGCCTACATAAACTACCATAGAATAGCCCGTATATAGCCCACAAAATGGCCTAAAAACAGTACATAATATGGCCAAAAAATAGTCCGTACAAAGGCCAAAAAATAGTCCGCAATTCACCCCCAAAACCGGCCCTAGAACAACCCCAAAGGAGAGAAGCAAAGCCAAAGTAGGAATAACCTTACCTCTTGTAGCGTGGAGGAAATGATAGAACTTCCAAGAACACTAACATTAGCCCAAGAACTTTATTTTTTCAAAATATTTTCTTTGGATATTTGGTGAAATCCACTTTTCTTGATACGTAGATGTAGCCCTCGTCGCGGTGATCGACTTTAGTTCTTGGCTCTACGGATTCCGACCAATGGAACTCCGAGAATCAATGAAAGAAGTTTGAAAATCTCACTTTTTCTCTTCTTTTCTCTATTCTTCCTTCAAAAACAAGTGGAGGCTGAACAATGAAGATATTTCTCCAAAAAATATGATTTAAGTCTTTATTTATAATTTTAAAAACTTGGCTCAAATCGCGCCAAGTGTCCCTCACTTATTCGGGTCCATTTTCGCCCCGAAATAATTTATTACATTTCGTATTTAGTCCAATTTAATTTTATTGGTGCTTTAGTCCAATTATACTTAAATTTTAAAATATTTATTTTTGGGAACCACTGAGAGGCCATCCGCCACCTAGTCGTCTCGAACGACGTACAAAAAGTTTGATTATCTCGGAATTCGACAAGGTGACTAGATTTCGCGACACTAGTCCAACGACGAACTCCGTTTCCTCATTCGAGGTCTAGAACATGAGTATTTTAAATACGCATTATATTGATAAATTATAATTTTGCCCTTTTTTGAAAAATTTTAAATTTACCCGGGTTTCACAGCTCTTCACCGGGAGCTCATCTCCTCATCACTTGGTCGAAGCAATATTTGAACAAATAAGGATTGTCAAGATAGAATTGTTTTACCTCCACCAAGAATTTCTTCTCTCATGTGGACTCCATTGAACCAATAGTTGCCTTGTAACAAAATAATTTACTATATCAGCATACAATGACACAACTAAATTTAAAGAAACAAGATGCTCATCGAGAAAAGAATTAGGGATAGGAATATGCTCATCTGTTTCTTGCAACACCAATCTTCATAAGTGGTCAACCACTACATTCTGCATTCCTTTCTTGTCTTTAATGATCATATGAAACTCTTAAAGTAGGAGGATTCACCTATTCAGCATTGATTTTGCATCCTTCTTAGTCAAAAGATACTTAAAAGCAACATGGTCAATTCTATACCTTCAAATATGTAAACTCAAGCACAGGTTGTGCAAAGTAATATAGACTCGAAAGACCGAGGTCGAACCCCCAAGAAATTGTGAAAACAACAGAAACCACACTAAATTCTGTAACAAACTTGTGAAAATGTTTTGTTTCAAAAGAGTATTTGAATTGATAAAACAGATTAAAATGATTAAAACAATATGAAAAATACTAAAGCATTGGGTGCACCCTCTCAAATCCATACAATAATGAATAAAGATTTAATTTTCAAACCTAAACAAGAATCAAGTGTCAATTGACTCAAGTCATCAAATTTAGAAATAAGAACAAGAAAACTTCTTTGTTTATAACTAAAAGCTTATTTAGGAAAATCAATGAACTGGTCGTCAATCATAAGTATTTACTATGCCCGAAGTCTATAATAAATCAAACTCTACTAACAATCAAACTCATAATTTACCCAAATAATCCTTCAATTATATTATTATGTGAAATGAATTGTAATTAAGTTAAGCATGGAATAACTAGTTATTTGTCTTGCAGGAAAATTCAAGCAATCAATGTATATAGCGCAATGACTCAAAAAATTTTACAGAGCAAAAACTGTTTTAATTTTAAGCATATTCCTGCAAAATAAACACACTTCTTCTATTACTAACATAGCATCAATTATTTAATAAATTATCACATTTACCAACTTTTTTTACAGCAAGACAACTGAATGTATGTACTTTTTTTTCCAACAAAACATCTAATGTAGATATTCATAAGCAAAACTTTTTTTTTTCAACCAACATCTCCCAAATTACTTAAACAATAAAAAATCAATCTTGGGATAACCAAGGGTAAAGAATATTTTTTTTTTCATTAGCTTGGTTATTATATGTTGGGTATAAGAAATAAAATTTTGCTACAAAGGCTCAGTCACGGCTTCTAGGGATAATAATATTCAAAGAATAAGACTTAGACTCAAATAATGTTAAAGATGGTCTAAAATCATATCTCAAGAGCTTTTGATAACACATTTCTCATGCACATAATTTAAAGTCAAGCAATCATTCACAAATATTGGTGTTGACCAAAATAAAAATAATGAGACTATTGAAAGAGATTAGCTGAATAAAAATATTCTTTATTGAGTAAATGTAAATAACCCTAAAAAAGATTAGATCAAAACTTACTAGGGTTTTTATGCATCTCCACTATATGTTTCAAGTTCTGAAGGTAAAATACCTAACAATTTTTTAACTTAGTAAAATTTAAAGTACACAACTTGTGAGTTTTAATACGAACATGATATGAGATACAAAAAATATAGAATAAAGTTCTATGTGATGCTTAAATAGTTACAAATTTAAAGCTAAGCAAATTATTCTTATATTGTGGTGTCAAATTATACATAAATATGTTATTTAGATATTTAATAACAAAAAAAAATTATATATTTTTTTAATTTTTTAGACTAAAATTTAAATAAACTAGAAATTGTCACAACACAAAATACATCCACACCTCAACCTAAATTCAACATTGTCCTCAATGTAAAAATAAGTACCTTAATGCTCAATAAAAGTAATGAATAAAGATCAAAGAGGTAGGAATATCTGGTGCCGCAACAACTCTAAAACCAAAAAATAAACTCAACAAAAAAATAAAATAAATTGAAACAAACAAAAAAGAAATTAAAAATAAAAATAAAATAAAATCTAACTACTATGTACAGATAAAAATAAAATTTCGCACTTAATCTTGTTTAAAGTTAGATTTGAATATGCGACTTTTCAATTTTATTGGCTTAAAAATGTGGTGTCGAAGCAACTCCTTTAATCA
Source organism: Ilex asprella (assembly GCA_023539305.1). Taxonomy (NCBI): domain Eukaryota; kingdom Viridiplantae; phylum Streptophyta; class Magnoliopsida; order Aquifoliales; family Aquifoliaceae; genus Ilex; species Ilex asprella. The sequence continues at coordinate 25,025,390 of CM042192.1, forward strand.
AACTATCCACTCATGTATCTAATATATCCTTAGAACATGGAAGGAAAAAGAGATATATACATTTTTATGTAAATCTAACAATGAGATAGAAACTAGATCTTTATCAATTACAGAACATAACTCAACTTTCATACCCTCACCAAGATTAGATATGTAAATTTCATTACTACTTTTTGATAGTGAAATGTCACTTAATTCTTTATTATTAATAGTATTAATGAATTTATCCTCAATTTGTAATTCACAAAAAGAATCACGCTCACTACATTGACCATGCTTAACCTCTTGTTCTTGTATCAATGCATTAAGCATGTCCTTTATCTCTTCAATATCTTGGCTTATTTGGGTATTGAAAGCTAGCTGACTTTGCATAAATTCACAAAAAATGTCTTCCAAATTCTTTTCTTGTGGTTTATGGTATAAGGGATATTGGAGAGGCTCGTGTGGTGGTGTGAGATGTACCGGTAATTGATAATGTTTGTTCCCCCACCTAAAATTAGGATAACAACTTTCAAAATAATGATCGGAGTAAGATTGTGGAGAAATAGACAATATAATTGACACATCCCTAAAAAATTGTCGAGCAGTTGGATTTGAATTGATAAACTTGTGAGGTGTTTTGTTTCAAAAGAGTATTTGAATTGATATAAATAATTAAAATGTTTAAAACAATATGAAAAATATTAGAGCATCAGGTACATGATTAGTAGTTAAAATCAGCATAATATTAGGCCCTTTTTTGGACTACTTATACTTTGATGAAGTTTAAATGATGACATTTCAGGACATATGTGGTACAAGGGACCAAAGACAATGAATATCAGACTTTCATGCAACACCAACATATTCTGGAGCAAAATTGAAAAAGTTGGGACCAAGGCAAGAACGTTCGAACGCCAACTCACGTTCAAACGTCCATATAAACTATGTGAAGATCTGACTGCTGAGACATGGCGTGTTGTAGCCAAGAAAGAAGACCCTGAGGTACTTGAGTACCACATTCGAACGTCAATCAACGTCCGAACGTCCCCTGGAATCATTTGAAGAGTAGACTGATGCATAGAGTATGGAAATGAGTTTCCACCGAAGATCACAAGGCACTTGAATGAAAAGTTCAGAACATTATTCAACGTTCGAACGCCCTTAAAGCAATGATAGAAGAAATGTTCGAACACCATTCAACGTTCAAATGCCCATAATGCAAAAACAGAAACAACGATTGAACGTGATATGACATTCAAACGTCCTCCACAGACTGACTTGTAAGACCCCGCATTAAAAATTAAATAAGGATACTATTATATTAAGAATTCTTCTAAGATGAATAAAATGATGGTATAAACTTAGAATCATTGTTGAAAGATTGATCATGAAGTTTGAGTTTCAGACGAATTAACTTTTGGGTCAAACTTAGTTTTTAACATGTTTAACCTTGAGAATAGTGGTTAGGTAAGTTTCTAAATATTTTTAGGTCAAGATAAGGTCTTCACAGAATCTAGAAGGTCAAGATAGTTTAGGAGAGGTAATATGGGTGTACGAGAAGTTTGGAAGTATTCCGGAGTGAAAGCACACTTAGGGAGAATTTGAATAGTGTAACGCCCCAAAAACCCCCTTGAACGGCATTACATTCTAAACACCATTCGCTGCATGAGAGCACTAAATAACTCCACAAATAAGAAAGTTTCATTCACCAACTATTGGCATTTTAACAAAATTCGGCCAGAGTCTCCTTTGTACGGAGAGCCCTACCCAAAACACAACCTGTATAATTATACTACAATTGACTACACAAAGTTCACATATGCATAGCTATTGACCACACCGGGTCCATTTATCCATCATAAAATAAACTTTCATTCACCATATATCATATCCGCACTATCATTCCAAAAGAATGGTCCAAGCCATGACATTTACATCCAAAAGAATTACACTTAAACTTAGCAGCGGAATAAGCAAAATACTAGACTATGCATAATCATAAATACATTCTCTAGTCTAGCACAAAAATAAATTACATCTCTAGATGTCCCACTCGGGATCCAAGTATCCATCTAAGGAAGCCTCTCCATGGCCTGACTCGTGAACACCGAGCTCCTCCTCTGGTACATGATCTGTAAAATATTTAACTATAGGGAATGAGCACGAAGTTCTGTAGAAAAATCCTTCCAAACCCAAACAAGGTTTCGAAAAACATATAAAACGGTCGGTCTCATTTCACAAATAAAATATATAATTTTTGAAATAAAACAGAGACATTTCCAAAACAGATCTCAAGTTTAGATAACAACTTTAATTTAAGGAATAAATGGAACCAATACACAATTAATAATACATTCAACCATAAACCGTTTCTCACAAGTTCTTGCAGAATCTCATACTTTCCAAAACTCTTGTAGATACCGTATCCAGTAGAATGAACAATTACCAACAACTACCTTCATATTAACCTTATAAACATGTATCTCCACTATGATGTAAGACAATCCACATGAATCGACACATTGAGTAATATCTAGGTCCACACACACACAAATCTAACTTCGGGCGTCTACCGGCAAGGATATCAAACTTCGGGAAGGGCGTCTACTGACTACATTGTCCCATACCAATGCACTGGCAATAACAAATCTAACCCAGGCATAGTATACTAATCCCCATACACGACACCCGTGAGCGAATAGTAGTTTGATCCTCGCAAGGCACCAACCCTACTACGAGTGGTAGGAAAAAGGACAACCCACACGGAGCAAGCACAACATCTACCCACCCTA
>CM042192.1:25069459-25094784 GCA_023539305.1 Ilex asprella
AACTCCCATGTCAATGGCAAGTTAATCGAAAGATAAAGATAGACTATAAGAATTAAGAACATCGTTCCGATTTCTTTCTAGAAGTTTACAAGAATTATATGTGCTGAGACTCAATCCGTCTACAAACAAGCAAGTGTTTCTACAAGACATACAACGATGACTTTAATATTCCATTCTTTAAATGAAGCACAATAATAGGGAGAATTGAAGGGTAGTCACGAAGATCTAGTCGGGGTACTTGCCTTGAAACGACAATTCTTTCTATGCAAGAGTCATCCGTGTCATAGTAAGAACCACGATTATACAAAGTACCTTAGCTTTGCTAGATGTAATCAATCATCCAATAAGCAAGAGGATATAAACATTAAGAATAAGAACAAAGCACAAATGTAACTTTCGGATAATTTATACATGTCCTTCACCTCTTACTAAAGAGTGGATGAGAAACTACTCACTCTTCATGGCTTTGGTAAAACTAGAAAAGTAAGTGATGTTCATCCCTCCAAGTAGAGAACTTACAAAATAAAAGAACAACAAACAAGAAGTCAATCTTCAACGAAGAATGAGTGAATCACATTCCACCCTTCACGACTTTGGCAAAGATCTCGAAAAGTGGAAGAGTTTCACTCCTCTAAGAAAGAAGGATGCTCAAGCAATGGAAGTGAAAAACATGACAAATAAAAGTAGAAGAAGGCTAGTCATGTTTGAGGGTGGCTTCCTCAACCAAGAAATGGAGGGTGGCTTCCTCAACCAAACAATGAACTATCTCCCTTGATACAAGTAAATAGAAAGCTTAAATTTAAGACTAATTTCATAACAAAGTAAGAAGTGTTGTTCTAAAGCCAAACTAACTTCAAGAACAACTACAAGTAATCATATAACAACTAGCTCTTATGAGTGAGAGTCTAAGCCTTCATCAAACTCCCTACCAAGTCTCTTCCAAGCTCTCTTGAAGGCTCCAAAAGTGGGAGTATTTATAGGCAAGGATAGAGAGCAAGAGGGGGGGTGAAGGAATAGTGTTTGCCGCCCAAGTCCAAGTGAAAGCCAACAACTCTGCTGTCAGTCTGTGGTCAACGTTCGAGCGTTGCCTGGCGTTCGAACTTTGTTGTTGTTTTTTGCATTATGGGTGTTCGAACGTTGGATGGCATTCTAACGTTTCTTTTGTCTTTGCTTTAAGGGCGTTCGAACGCCAGATGGGGTCTGAACTTCTACTTGAGTGGCATGTGGTCTGCTGTGGAATCCTATTTCAACACATCATGCAACAGTCTAATCTTCAAATGATTCCAGGGGATGTTCGAACGTTGATTGGAGTTCGAACATGGTACTCAAGTACTTCAGAGTCTTCCTTCTTGAATACAACACGCCATGTCTTAGCACTCTAAACATCACATGATTTCAGTCAATGTTCAAACGTAGATTGACGTTCGAACGTTCTTAGCTTGGTCCCAGCTTTTCAAATTTTGTTCCCTAATGTGTTGGCGTTACCCTCAAATGTGATATTTGTTATTCTTGAGCCCTTGTTCACTTTTGGACCTGAAATGACGTCACTTAAACTCCATCAAAGTACAGTTAGTCTAAAAAAGGCATAGAAAAATGCTACTTTTAAGTACTAATCAACAACTATAAATAAACTAGGAAAGTGGGAGAGCATTATTCCTGTAAGAAAGGCTGAAAATAAAATACAAGAGAATTGAAAACTAAAACCAAAGCTCTAAACTCTTTCCCAAGGATAGATTGAAACACCACCACCCTTCTTGACCAAGGCAAGGCTAGGAAAAGTGAGAGAGGTTCAACCCTCCAAGTCAAAAGAGTAAGTAAAGAAATTTAGAAGAGATAATGTAAATACGGAGAGAATTTCTTCCCATTTTTGAACTACTTCCCATGCTAGGAAAGTGGGTATTTATAGAACTCCATGGGCGACAAGGTGGCAAAGGAGTCCAAAAGGAGGCAGCCTTCCATATCTTGGTGGGGAAGCAAGATTGCAAGGTGGTTTGTACCGTTTAGCCGCTAGCCACCACCGTCCGGACAGTGGTAACTTTCTGGTTTCTCGTTTTGCGGCTATTAACCTTGGAACTAGCATGGACATCCGGATGTGCATGGGCATCCAGACGGTGGAGTTCTTCTTTAAAACTTTTCAAACTTTTTTCTCCTTGGTCCTTTAGCTTTCAAAATATGAACTTTCCACTCATTAATAATAATATAATCTACTTTCAACTTATTAACTTATTTAATTAATATAATTAACCATTAAATATATAAAGAAAATGTAACTTTTTAGGGTTAATCACACTCCACAACCTAAACAGTACTAGTCCCTAGTAATATAACTACAATTTACACAAAAAATTTAAACGACTAGGTAATCCCTACTAGACGAGTATTACCCCATGAAGGTTTACAGTGAATATACCTATAAACTTCAATGTTTAGGAAAAAATATTATATGTTTTTCACATGTAAGATTATAACAACATTCCTTTTTATCCCTCGGATACTTCTATGTCCAACTTATTCTAAGGATAACGCACTCTATTTCTACAACTAATCATCATATTTTTATGAAAAACTTGTATGTGTGCCATGCTTCACTATTTCAAAAAATCTAAATAATAACACAGCTTTTCTTGCAGCTTCTCTGTGTCTACTTCTGGCTTAGGGGGTGAGGTAAAATTAGCTACGAAATTTGCCAAGACTTGTCCCTTAAAATTTGTTCTATATTTAAATTTGATGTCAAATTCTCTAAGCTTGATTGCCCACTTGACCAAACGACCCGAAGACTTGGGCTTATGTAGGATTTGCTTCATTGGCTGATTTATTAGGACCTTTGTGGTATGAGATTGAAGAAAAGGTCTTAGCCTCCTTGTCATTGTCACCAACACCATCACTAGCTTCTCCATTTTCAGGTACCTTTCTTTTGCCCCTCTTAGAGCTCGGCTACGAAAGTATATGGGTTGTTGCCTCTTTTCTTATTCCCTGAACAATGTCGCGCTTACTGAGAAGTCTGACATCACCAAGTATAAGGTAGATAATTCTCCCTCCTTTGGACTGACCAGTAAAAGAGGAGAGCTCAGATAATTTTTCAAGTTGTGGAACACCACTTCACACTAGTCATCCCACTGAAAAGTCGACTTAAGGACTTTGAAGAATGGCTAAAACTTGTCCCTAGATGGGGATACAAATCAATTGAGAGCGACTACTTTTCCTGCAAGGCATTGTACCTCTTTGATGCTGATGGGTGACCTCATGTTAAGCACTGCCTTTACCTTCTGAGGGTTGGCCTCAATCCCTCTTCTGTTAACAATGAAGACTGAGAACTTGTTAGTTGAGACCCATAAGACACACTTCACTGGGTTAAGCTTCATCTCAAACTTTCTAAAGATCTGGAAAGAAACTTCGAGGTGATGGATGTGGAGCTCGGCCTTCAAATATTTTTCCAGCATATAGTCGATGTAAACCTCCATGGTTGAGCCGAGCTTCTCAACAAACACTCTATTTACTAACATTTGGTATGTAGCTCTTGATTTTTTAGCCTAAAGGGCATGACCTTGTAACAATATGTTCCTTGGTCAGTCACAAATGATGTCCTCTCTTGGTCATCTGGATCCATTCTAATCTAATTGTATATTGAGAAGGCATCCTTAAAGCTTAATAGTTCGTGTCAACTATGAAGTTGATATGAGGTAGGGGGAAACTATCTCTTGGGCAAGCCTAATTGAGGTTAGTGATATCAATGCTCAACCTCCGCTTTCCATTAGTTTTCTTTACGAGTACAACATTTGCTAGCCATAATGGATAATCGACCTCTCTTATTGCCTTGGCATGGAGGATTTTTGACACCTCATTGATTACTCTCTGCCTCTCTAAGGAAAAAGTTCTCCTATTTTTCTTAACTAGTTTGTAGCTTGGTTCTACATTGAGCTTGTGAACGACCACCCTCAACTCTATTCCTTGTTTGTCCTCTACCTTCTAAGCAAACATGTCCAAGTTGCATCTTAAGAACATCTCGAGCTTCTGTTTAATGTTGCCTAGCAATCTTGGCCCAATGAAAATAAGATGCTCGGTATGTTATCTATTTGTATGGTTTCTAGTTCTTCCAAAAGGGTCGACCTCGTATCTACCTCATCTCTCATGTCCAAGTTGTCTATCTGGATTGAATCCACTTCCTTTTGCCTCATGGATAATATATAAAATTCCCTAGCTACCCATTGTCCCCTCTCATGAAACTGACCTCATTTTTAGTGGGAAATTTCATGACGAGGTGATATGCCAAGGGGATTGACTTGATGGAATTCATGGATTGCCTACCCAATATGACGTTGTAAGTTGTGGGCACGTCTAAGATGAGAAACTTCACATTCATAATAGTTTGACATGGAGGCTCTCCCAGTGTGAGTACAAGTTTGATTGAGCCTAGGGGAAGATCTTCTTTACTAAAAACCTAAGTAAGTGGGTTTTCATGGGTTCAAGCTTCCCTTTGTCAATTCCCAATTTCTCAAATGCCAATATGAAGATTATATTAGTAGTGTTGGTGTTGTCCACAAGAATTCGATATATAATTTTTTTTGCAATGATAACATTTGTGACCACATAATCGTCATTGGGGAGTTGATACCCCTCTAAATTGCATCTGAAAATGAGCTTTAAAGGCCAAGCCGTAGGGCCTTCTATACTGTTTGGATCTCAAGGAGGTCGTATATCCTAACCTCCCTAACATATGCCTTTTTTTCTAAACCAGACTCTACCATTTGCAAAGCCTCAGGAGATCACCTTAATTTATCCCTGAGCTTGTTGGTGTTGTTGATATCCTTGCTAGGGTTGCTCCTGAGGTCTTTTGGCTCGTTCTTTGCCCTCCCGAGGTACAAAATGGCTGAGTTGCTCCCTCTATTTCAGAAATTTGATTTCCTTTTAAAATTGAATGCAGTCGTTGGTATAGTTTTCGTGATCTCTATGGAAGTTGTAGTATTTGGTGAGATCTCTTTTTCCCGGGTCTATCTTCATATTGGCAGGCCACTTGACATATCTCTAGTTTTGGACCTGATGTAACACCTGAGCTGTTGGAGCTTTCAGCAACGTGAACTACTCATTTCCAAGCACTAGGTACGCACCTGAGTAGTTTACGTTGCTGAAAGCTGATATCTAGATTGTTCGATTTCTAGTAAGAACACGTGAACACGTGCACTACTCATTTCTTATTAGATTTCTAGTTCATTTCCAAGCGCAGGGTTTTTTGCGAGGCGATTCAATGGAGGTAGAGGATGAACTATAGATTGCTCAAAATTTGGCTCATGCTTTGGGTTCTGAACATCAAGTAAAATAGAGGTAATTTTTTTTTAATGAAAATCGTTACTATGGACAGTGGTGTGTGAACTCAAAACGTGAGCTAGATGCTTGGGCTGAGGAGCTCAAGACTTATGAACAGTAAATTGTGGATGAACAGTGTGTGTGTATGTGAGTCTTGTAATGAATTCTGATGGCTTTGGGATTTGCTAAAGTAAGCTACTAGCAAAAGTAAGAATTAAGGATACAGTAAGAACACGGGAATTACAGGGGTACACCAGCCGTAAAGCTTTACTAATCGAATTTAATGAAGTCTTTTACTCCTAAAGACTTTCTATTACTTGGGGAAGAAAGAGGCAGTTACAATCTCATAGATTACAAAAGGAATATCACTCTGCCTTTGTGTGAGGGATTGCCACCGTATGTATGCCCTCATTTGGGGTGATCCTCACGTAATTATTACATGATCCCCAAGTTGTTAGGATTTGTTAGGAAAATATTTGGCCATTAGAAGTTACATTCCCTAAGTATGACGTGACATTTTATAACCTAGTAAGGTGGCATCTGGTATCTTCCTTCATGCCTAGATATGGTAGAGTTCTTTGGCCATGTGAGAGATTATGCCAGTGGGATGAGCTAATTCTTTCTCTGAGGATGAGCTCACTCCCATATCCTTACCTAACTTAGGAGACCCTGACCTAGAACTAAGACCCTATTTGATAACATAAGGGATTAAAATTGAAGACTTTCGGCACTTATTGGATTAAGGGTGTTTGATAACTCTGTTATGTTTACTTAACTGATTAAGTTTCTCTTACAATAACATCAAATTTTTAAGTCAATAGGCACCAACTTAACAATTATCATTGAATATGCTAAGCGATAAAGCATTTTATAATATTTGTTGTAAGACTATTTTTCTCTCATTTTAATTCATCTCCATCTCATTGTCCGATTGAGTCGTATCCATGGCGCTCTATCTCTTCCCCTTCTCTCTCTAAACCTTTATAGCCATTACGTCTCTTTTCTGCAACAAGTTGAGTATTTCCAAAATTAAAAGATAAAGGATGTGTATCAAAGAGAATTTTTGAAATAATCAGGTATGTGAATTGATCGAATCTAGTTCTTTAAGGTATAACTAGTGGAATTTTACACAGAGAGAGATCGAAGGCTTTGGTTAATGGTGCTCCAAGTTGCTAAGTCAAATATCTAGTGAGTTTAGCCGTGGTAACCGTACAGAGCATGTTGTTAAAGGTTGCGAAAAAGTAACACTTAAAAATTTCTTCTGATCTACCAAGTATATGGGTGAGAATAGAGCATGGGGATGGTGTAGTTTGAAACCCAACACCTTTTTTTTTCTTTGATAAGTGAAACCCGACACCTTTGTGCTCCTCAAAATTGCACTATTGGAATTGTGGAAGCAACCATAGTGAACTTGCAACAATGTAAAGTCAAATAATGATTAATGATTATGATTATGATTTATGTTATCAATTATTTGTAGTGATGTATCATGATTTTTTATTTATTAAATTGTATATTTTATTACCATTTTTAAACTAAAGGATAAAATTGAAAATTTATGTATTTTCAGACGTCAGCTCTATTTAATTATCAAACAGTTAGATGTAATTCAATACTTAAATTTCAGTGGATGTCAAACAGTACACAAATTTAGCATTTAGCTTTCAGTTTTTAGATTTTAACTTTTAGTTTTTAGACTTCAGCTTTTAGTTATAACAAACACAACCTAAGTTGGATAAGGCCCTGACCTGCATAACTTTCCTAGTCTAGGTCAAGGGTAAGACCTTGATTCCTTAGGGTTGAATAGTTGGGTTTGTGTATAGGATAGGAATATACCTATACGCCGTGTGTAACTTTTATGAGAGTTTGAACTTAATGAATCTATTCCAACTTATTTTGCATAGAAATATAGCAATTTAATTGGGAGAGATATGTTTATCTAACTATCGGAAGAGGTTTGATAAATAATTTTGAAGTCTCAGTTAACAACTTATTTTGATCAATTTAATAGAAGGAGAGTAGAAAGATTTATACGAAGCATTAGGGAAAGTTGTAATCTTAATTTCTTTTATCCGAGAAAGTCAAACCTTGATTATTAAGTTTAGTTTTAGTTTTAAATTAGTGAATTCATAGTTCAATTTCAATTGTTTAAATAAAATTAGATTGATACAAAGTTAGTACTTGAAATTATTAGCAATAATTCTCCGTGGGAACGATACTCTACTTATCACTTTATTACTTGTTGATCGTGTATACTTGCACGTAAATTGTCAATACCAAATTCGGACAACAGCTACCTTGGCACCTTAGACAAGCCTAGGACTGCCTTGGGTGAGCCTAGGGTTGCTTTGGGCAAGCATGAGGCTTTGATGCTAATTTGGGGAGCCTTGTCAAGCTGAAGGTTGTTTGGCATTGTGGGGAGGCAACCCAGGTGCTGAGCGTCCAGGCCGAGACGACTGAAGGGCCTTTAGGGTAGCTGAGGGAGAATCAAGCAAGTGGGTCATCCCAGGCGACCCAAGAACTGGGTGCTCATGATGAGGCGCCTAGGCTGGGCGTTAATGATTGTTGATGGTGGAGCTCTGGGCAGTGCAGGCACATGGGGCAACCTATTAGGCGAGCATGAAGACTTTGGGAATGGCCTAGGTGCCCCTTTAAGTGCTGGCGTGGGAAAGTTGTGCGAGCAAGAGGCCTTGGCGCCTCTTTGGGTATTGACTTGAGGAGCTTGGGTGAGCCTGGGACCTGGTGAGGTCCCTTGGGTGAGCTCCACTGAAGTAGGTGGCATTTTGGAGAGGAGGCCTGTGTAGAGGGCCGTGCAGAGGCTGATCTGGGCGAACAGGTGGCTGATTTGGAAGGCGCAGCTTGGTACGTTGATCTGAGTGGCTCGAGAACTGGTTTGGGCGATTAGGTAGCTAGGTACGCTAAACTAAACGGCTAAGCAGCTGATTTAGGTGACTAGGTAGCTAGGTACGCTGATCTAATGTAGTCCTTCAGGGTGCAGACGACATGAGTTTCAAGATCTTGCCTAGAGATGACAAAAATAATGTTATTCCAAACATTAAAATATTTAACATGATTACCTGGAGAGAAAGGCAGACTGCTTGTGTGAGAGCAAATATAGAGTCTGAGGATTGCTCGTAAGAAAGCTACATCTTTTGAGACCAAGCCTTTGGCGACCCATGAGAGAGCCGCTAAGCAGGAGGTAAGTTGCCTGTTTGAGAACGGTGCAGAGGTAGGCTGCCTACTTAAGAAAAGAATAGAACAGAGATATGTCAAGCTTTTTGGTGACCCGCAAGAGAGCCGCTAAGCTGGAGATAGGCGGCCTGTTTGAGAACAGTGCAGAGGTAGGTTGTTTGCTTAAGAGCAGAACAGAGATATGCCAAACTTTTTTGGTGACCCGTAAGAGAGCCGCTAAGCTGGAGATAAAATGTCTATTTGAGAACAATGCATAGATAGGCTGCCTGCTTGAGAGCAGAGTAAAGATATACCAAGCTTTTTTGGTGACCCACAAGAGAACCGTTAAGCTAGAGATAGGCTGTCTTCTTAAGGGTAGTGTAGAGGCCAAACTTTTTTGGCGACCCGTAAAAGAACCGCAAAGTAGGAGATAGATTGTCTGCTTAAAAGCAGTGCAGAGGCAGGTCAAGCTTATGGCGATCTGCGAGAAGATTCACCTCGTCTAGACCTGTTGATTTCCTCAGCATTCATATATTTTTTAGCTTTTGCCAATAGTTCTCGCATGCTCTTTGGTGGGTGCGTCATAATCGAGAAAAGAAAGTTTGATGATTGGAGGCCTCCCAAGAAAGCGGTCATGCTGACCATTTCATCGGGCTCCTTGACCTGAAGAACCTCCTTGTTAAAATGAGTGAGGTAGCTTCTCAGACTCTCGTATTGACTCTACTTTACACTGAGCAGGTGGGTGCCAGGCTTTTGGTGGCGATGTCCTTCGATGACGTGTGATATGAAAGGCCTACTTAGCTCAGCAAATGAGCCAATAGAGGCAGGTGTGATCTTGGAGAACCACTACCGAGCAGATCCCTTTAAGGTAGTTGTGAACGTTCTGCACATAATTTCATCGGGGACGTTTTGCAACTGCATCAAAGTCTTAAAAGTTTCGAGGTGGTCCAGTGGATCCTTCGTACTGTTAAAAGGTCTCGACGAATGGCATCTTGAATTTTTTGGGGAGTGGGTAATTCGCCACATCAGGTTTAAAGGGTGTGTCGGTTCGACTTCTGAGGTAGTCAACTGTCTTGGGTCCCTGTGCTTTCATGGCATTGAAGATGTCACTCAATTGATTTTATACCTCCTTAATTTTTTTGTCCCACTGATTAGGAGGAGGTCCTCTGAAATTGCCATGAAAATGGCTCCCATGTTCCATGATTTGGTTTTCACCCTCATCCTCTTGGAAATAAGGGTCTCCACCATGGGGAGCAAGAGCAAGAGCAGGGGCAGGAGAAGGAGGCCCCTCATAGGATCTCCCCTATTTGGGGCACCCAAGGGAGCTCCCTAGGTGGGGAGCTCCAGGCTGCGCTCCACGTTGTTGTCCAAGAATCAATTATAGAATCTGCTGGTTCTGGCCTGTAAGCTCTTGCATTGTATCTAGCATCTACTGTGTATTTAGAACAGGATTGGCAGGTGGAGGAACAACCTCCTCCTCTCGTGGTGGAATGTCTTCAGGCGGATTCATGGATCCTGGCGGAAGAATTTTGACTTAGCAAAGAAAATTTTTATTGTATAATTTTGTTGTTCCCATCGATGGCGCCAAACTGATGATGCGCAAATTGGTTTGCACACTACAGTCAAGTTAATAATATAAAATACAATAAAATATGTAGAGAGAGAGAGAGAAGACAAGGTTTATAGTTGTTTGGTCAATCAAGACCTACGTCCACTTTAAATGGCTGAGTTTGCCAGAAATTTTATTAACTCCAGTGTGTTGGGAGAGTAGAGAATTACAATGAAGAGAAGAGATGAGCTTGATTTTTTGAGATGCCCCCAAGTGTTGAGGGAGATTACAATTTATAGGCGTCTGCGTAGTAATTGCATAGCCAATCTGATAGTCATAACGGATTGGGGGCAACTTAATAGTATTAAATAGCCTAGTGACCTCTTCTCTCCTCAACGGGCAAGGGTAAGGCTCTTGGATGACCCTTACTCCAAGATGGTAGAGGATGAGGCTCTAGGGATGACTCTTACTCCAAGGTGGTAGATGAGGAGGCTCATAGACTCCAAGGTGAAGAGGAGAAGGATCCTAGACTCCAAAGTAGAGAGGAAGTGGAAGCTCTTAGATGACCCTTCATACTCCATGCTAATGTAGCTCCTTGAGCATGATGAGCTTGACTGGATTGTCCACATTGGGCGGAATTTGCTGCACCTCTTGGAGTTGGACCTCTTGGGCTTGTAACATGAGTTGGGCCTCTTCGGCTTGTAACATAAGTTGGGCCTTTGGGCTTGGCCCGTCAAGGATAAATAGGGGTCAGCTTAGAGTCTACAAAAATGAACAAATCACAATATAAAGAATGAAATATACTAACCTTAAATGGATAATTAACATTCGATTGAAAGTCGAAGAACTTTTTTTTCATACTATAAGAATTGGTCAATTTAAACGTCATCTTCTGGTTGACATATAGACTTAGCGGGTTTGAATGATACAAGCTAAGGAATAAGTGAGGTAACTTGTCTCTTGGATTAAAAAAATCAAAGGTAATCAAGCCATTCTCAACCTGAATATTTAGGGACAATTTTACTGAGACTCATGAGATTTATCACTTAATCATTTAGATCATTTAATATCTGATTGTGCAAATTAACAGGTATGAGAAGAATACGTGTAGGAAATCAAAGGTGTATCTGAGGTACAAGGCTCGTGATGAATGGGATGGAGTAATCAGGGGATTAGGGAGATTTGCACAGAAAAAGTATAGTGGTTCACCGGCTATAAAGTTCGGCTATTCCACTCTTTAATGGAGGCACTTGCTCCTTTTTCTTTTATTCAAGGCTTAAAAAATTGTCCCCAATAATGGAGGTGTCATATAATATTTATAGAACTATTTCTTGTTCAGTGGATCTTTGTCAAAATCCTTGCCTTTCATACGTGGAATCCTCCCTGATCTTAGAAGTAGATTTTGATCGGTTGAGAGTTTTATGTCTTGACTCTTACTTTCTATTGCTTCGGGGGGCGCCTGCTATCATCCAGCTGTTCTCTTATCATTTCCGTTATTTCCTCACCTAAGTGAGTTCTGGTTTTGGTCTTCTAAGCTCTGTAGGTCTTGCATGACCTCTTGGTCCGAGATCAGAATCTGACCTAGTATTTAGTTGGAGCTCTTTATGGATATCATCAGTTGTCCACCAGCCCTTAGTCTAAGTGAGCTTGGACAGGGGCTGAGCTATTCAAAAACGACTCGGACCAGGACACAGCAGACCTTTGACTCGCACGTGGGGTTTGTTTTTTGACGATTTTCAGCAAGCATGATTTCCTCGATTCTCGTGCCCATTTTTCAAGGTATAAATGCCCAAACGACTACTAGAGCCACCTTCTTCCACTATTCAACTTCGCTCTTTGTTCATCTCTTCTCGAATCCTTGGCTTCGTAGCTCAAGGTTTTCTAATTTTTACTCAAAATCTTGTTTTCTTGGTTCAATTCGAGGATTTGCACTGCTCCCTTCCCTTGATTCCACTATGGGTTGTGGTTCGTTGTTCATTCTAAGCTCAGTACATTTTTCTCCCTCTTCACCTATTTTCTCACTCTGGATCCCTCGAGTTTGAGGTGGTTACTGCATTTTTTGGCTTTTCGGTTCTTTTATTTCTGGAACAGAGACTATTGTTTGTCTCCTCTTCCTTTCTTTGTGGAATGGGGTTCTATCACGCGGATTATCGGGTTTGGAAGCTACTGTGCTGACCCTAGGGTTATTAGGGAGTGCTTAACCAGTGTTCCTTCTCTCTACATCTCTTTTGATCTCCCTTTCTCTTGTTCAATCATGTTTGCTTCCTTTGGAGCCACTCCTTCCTCTGTTTTCCCCTTAAGAGACAGGTCTGCCGAGGAGGATGTCGACTTAGGAGAGGTGGGAGATGAAATTGATAATTTTCTAGGCGTTGACTCTGTCGATGCTGAGGAGCCTCCCTTAATCTCCGCTCCACTGCTCACCAAGCCCAGCAAAGGCAAAGGCAAAGGCAAGGTGAGTGGTGTGGGTGTTTCTATTAGCGCTACTGGCTTAGGGGGTGCCTTTCAAACTGCTAAACTCGTGGGTGCTAGTGAGGTCATTCCCTCTCTTATGAAGATCCTCAATGCTCGTTACGGTTTCCTCCTAGCGTCTAGACCTATTATCTTGATGAATTTACCTCGTACGTTTCCCATGTGCATCAAAAGGTCTGCATTTTTGGAACTTTTTTTTAGAATGGCTTTCTCTTTCCTATTCATCTATTTATTAGTCTCCTTGTTTTCTTCAAGAAATATGGGCTCGGGGTCCCCACAATTTCTTTACTCATGAATTTTTTGAACGTCAAGCACAACTCTTCTAAAGGTTTTTTATACATTTCTAAACGACCTAATGCCAAATTGGTTATCTCTGATCTTCCGAGCTCCCATAAACGCTGAAAAAATTTCTTCTTTTTCGTAGGGGGCCCACAGTTGGAGTACAACTCAGCAGATAAAAGAAACACTCTTCCAATCCCTAGAGCCTGGTCTTCCCCTGATAACTTGGGTGAGTGTCTACCTGAGCTTAATAGATCGAATTTGGTGGTTTGTCTTGTTAACTTTGTTCTGCTTATATTGTTTCTCAGGTGTTCGACCTGAGCTCAGTCCCGAGGATCAACAGGTGCTGTAGAAATTAGAGAAGTGTGATCTAGAGAAATACTCTGAGCTCATCCGGCCTTAGGTTCTTGTAAGGCAAGGATTCAACCTTCCCGAGGTAGCGATAGAAGCTCCCGTCCCCAATCTCCATTGTCAGAGCTGACGAGGCAAAAGGTAATGTTCTCTTCTTTAATTTCCTCATGCTTAGCTCTCTTACTCTCATCCTCCAGCTTACTTACTTTGAGTTTTCCAGGTTCATCCTCAATGGCGCCTACCCTAGAGGAACTTTAGGCTAAGGTTACATAGTTACTGAAGGGGCAGTAGTGGGGGTAAGCATAAAGCTCAAACCAGTTCTGGCAGCGGAGCTATTACCCGAGCTAAGGTGCTAAGGTCAGGAAAGCCTTATTTATCACCCACTTTGTCCCGATAGGCTCTTGTCCTGCCACCAAGTCCTCCGAAGGTTATAGAGGGCCTCTCTCCCGTAGGGATTTACCCTATTTCTATAGGGATTGCAGAGCTAGGTTCGAGCTCTCCTTCTTTCGCTGAGGTAGAGTGAGTGTTGGAGTCAGTCTCTCATGTTCTTCCTTCTAACAGTCCTCCTAGACCAATTGAGGGACAGCCTCAGTCTTTCTCATCGAGCTCCCATTTTGGGAAAGGGAAGCCTTTGAAAATGGAGAAAGGCAAGGGTTCCCTTCTTGACGACGTGGGGCTTGCTTCTGAAGCCATTGGCTCTATCATTCGTGACTCTGGCGTGTAAGGGCTACAATGATGCCCCTCGAGTCCTCAGTCAACTCTATATTGTATAGGGCTACTACGATAAGTTCTTTATCTTTTGTGTCCCATTTTACCCTTATGTTGCCATAATTTGCTAACCTGTATTTTTGGTTTTATCTTTTTCCAACTAGCTATTCATGCAAAGGGTCTTCTGGCCGAATTCACCCTTTGGAGAGTTCTATCAAGGCGTCAAAGGCATTCGAAATCAAATCCATCGAGTTGTCCTTTGCCAATAATGATCTTGAGACCAAGGTTCGAGATTTACGAGCTCAGGTGGAGAGGCAGTCTTTTACCATCAAGGGTTTGGAGATTGAGAGAGAGAAGATCGTCAAGGAGGACCAAGTCAAAGCAGAGGAGCTCAAGAAGACCAAAAAGGACCTCAAACTGAAGATTGACTAGTGATCAAGGCTAATCAGGAGAACTTTGAAGCCTTGAGTTCGGCTAACGGGCTAAACAGGGAATATGACATGCTGGCATAGGTGAATGATGCTCTTCAGGGCTTGCTTGGGGAAAAAGATGAGTTGATTTCCTAATTGAAAGACGAGGACATCATCCGTTGGGCTAAGGGATGGATTGTTTAACGAGACAGCTAAAGTAGCATTTCCTAACTTGGACTTTGACCTTGCGGTCCCATCTGGATGGAGATCGAGGCGCCTAATATAGGGGATGAAGACGGTGCCATAGCCCTTTCTACTCTCGAGGGCTCTAAGGTGCCTTTTATAGGGGATGAGGTCCCAGCTCAGGACTCTCTTACCCATTTAGATGCCTTTACTTCTGCTGTGCTCCCTGCTTTCTCCTCTACCGCCCTAGATTCTACTCCTTTCCCTACTAAGTTGGTTGAAACAGTCGTTGCTGAAGTTGAGGCCCCAACCCCTTCACCTGTTCTCGGACTTCCAAGGACTTTGGTTGCCAAACTGCTGAGCGCTCTTCTAGAGATTTCTCCTTCCAATTTTCTAGAGACTGTTCTTGCTGAACTTCCAAAAGTACCAGGCACAGAGCTACCAGGCTCTCTTCCTTCTGTTCCCCCAGATCCCTAGACTAGACTTAGGGTCTCTCTTTTTTTGAAGTAAATCTATATCTGTAAAGTTTTCTTGATGTGAATGCTAGGCCCAATTTGTCTTTCTCTAAATTACTGTTCATATTGCATTACGTTTGTTGCTTTGATCTTGCTTGGTATTCCCCTTGCCCCTTGCTTCGAGAAGTACTTTTGTTCTTTTTGAAGCAAAATTGTTGACTTTGAGGGTGCTGTGATGCTAGGAATACTTGGCTCCTCTTAAAGTATACTTGACAATGACTAAAGGTTTGCTGAATTTGGCAAAGAGAGTAAGCAAAATGAAGCTGAGACCTCCTCCCTTTGTTACTGTGTACTCTATGTTGTTGTATGTGAGAACTTTGGTGAAAGATGAGCCTGATAAATGCCATCTCCTTTCTAGCCTCGAGGGGATATGTGAGGAGATCCATGAGTCCATACGAGCTGACCTCAGCCCAAAGAAATCTGAGAAGTCTCCTTAAGAAAAGATACCAAGAGGCCCATGTACCCAAGGATAAAGTTGGACAAGATTGGTAGAGGTCTTTTCCCACGAATTATCTTGTCTTTCCGAGTTAGTTGAACATGTTCGGCAAAGCTCCATTGTGATTTTTCTTGATATGGTCTTAAAGTTAGGTCTTCCTGGCACACTGAGTGCTAAAGATGCTTAAGATAGATGAGGAGTATTAGGGAAATATCTGAGCTACTTAGGAAGTTTTCTCTGTTGGGTCGACCGAAGAGAGAAGGCCTTTGCGAGCTCCCCTGTATGTCGACTTAATACAAACGATTACTGGTGATCGTGCCTTTGGTGTCCTCGAGGGTTCAGCAGATGGTGAGCTTTATTGCTCACCACTTTTTACTTTCTAAAATCGTCATTGCCATTCTAATTTGGAAACTCTGAGAGGTCACCGACTTTTCTTTTCACGTGCTTCTTGGCTCTTTAAAACCCAGGGTTTCCTTAGGCTTTCCACAATTTCCAAGAATCTTCTCTTCTTGAACCTTGGTGCTTTCCTTGATCCTAGAAGAGTTCTTGTTCTTTTTATTTCTTTTCCTTCGAAATTCTGATGGCTGCCCCCTTTCTTCCTTATTCAAGGAACGAACTTCCTCAGGAATCGAGTGGGAATGGCAGTACAATTACTTATTTCCCTCAGTGGTGACATCTTCAGACCTGGATGTGATAAAAAGATGATTTTTCCCCGATTTAATCTTACCTTTGAGAATTTCTACTTCAGATGAGCCTTACAACTATCTTCCTTGAGGGGAAGTCTGTTTCTTTGAAGGTACCCTAGAAATGGATATTCTGCTTCCTATTTACCCTTTTGTTGGATACATTCTGGCCTATTACGGGTTTTGCCCTTCTCGCCTTTCTCCCAAGGAATGGGATGCCTTGATCAGCTTTTTTATCTTTTGGACACTATAGGGCAATAAGGAGTTCACCACTGTCACCTAATTCCTTCACTTTTACGAGCTAGAGGATGATGAGGTCCCCTACTTTGGTTACTTTCGGTGGAGGCGTTCTCCTTTGTGCCCCTTGGTCTATGACCTTCCTTTGCCACCTGAAGGGTGGGCTAAGCACTTTTTCTTTGCTTCTAGAGATTCTTGGAGATCATCTGAGCTGCATTACCGAGAGTGTAGAGTCCCTAGACCCTAGGGAAGTTTCTTCTACACCGGTAAGTGTGTCGAGTGTTTTCTTTTTCTTCTAGGTCCTTGATGACTTGATTTCATCGTGTTGTTGTTACATAGGTGCTCCTGATCTTGATCTGTTGGAATCAATAAGAGTTGGGGAGATAACCCAGGTTGCGCCTATGTCTTTCCCCGAGCTGATGACATCGGACAACCTCTTCTTATTCAGTGCTGCAGCGGCTGCCATGGATTTTGTTTTGCTTATAGATTCTTCCGCTTCCTCCATTCTTGAGTCCGATGAAGACATTGGAGGATTTGCAAGAAAACGCAAAAAGGAGGGGTCTAACGACTCCTCTTCCTCGGGTGAGTCCTCTTTTGGGGTAGTTCTGCTCTCTTCTGTCGGGAACAAGCTTCTCAATACACTTGTAAAGACGGAGAAAGAAAGAGATGATCTGCGGGAGGAGAACACATGCCTGAAGGAGGAAGTCCTTGGATTGAAGAGGTGACTTGAGGGAAACTAGAAGCTTTCCCCTTTTAGCGATTTTGCCGTAACAGACTTCAGGTCTTTTCTTTTGGATGCTTGCATGTGTTTATAAACATTGGATTTTAACAAGTTTCTCTCTTGCTTTGTTGTATGTCTATAAGTTGTGTGGCTTATCTTAGCCCTACTAGGGCTCATCTTGCACCCAAGTGTTTGCTTTGATTTTTGCAAACCGAGGTGTTCATCGTAAGCTACGGGGTTCCTCTATAAGGAATGTAAAGTTCGTCGTGAGTTGCAGGGCTCGTTTATATGAACTTAGGAGTTCTTCCCGAGCTACGTGGCTCATCCTCGTTTAATGAACTGAGCAATTCCTCCTGAGCTACATGGCTCCCCCTCGTTGTATGAACGTAGGAGTTCATCCTGAGCTACGTGGCTCCTCCTCATTTTATTAACGTAAGAGTTCATCCTGAGCTACGTGGCTCATCCTCATGTTATGAACTAAGGAGTTCTTCCTGAGCTACGTGGCTCATCCTCGTTTTATGAACCGAGGAGTTCATCCTGAGCTACGTGGCTCATCCTCGTTTTATGAACCGAGGAGTTCATCCTAAGCTACGTGGCTCATCCTCGTTTTATGAATTGAAGAGTTTCTCCTGAGCTACATGGCTCATCCTCGTTTTATAAACCGAGGAGTTCATCCTAAGCTACGTGGCTCCTCGTTTTATGAACGCAGGAGTTCATCCTAAGCTACATGGCTCATCCTCGTTTTATGAACTAAGGAATTCATCCTGAGCTACATAGCTTAGTTTCTGAACTGAGAATTCCATCATTAGCTTTCTAGCCCTTTTGTGGTGCTTTGAGCTATGGACCTCGAGGTCGGAGGGCCTCATCGGTAGCTTCTTGGCTACTTAAAAACTTTCTGAGCTGTTGAGCTTATCGGTAGCTACTTGGCTACTTAGAAGAATCTTGCTGCAATAATTAAAAAATTCGTTTTATTGATAACAATTCTCTTACAAAGAAACTCACTGAAAAAATCTTTTGAGATACTCTACGTTCCGTGAATGAGGCAGGATTTTTCCTTCTTCGGTCTACAACTCGCAATTCCCAAGTCTTATTACCCTGAAGATGATGAAAGGGTCTTCCTAATTAGGGCTTAATTTCCCATGAGAAGGGTATTTTCTTGCAAGTAGGACCTTCTTGAGTACCAGATCCCCAAATTTGAAACTCCTGTGTCTGACCCTTCAGTCGTAGTACCTTGTTGTCTTCCTATTGTAGCTTTGGATGCACTGAAGAGCTCTGTCTCTCTTTTCATCCAGGAGATCGAGGTTCAGCAGATGTGACTGGTCGTTGTGCTCAGGTTCTGTGAACTCAGCCCTGGGAGATGGGATTTCAATTTCTACAGGTGCAACTGCCTCAGTTCTGAATGCCAAGCCAAATAGTGTTTCCTGGGTTGCCGATCTGACTATTGTCTTATAAGCCAATCATACTTCTGGGATATGATTCACCCATTTTTTGTTTAGAGCTTCAAGCTTGGTCTTCAGAGCTGCCTTGATGGTTATGATTGTAACCTCTACTTGTCCATTAGACTGTGGATGAGCTGGAGCTGAAAAGTAATATTTTATCCCTAGCTCGGCGTAGAATCTCTTGAACTTAGGGTTATCGAATTGCTTCCCGTTCTCAGAGACTATTGCTCTGGAGATCCCAAACCTGCAAATTATTGACTTCCACGTGAAGTTCTGAACCTTTTGTCCTATGATCGTTACCAAGGGCTCCACCTCTACCCATTTGGTGAAGTAGTCTACTCCAATGATGGCAAACTTGCACTATCTAATTCTAGTACGAAGGGATCCAAGTATGTCTAAACCTCATTGCTGGAAGGACTAAGGGTTCACCACTAAAGTCAAGAGCTCTGGTGGAGAATGGGGAATGTTGGCGTGAACTTGGCAGACCTTGCATTTCTTGACTAGATTTGCAGCATCTTTTAGTATAGTGGTCTAGTAGTATCCTTGCCTTAGTGCCTTTCATGCCAAAGCCCGAGCTCTAACGTGATTACCACAGATTCCTTCATGTATTTCTTTGAGTATGTAGTTGGCATCTTCATCTTTTACGCATTTAAGGAGAGGTGTTCAAAAATCTCGCTTATACAAATTTTCCTACAAGACAAAATCTAGCTGACCTGGTTCTTAGCTTTGCAGCTTCCTTGAGATTTTTTGGTAGGGTTCCATTCTGCATATACCCTATGCTGGGATCCATCTAGCTCGACTGGGTCAAAAAAATGAGCATTTCTTCCTCCTCAATACTAACAGATGGCTCCGCTAAATGCTCCACTGGTATCAGCCTATTCAAGTTCTCTTGCGAAACAATTGCAAGCTTCGCCAAAGCATCTGCTCGTGAATTCTCAGATCTAGGAACGTGTCTTATCTTAACTTGCACAAACTTATTGACTAATTCTTGTACCCTCTTGAGGTAAAGGGTCATTTTCTCACCCTTAGCCTCATAGAACTCTTCTATCTGCTTTACTATGAGCTGAGAATCACTGCAGACCTCCAACTGCTCTGCCTCCATCGAGTGAGCAAGGTTGAGTCCTGCAGTGACAGCTTCATATTCTGCCTCGTTGTTTGAAGCCTTAAACCCAAACCTGAGGGCGTATTCGACGTCTATACCGTCTAGAGATGTTAGAATTAAAGTTTCCCCGCTTCCTTGAGCATTGGCAGCTCCATCTACAGAAAGTTTTCACAGTGAAGACGGCGGGTACTAGCTGTGTTGCCTCCATATCCATAGGTGTAGCTATCGTAAATTTTGTGATAAAATATGTCGTTTGATGGCAGTTCTTGGCTTATATCTGATATCAAACTCGATGAGCATCTGAAAGACTCTGGTTTATGTAACACTTACTTCATCGGCTGATTTGTTGGGACCTCGATAGTATGAGCCTGGAAATAGGGCCTAAGTCTCCTAACAGTTGTAACAAGAGCTAAAACAAGTTTTTCCATCTTAGGATATCTCTCTTCTGCCCCCTAAGAGCTCTGCTACAGTAGTAGACTGGTTGTTGAGCTCTACCTTGCTCCCTTACCAGTGTTGTGCTGGTTGAGAAGTCTGAGATAGTTAAGTAGAGAGTAAGTATCTCCCCTTCTAAGGGGCTTACCAGAATAGGAGGCGAACTCAGATAGTTCTACAAGGCCTTGAACGTCTCTTCACATCGTGTATCCCATTAGAATGCTTTCTTTAAGACTTGAAAGAATGGTTGGCATTTATCACTTGATCTGGACACAAAACGACTCAAGGCAACTATTCTCCCTGTCAGACATTGAATCTCTCTTGTGTTGGATAGCGGTTGCATATCGAGTACTGCTTTAGCCTTTTCTAGGTTGGCTTCAATTCCTCTACTGTTGACTATAAAGCCTAGGAATTTTTCTACTGATACTCCAAAGGAGCATTTCGTAGGGTTGAGTTTCATCTTGTACTCCTTAAGGATCTGGAACGATTATGCTAAGTGTTGGATGTGGAGCTTTTCCTTTAGTGACTTTACTAGTATATCATCAATATAGACTTTCATGGATGTCTCAATTTGCTTTTAGAACATCTGATTCACTAGACGTTGGTATGTGGCTCCAGCATTCTTCAACCCAAATGGCATGACTTGGTAGTAGTATGTTTCCTGCTCAGTCACAAAAGAGGTCTTCTCTTGATCGCTATAGTCCATTATGATCTGATTGTAACTTGAGATGGCGTTCCCATCTGTAGCATCCACTATTAGATCAATCCGTGGCAAGAGAAAACAGTTTTTGGGGCATGCTCGATTGAGGTCAGTGAAATCAATGCAGAGTCACCACTTGCCATTGGTTTTCTTGATAAGAACCACATTTGCCAACCTGTGGGGTAGTTTACTTCCCTAATGGATTTGGCGTGGAGAAGTTTACTAACCTGCTCATTGATTGCCTTCTGGCGTTCTGGGGCAAAACTTCTCCGTTTCTGTTTAACAGGCTTGCAAGTTGGATTCACATTTAGCTTGTGCGCGATAACCGAGGGGTCAATACCTTTCATATCTTCTTGTTTCTAAGGCAAATACTCTCATGTTCTGCTTCAGAAAATGGATTAAAAGGTCCTTAAATTTCCTGCTTAGCCTAGACCCGACATAAACAAGATGCTCTGGCTCCTCGTCAAGCTATACAAGCTCTAGCTCTTTTGATGGCATTGGCCTTATATCCAGCTCGTCTCTCATGTCGAGTTCTCCAATTGGATGCTTTTAACCTCTTTTTGCTTCATGAAAGCCTTGTAGCACTCCTTTTCCATGTGCTGGTCTCCTCGGACCACTCTAACTCTATTTTTCGTAGGGAACTTCAAACCAAGTGATAGGCAGAGGGGATAGCCTTCATTGCATTGAGGGAGGGTCTTCCAAGCAGAAGGGGTATCAACAACTAGAAATCTCACAGTTGAGGTGGTTTGGTAGGGTGGATCCCCTATAGTAAGCACAAGTTGGATTAATCCCAAGGGCAACACTCTCTCCCCTGAAAACCCCAACAAGTGAGCACTTACTGACTCTAGTTTTTCTCTACCTATGCCCATTTTGTCAAATGCCGAAGCAAAAATGATATCCACAGAGCCACGACAACCCTCACCACCAAGGGGTCATCATTGGGGATAGTGGAAACCTTCTAAGTCTGAGTCTGAGTCTGAGTCTGAGAAGGTCATGGTTGTGCTCAGCCGATGTGTCTTGGATACAGTGTGTACTTCCAGTGTCTCACCAGCTCTGATTCTTCGCAAATGTGCCTTTCAAGCTACGCTGGACTCCCCACCTCCTGCGAATCCTCCAGATATCACTCTGATTTTTCATAGAAGCTGTTGATGTTGCGCAGGGGCTTGTTGCTGAGGTGGTGGCGGTAATGGAGCTCGGTTCTAATTATCACGAGCTACGTAGCGGCGCAAATACCCTCGTTGGATCAAAAAATCAATCTCTTTCTTCAACTGGATGCAATCATCAATATGGTGGCCATGATCTTTATGATACTCACAATACTTGGCGGGATCTCTTTCGCTAGATCTGCTTTCATCCGAGGAGGCCACCTCAAGAACTTTTTCGCTTTGCACCCCATACAGGATTTGTATATTGCTGGGGTGAGAGGAGGGAGCTGCCGAGGTGCATATCTCGGTTGCAACTCTAGCTGTAGTGGACCTAAACGATCTCTGACGTCTCCCCTTCTTTTGGGGGAGTGGTCTCTGTCTCTTCTTGGAGACTGATCTCATCCTTTTTCTCTTTTGGGACTTCGATCCCTCTTTTTCTCTTCTTTTCCTTTTTCTTTTTGGGTAGACGTGCTCCCTACCATTGAGAGAAGAGCTTCCTCGCCGTTGATGTATTTTTCTGCCTTAGCTAGAACCTTGGCCATGCTTGCCTTGAATTCTTTGATATTGAGAACATCAAATCCTTGGATTACACTCCCAAATCAGCTATGAAGGCCATAACAACAAAATTTTCATCTGGGACATCAACCTTTAATGACTCCGAATTGAAACTTTAGACATAGGATCTAAGTTTCTCTTGGGGTCCTTGCTTTACATTCAATAGGTGATAGCTTGACTTTTTGTAGGTCCGAGCTCCTATGAAATGAGACACGAAGGATACAAAAAGCTCCTTAAAAGAAGAGTTTGAGCCTAGGGAGAGCCTGTTGAACCAAGCTAAGGCTGACCCCTTCAATGTAATGGCAAAGGCGCGACAACGCACTGGATCCTGGTATTCATGCAGCTCCATCTAGTTCTTGTAAGTGTTAAGGTGGTCCACGGGGTCTTTTGTCCCATCAAATGTCACAATCTGCGACATTCTGAATTTCAAAGGGAGGGAAAAGTGTAGCACATCAGTGGTGAATGGGGATTCAATCTGTTGTACCAAGGCGTCCATTGTGACTGGAGTGTTGCTTCTCACAGCCTCTTTAATATGGCTGAGCTCTTCCTTGATGTCTTTGAAGCGTTGTTCCTAGTATTGGTCTCTTCTTTCCTGTCGATGAGGGAAAAAATAACTCCTTTCCACCCCATCATCCTGACTTTGCACTTCTTCGTTGTGGTCATTCTTAGGGAGTGGATGGGGAACCTGCCCCATGGTTCGACTGTTCTCCCCTCCTTCATTAACTTCTTTGAGGGGGTCGAGGTGTGGTTGTTCTCTACGAGGGGGGTTATTCTAGCCTTCTTGGGCCGGTCGTATCTCTTGTGAGCATTTCAAGAGCTTCAAGAGATCCTCGTTCTGTTGCAGCAGGCGTTGGTTGACAAGGTGAAGGGCCTCCAACTCGTTATTTGTGGGGGGATTCCCCATGGGTGGATTAGCCTCTAGGTCGTTCTTGAGTTGTCTGCCGTTGGTAACTTCTTGTTGGTCCTGCGTTCGTGGTGGGTTTGTTTGAATTCTGCTCATGTTGCGAGTTGAGACTATCAGTCACTGAAAGATCAGCGTAGTTGTAATAAGAATAGTCTTTCCCATAGACTGCGCCAAAATGATGGTATAAATTAACAGGTATGAGCAGAATACGCATAAGAGATCAAAGGTGCATCTGAGCTACAAGGCTCGTAATGAATGAGATGGAGTAATCAGAGGATTAGGGAGATTTGCACAAGAAAAGTATAGTGGTTCACCGGCTATAGAGCTCGGCTAGTCCACTCTTTAATAGAGGCTCTTACTCCTTTTTCTTTTATTCTAGGCTTAAAAAATTGTCCCCAATAATGGAGATGTCATACAATATTTTATAGAATTGTTTCTTGTTCAATGGATCTTTGCCGAGATCCTTGTCTTTCATGCGTGGAATCCTCATTGATCTTAGGAGTAGATTTTGATCGGTTGAGAGTTTTATGCTTTGACTCTTGCTTTCTATTGCTTTCAGGGGCCCTTGCTGTCATCCAGTTATTCTTTTATCATTTCTGTCATTGCCTCGCCTAGGGGATTTCTGGTTTTGGTCTTCTGAGCTCTGTATATCTTGCCAAACCTCCTGGTCCGAGCTCAGATCTTGACCTAGTATGTAGTTGGAGATCTTTCTGGGTATTACTTATATAACAATTATACCCCTGTCATTAATATTCGTTAATATATTCTGAAGTAAATTATAGTCAGACCTCCTAAAGTTTGTTTACTTAAAATACTTAGATTTTTCAAGTTTAAATGTTATACTCAGATTAAAAAAACTTCAATCAAATATAGAATATCAAATATTTTAAATTTTATAATCAAAATTAATGTTCTATTATGATATTTATTAAAATAAAATTAAAAATAAAAATCTATTTTTTTAATAAAATATAATTAATATATAATTAAACTATCTATTGGAATTTAATTTATTAGTTTAAAAGACTAAATTAAACTACCAAATTATCCTCAATTAAAGTTAAAAAATATTGTGTCTGTTACAATTTGACCCATTGTTTGATTTTTTAGTTTTATTTCAATAGATAATATAATTTCATGCTAATTATGATTTTTAAGAAAAATTAGATTTTTATTTTTAATTTTATTTAAAAATATTACATAATAGAACATAAATTTTAGTTGTAAAATTCATGCTCTATTATGAATGACTTAAACTCCTCGTTTAATTTTTTAGTTTTATTCAAATTGATAGTATAATTGTATACTAATTAATTTTTTTAAAAAAAATAAATTTTATTTTTGATTTTATTTTCATAAATGATATAATAAAATATGAATTTTAGTTGTCGAATTTAAAATATTTGATATTCTATCTTTAATTGAAATATTTTTTATTAAAATATAACATTTTAAACTTAAAAGGTTTAAATATTATACGATTATAAATTTCTGAGAGTCTGGGTGTAATTTACTAATAGAGATGAAGTACAATCCTTAGATGGTCTTTGTGTAATATTTCAAATATAAAAAAAAAATTAAGCAATTGAGTAACAAATCTCAAGGAACATGAGTGTAATTCTTCCTAATATTTACTTGTTACAATATATAAATTACATTATCTTTATTTATTTTTATAAATTATGAAATTGGAGAATTTAAATTAGACTTTGAAACTCTCATAATATTTGGAACATTGTTTATTTCGATCGAATGAAACATACTCTGGCTTGAAGGCACAATAAAATAAAAAATTCGAGTCCTATAAAATCGATATTATTATATTAAATAATAATTTTTCTTTCCTTCATTTATTTGATTAAATAATTCAAACATTATTTTTACCCATTATAAATAGACATAACTTTAACAACATTCTCTCTTGATTATGAATTTCAATGCACTCCATTTTAGTTTTATTATATTAGCCTTTATTTTGATCAATTTAATATTCAATTTTATCAAATTAATTTTTTTTATTTAATTTAAACTAAAT
>CM042192.1:25096525-25137456 GCA_023539305.1 Ilex asprella
TCTGTGTGTGTGTTTTGCGAAAACCCCAAAACTGAAATCGAGCCCTATTGTGTGTCTGTATGCACGTGTGTGATAGGAGCAGAAAGAGGTGGAATATAGAGAGAAGGAAGACATACTTGGTGTGAAGGGAAGAATGAGGAGAGAGAATAGAGAGGGAGAGATACAGCAGCGGCTGAATGGACAGAGAGTCGACCTTGGGAAACCATTAGTCTATGATTTCAGTAGGAAATTAGGATATTAATTTGGGGTGATCTGCATCAAGAATGGAAAGAGTGGCCTATAGAGAAGATAGAGAGAGCGCAAATGAGGCTACTCCATAAATTTTGGACTAAAATAGAATATAGAATTCATTTTGATCCGTTGGATTAACATTTTTTGAAACAATCTGAGACGTCAATAATTAAAAACAGTTTGAGAAAATGTTATCCGTTGGATGATATCTTTTTTGGTCAAGAAATAATCTCAACCGCTCTTTATCTCTTGGATTAAGATAACGTCGTCCGTTGGATGATATTTTTTCTTGTCACGAAACTATCTAGACCACTCTTTGTCTCTTATATTCAAAATGTTACATAATAAAACATAAATTTTAGTTGTAAAATGCATGCTCTATTACGAATGACTTAAACTCCTTGTTTAATTATTTAGTTTTATTCAAATTAATAGTATAATTGTATACTAATTAATTTTTTTAAAAAAAATAAATTTTATTTTTGATTTTATTTTCATAAATGATATAATAGAATATGAATTTTAATTGTCAAATTTAAAATATTTGATATTCTATCTTTAATTAAAATATTTTTTATCTAAATATAATACTTTAAACTTAAGAAATTTAAATATTATACGATTATAAATTTTAAGAGTTTGAGTGTAATTTACTAATAGAGATAAAGTACAATCCTCAGATGCTCCTTGTGTAATATTTCAAATATAAAAAAAATTAAGCAATTAAGTAACAAATCTCAAGAAACATGAGTGCAATTTTTCC
Source organism: Ilex asprella (assembly GCA_023539305.1). NCBI lineage: Eukaryota > Viridiplantae > Streptophyta > Magnoliopsida > Aquifoliales > Aquifoliaceae > Ilex > Ilex asprella. The sequence goes on from CM042192.1 coordinate 25,097,520, forward strand.
TAATATTTACCTGTTACATTATATAAATTACATTATCTTTATTTATTTTTAGAAATTATGAAATTGGAGAATTTAAATTAGACTTTGAAACTCTCATAATATTTGGAACATTGTTTATTTCGATCGAATGAAACATATTCTAGCAGGGGACTTATGTGATACAAGGGATTTACTTTGTCCCAATATCTTCACTCCGTACTTTTCCACACACCTTTATTTAGTCTAATAATATAAGATAGGAAACAAAGATGAGAGGTTACCACATGATCACCCCAATTAAAAGCCCTAATTAAACAGAATCCTAATATTATTTCAGCAGAAAGCAACGATTCTATATATACCCCATACCATAGTACTATGAGTCTCACCCATCTCAACCGTACACTAAAAAGTTATGCCTTAGTACTAGTCATCATCTTCTTGAACTCCTCAAAGTTGACGTTACCGTCACCGTCAGAATCCACAGACTTGATCATTCTGGCACAATCCTGAACGGAGCATCTCTCACCTAACCGGGTCAGAATCTGGTGCAACTCGGCAGCAGAGATCACCCCATCCTTGTCCTGGTCGTAGAGCTCGAATGCGTCGCTCAGTTCCTTCATCCAAACGTCGTCGTTTTGGCTTTTCTTCAAGAAGCTGGCGAACTCCTGGGGGTTGATGAAGCCATCCTTGTTGGTGTCGATCTCGGACATCACGCAAGAGAGTTCGTCGGCAGAGGTGTCGGATCCGAGGGCTTTCATGACGTCTGTGAGCTCCGTTCCCGAGATCTTGCCGTCGCCGTTGACGTCGAAGCGGTTGAAGACTTGCTTGACCTCGTCCATGTCCTGGAGACACATCGTGGGTTTGACGGTTGGGGCATGGTTAGGGTTAGTTGCCATTGCTTTGCTTAAGTTGGCGTTTGCGCTGCTTTAGAGAATTGGAGAGTGATATACTCAACAAAAAGTGTTACAGAGAAAGGTGACTTCTAATTTTAACGAGTAGGGAGAGAGTAGTTATATAGATATTGAAAGTGGGGGCCACATGGACAATTATGGGGTTTGGATCGTTTTTAAATATGAAAGTTATTGATTTTATTCGAGTTTAATTACTTACAATGAAATCAATTAGGTTTCATTGCGCCAACGGTGAACTCAAAAGAATCCCCTAATACCACGTAAAGATTATTTTTAATAAATTTTTTATTCTTACTCAACTCTTATTATATAGAGCCAACCACAAAGAATTAAATTCTAATAAAATTTTTATTTAATTTTTTAAAATAGAGAATCAAATTTAATTCTTCAAGTTTAGAATACTCTCTATTTCTTGACCATAAGATTATATTCTCTGCTAGAATATAGAGTCCTTGTAGATGTCTAAAAAAATTTATTCTTTATTTTAAATTAATATTAAAAATATTCTCAAATTAAAAATATTTTTTAAAATAAAGAGTATTATTAGAATAGCTCTAATGATTTTGAGGAATGAAGGGATAAAGCCAACAAATATACTTTTAAAGATGTTAAAGTTATCTTAACATATTTTTTAAAATATATATTGTGACATTTAATCTTAAACGGTTTTGATTTAGCTCAAAATCTTGTGCAAATTTTTAAATTTAATAAGATAATAAGTTATTGAGGCAAAATGCTAGTCACATAATCCCTTAGAACAACCGATGTTTTGGCATTTCGCACGTGAATTTCTATTTTGAGAGTGAATTTCTTGTGAATTTTCAATTATATTTTATAAATTTCACAAATTCAAACTTTTAATTCATGAATTTGAGCTCTTATTTGTTTATATACTTACTTTTTGTTTGAGACATACATAAAAATATATATCAACTAAGAATAATATTTGTAACCTATTGTTATTTTGAGACCTTATAATCAAATATATATATGTTTTATATATATATATATAGATATATATTAAATAATTTTTCACATAGTTGTACATGAAATTTCACGTAAATAGTACAAATAAGATGTTATGGGTCAATAATCGTAAAAGATAAATCCTCTTATTTGTCAAGTTATTAAATGGTTTAATTTTAACAACGTTAAATATATGAAAAGGCATGTATGTACAGTATGTATTATTTAAGAACAAATTAATCATTTATTTATTAGTAGCCATGTGGTTAGCGGACTCAATCAGCTACTGAAGTAAGAACCCCTCCAAAAAATAGGAAAAATGAGTTGGTAGAGGGTAAAAAACTGTGTAAATTTAAATGTTTTAGATTGAAATTTTGACAATTTATTAGCGTCAAGAAATAAATAATTTATCTCTTATAAATACATTAATTTTAACATAAATGATTTATTTTTTTTACCAAATTAAATAAAAAATTAATCAATATATGTTTAAATTGATCTAAATATTTTTTATGATTGAAAAAAGAAAAAGAGTTAGGATTTGGAGGTATACAAGACTGCGTGTCTGAAAATAACCCTTATCTATGCGTGAGTGTTGCGCGTGAGACACGTGGAGAAGCGAAACTTTCCAGGACGCGTTGAGTCAAGACTTTAAAGAATGTCGGCACTCATTTCATTGTTATTGATACACGTGGCCGATGAAACAAGTGGCCGTTTAATTTCTAGGTTAATTAAACTTAGACGCCTAGTATTTGGCACTTCATTACATTGTCGGTCTCTTATTTGACAAGTAACTGATGGTGCATAAAATAGATTTATACATAATTAATAATCGAATATATGATTTAAATTAATTAATGAGACAATCGATAAGCAATTAATAATCAAAAACAAGTATCGGGTCAACACATATAAGTATACTGATTTGGTCAAGAGGACTTACTCCACTCTGAAAATAGCAGTGGTGGTCAGAGAATCTTTATTAATAAAGTAAGGTGAGAGAGAGAGATAGAGAGAGAGCGCAAAGGTGAGCTCCGAGAAAGTTATGGTAACTATGAGAGAGAAATAGTTATGTGATGGGGGTGTCTAGAGAGATGTCATCTCCTGTAGAGAGAGCTTATAATTTATAGGCACAAAATCTTAGTCGAGGCGGTAACGTGATGGTAAAGACACTAGTCATTCGGAGAGGATAACTACAAAAGGTAAGTACAATTAAAATTTATTTTGATATTCGTGAGTGACAATCCCAAGGATTACTCTCTGCGTGCTCTAATCTTTTTGAACCCCTTGAACATTTGGATTGGATGGGATCGATGAGTTGGGCTTGACCTGCCTTGTAGCTTATTTGGGCTCACCTCACTAATTGGGCCTGACCCAGTAGAATCTGGTCTCGTCATTTACCCTCATGCCTAAGCCTCGTTGCAAAAGATAGGGTTTGAGGGCATAAGTGAGCCTTTACAGATAGGAGGTTTCTTCTTCCCCACGGTGCTTCTCCAGTCTTCTATTTCCACGTTCCTCGAAGCTCATTTCTCTGTATTCACATCGTTCCCTGTGTTGGGCTTCTGCTAAATTTTGAAATCCCCATTTTCATCTAGGACATCAATCTTTTAGGACTTTAAAGATCTTCCCTTTCTTTCCCAAAATATCTCTCTTGTAACCAAGGCTTAAAAACAACAAACCCCTCTTCCTACCCACCAAGAAAGAAAGGCCAGATGAAGAGGGTGACCTCAAAACCAAGGAAGGCTGTGGAGAATCTCAAAGTTGGTGCCATAGATGCCCCCAAATCCTAGGCAAATTGGAGGGCAGAGCGTTGGTGCCTATGGTGCAGGATACGAAGCAGCAGTGAGTGGAGCACCTCAGTTAGGCAACTCTGCTGGAGTGAAAGGCAACATTAGAGTGTTCTTCGCAATTGGTGATTTATGCACATAGACCCAGCCGTTGGGCGACGCCGATCAATGGTCGCACAATTCGAGAGGGAGGTCAACCAAAAAGAGAGAGGCCCACTGTGTTGCTCGAGATGCCGCAGAAAATCTGGGAGGCAGCTATACAGGTGACGTGTAAGGCGTCAGTACAAGGGGTGCAAATCACAAAGAGGGAGTCCAAACGAGCAAGCCCAGAAGCAGATAGAAGGTAGGGCGACTTCTGTCACGCGCTGGGTAACAATGATCTGGGTGACACCAACAGCAATCTAGGTGGCGGTACCTTCGACGGCGTCCCAAGCGTGATTCGAGCCTCCCTTTGCTAGACCCGTAATGAGGGTGATGACACTGGTGGAAAAGGCAACACCATTGCCAAAGGAGACACATAATTAGTTGATACAGGCGATGCCAAGTTGGGTGCCATGGGCAACGCCTGCTTGGGTGGTAACCCCAACGATAGAGGGTTCAGCGACGCTAGTAGCTTAGGTAGGACTTGATGTTTAACAAGAAGTGCCTTCCACAAAAGAGGGCCAAACTACGCCTTAGGCACGAACACTGAAGTGGAAAGGAGGACTAGTGGAGCCAATCGCAAGCTGGGCGATGCCAGCGGCATGCTAGGCGGCGCCAGCTACGTGTTGGGTGATGCCAACTGTATGATGACAGGCGGATGTGACGGTGTGGGCGACACCTGTGAGCTGGATACTGATCCTCGCCGTACAATGAGTACGAAAGAAAAGGCTCCAAGTGCTGGGGGAACAGAGATAGACACTGAGGTGCCATTGGGTGGAGTGATTGGGGGAAAACAAGTTATCGTCCTTCGATCCAGTTACTCAACCTTGTTCATGATCTTTTGTTGACCTTGCGTCTTTCACCTTTTATTGACCTTTGCCTTTTCAGGTGCCCACTCTGTCCAAGACATAATGAAAGGGAGCTACACAAGGCATCCAACGAGGTACGGGATCGCTGGAGATGACAGCTCGAAGGTAACTTCAATTTTTAGCTCAATAGACTGTGATGATGGTATCGCTCTTATCGTATCTTCGTACTGTATCCCTCCTACCGTCATGTTTCATCGAGCGGAGGAGGATAAGCTAGCGTGTTATGACTCCTCAGGTGAGATTGTTATTTACAAGGATGCCTTAGAGGCGGGTTTGAGGTTTACAATACCTAGACCCATCTGTCAGATTCTTGGACACTTATTGCTGGCTACTAGGAGATTGAACCCCAACGGGTGGACAATGATCCTAGCATTCTTCTCATTATGGCGGCGGGTTCACAATACTGATGTTTCTCCCCCTTTCGAAGAGTTTTTGGAGACGTACGTGCTTCTAGATAATCCTTCTCCTCATCAAGGGTGGTGTCGTTTTGCCCCAAGGTCAAGCAAGTTCATCACAGGACTCTTTTCGAATTGTCATAGCTGGAAGTCTAGGTTCTTCTTTGTTGGAGGGGAATAGACCACTGAGGGAGACCGTGACCTATTGCCTTCGAGGTGGGACACCGTTCTGAGGACCAAGCTAGGTAATAATTTCATTTTTGCTTTTACATCTAGTTGCCACATATCAATTCTTACTAAGTGATTGGTTCCATATTTGTTCTCAATATGTAAGGATCAAACTACAGTAAAAAAGGTATTCCTCTTTCTGTCCTATATCTAAAATATAAGCAATATTCCCTTATCCTGCTAGCTTTGGATCGCCTTACACAACTTTTCAAACACTCAAACCAATCACACATGAGGTTCATCATAGCTTTAAATGCAATTCTAGAGTGCACACCTACATATTTCCTTTCAAAACTCGTGTGTGTGTGAAATGAGCATGCAGTTTAAACATTTACTCAAGAGAATTCACATTCACTCGGCCATTAAAATTTAGCTTTAATGCAATTCTCACTAAGGATTTCTCGAAAAAAATAAAAAATGGGTAACTCATGATTATCCTAGCATGCTTTCCATGTGTATGCGTGAGATGGAATCTTGTGCACAAACCGAAATGCTCACATAAAACTCAAAAATGATGTTCATGCACAACATTTGAAACGACATTGGCATAATCTCAAGAACGGCATAATCTCAAGAACGGAATGTTAGGACACTAGATTGCAAAACTAACTAATTTTTTTTCATTTAAAGTGTGCTCTCACCATGATTTCTCTAGATCATTTACAGTTGTCATGTGTTGTAATAAGGCATTGGGGGTGATATTTGGGTTAAGTGAAATGAAAGGTAGAATGAGACAAAAAAAGGTTATTCTGAGGACATGACCTTTATTATCAAAAATCTCCTTTTTGTGTAATTTTTGGCTTTACACCTTCACTTCACTTTTTTGTCTCTTTTCCTTCTTCCTTCAATGTTTTTTTTCTTCTTCCTTCTTCCGAAATTACATATTCAATGTGCACTATGGTTGAGTTCGTAAGAAAACACATATGTGCTACTCACGCATAGGATAAACCTCTATGATGCGCTCATGTATTTAAAGTTCAAAATGAAGATCTAGTTATCACTAACCACATAACAATTTGAATAGGAGAATATGATTCAACATTCATATATTTTTCACAAAAATTTTAAAATTTTCACGTATTTTTGATTATTTTATATAAATATTGGTAGAATATGTGAATGGTACATTTAACCACAAAATGGTATTATCAACAAGTCAACAAAAGTTGATGTATCATACAAGTGGTGCACCTCACCCCCAACTTGAACTATGCATTTTTCTCAATGCAACAAAAAGATATGCAATTAGATAATGGAATTTAAAAGACAAGAAGGGTAAAAGAACACCTCACGGTGAGCTTTAACAAAAATACCACCAGCTGCACACATGAAGAAAGAACACTACGTATAGATGAAAGTAAATAAAAAATTTAAGTTGTAAAGTAAAGAACAAATGAAAATAACTATATACTAATAGTTACTTGAACAGTAATGCCTCAACAAGATCCAAATAGACTGGATCCACCAACTCCTCCGCCACTCTTTGAATTTTAAAATCCTCGAAGAATGGTTTAAGTCTTTGGCCATTGACCTTAAATTTTTCCCATCTTTGGGGTTTTCTATGTTCACGACTCCGTTTGGGTAGGCCACCATGACAATACAAGGGTCATCCCATCTCGATCTAAGTTCTCCTTGGAAAATGGAGAGACAAGAATTATACAAGAGCACTTTTTGGCCGGGCTCGAATGTCTTTCTCAAGATGAATTTGTCATGGAAATTTTTGGCCCTTTCTTTGTGAATTTTAGAGCTCTCGTATGTATCCCTACAGATTTCCTCTAATTCATTTAACTACAATTTCCTATGTTCCTTAGCTAGTCTCAGGTTGAAATTCAAAGTTTTTATGGCCCAGTATGCTTTGTGCTCCATCTCTACCGACAAGTGACATGCCTTGCCATAGACTTGCTGATAGATAGACATACCAAGAATAGTCTTATAAGTAGTGCGGTAAGCCCATAAAGCATTGGTTAACCTGGGTGACTACTTGATTTATTTCCTTGTCTTCCCTAACCTGCTGACATCATTCCTTAATGTATGTATGATGTATGCGTGAAGGGGAGTGTCACTGTCCCTTAGAATGATGTCAAAAGAAAGGGCAAAGGGATAGTGAAATATGAAGTGTGTTTGTGAGCAAAAATGCTTCTCAAGCACAAGAAGACTTTTGCATATCGTGTTTTACTTGGAGGTATTTCAAGGGCGTTTCCTCGGGGAAGCATGTGAATCGTGTAGAAGGTGATTTTGGTAAAAACAAAGTGTAAAATCTTTTGTTGTTGAAGTTAGGTTTGTGAGTTGCATTGTGATGAAAATGAAATGGGAAATAAGTGTTGGCTAATTCAAAGGGTTCACTCCAATTGGAATGTCAAGTCAACTCGAAACCTTCGTCCAACAGTGCATAAATAATATATTGATTTGTAGGAAGCTCGGGACAAGATGGAAGTGAGGATCCATGTATAACCTGTGACCAGGCCTACAGGCTATCAAAGACTCATAACCATGTCCACACTCAAGCCAGTCAATCCGAACAATCGTACACCGAGGAGAGGAAAGAAGATGAGTTGAAATGGCATACCCAAGAAGAGGTCTCCCTCGGATTAGCCAACTTAAAGACTTAGCTACTCATGCTTGAAAGGAAAACAACAATGAAATAGGAGGTCATTATAAAGAAAATAAAGATTGTAGCTAAGTTAATGCAAGGAAACATAAACTAAAAGAGAATGCATTTAATACCTATTTCAAAACTAAGAAAATGAAGAATATGAGTGCATTAATGGTGAAAGCTTGAATGGAAGATTAAAATTAAAAGCAACTTGAAGTAGATGACATTACAGACTTCAAACAAAGCTTAGAAGGTTCTTGCAACAAATTACAAGACAATTTGTAGAAGAAAATGCAAAAATCTCAACTTCTCTCTCTAACACTATTCATCTTCTTCCTAGACTCTCTCCCTCTATATTCTAATGTATATTGCATAATCCCCCTTGTAATGTCTCTTGGAAGCTTCAAAAACGTCCATGGGGTCCCCCACCTACTGTGAGATGTCATTTCCCTCCATAGTGGCTGCAAGGCATGGGTTGGTGCAGGCAAGTGCAGGCCTTGTCCCCACACCCAACATCTTCTCTCTCCTCTCTCCTCATTGATGATCAAGGCTCGAAAAGTCTAAGATGAGGTGCAAGAGAGATGTCCATAGTGTTGGGAGTGTCAGAGGTAGGTAGGGAAATGCCTGGTGGGACCCTCAAGGCAGTAGAACATGACATGCAGAATCTGGGACTTTTCAGTGAAACCTACCAATAGGTCGATGGAAATCTACCGGTATGGCCTACTGGTAGGTTTTCCCTTGTTTTGCTGGTTTCTTGGTTTCCTCGCCTCCTGAGCTATCCTCAAGTCATCCCATCACCCTTATTCATCTTAGACCCAATGAGAAGGCTTAGCAAGCATCATTTATCACAATTTATCTGTAACATACCGAAATTCCATAAATAACACAAATAATGCATATCCACTCATATTAACCACCAATGCTAGCATAAAAGGAATGTAAAATCACTTTAAATATGCAATGTTTTTGCTAATTGGTGACCAATCCTTCCTATTTGGGTTAAGCATTTTTTCAAGTATGCTCTTTATCTCCCTACTGGTCAATTTTTCTTGGCCACTAGTATGTGGGTGATAAGCGTTGGAGACCTTGTATGTTACACCATATTTATGCATGAATGAAGCAAATGGTATATTGCAAAAATGTGAGCCATCATCCCTTATCATTGCATGAGGTATCCCAAACCTAGAAAATATATTTTCTTTTAAAAACTTAACCACGACTCAGTGGTTATTGGTCTTAGTCGGGATTTCCTCAACACACTTGGACACGTAGTCTACTATTAACAAGATATAAAGGTAGCCAAAAGACATAGGGAATGGACCCACGAAGTCGATGCCCCAACAATAAAAAATTTCAATGGCAAGCACGGGGGAGAGGGGCATCATGTTTCTACGGGTCACACTTCCAAACCTTTGACACCTATCACATTAATTACAAAATGAGACACAATATTTAATCAATGTGGGCCAATAAATACTACTTTGTAAAATCTTAGCTGAAGTTTTCTTAGAAGAGGAGTTCCCACTACACGCTTCGGAATGACAGAAAGATAGGACATCCTGCTGTTCATTTTTCAGTACACACGTCTGATTAGTACTCAATTATGGCATAATATTATGCCCTTTTTGACTAATTATGCCTTGATGAAGTTTAAATGATGATATTTCAGGTTCTAAACTGGAAAAGGGGTTCAAGAGCAATAAAAAGTACATTTTAGAGCAATACAACACATTAGGGAACAAATTAGAAAAGCTTGGAACAAAGAAGTGACGTTCGAACACCAACTCACGTTCGAACGCTTATAGGAACCAGGCCAGCTGAGACAGAATGTGTTGTAACCAAGAAACAAAGCCCTAAGTAACAAAGAATCAACGTTCAAACACCAACCCACATTCAAAAGTCCACTGGAGCACTAACAAGATCAGATTGAAGACTTTTCCCAGAGGACCACAAACCATGTGATATTTGAGTGATAAGGACAGATCTCAGCTGGCGTTTGAACGCTTTTAGAGTAAAGGCAGAAGAAACGTTCGAACGCCATGCACCGTTCGAATGCCCATAAAGCAAAAATAGCAACACCGTTCGAACGCCAACTAACATTCGAACGTCCTCGACAGACTGCATGTAGAGTGGTTGGCTTTTCACTTTAACTTAGGTGGCAAGCACTATTTCTTCACCCCTTTGTCTTCTCCTTGCCTCTAAATACTCTCATTTTTGGTGAGAAAGGGACAGCACTTCTACTTCCTAATGTTCTTAATTTTTGCTTTGGTAGAGAGTTTAGAGGCTTAGACTCCCACTCATTTCTTTATATTCATGTTTACATTTACTTAAGAGTTTTAGTTTCTCTATTTACTGTTAGTCTTTACATTTATGTTTATTTACTTGTATTAAGAATTTTATTTCTTTACACATGCTTTTACATGCATTCCTTTGTTTACATCTTTCACTTCCATTGCTTGAGCTTACTTCTTTCTTAGAATAGTGAAACTCTTTCACTTTTCTAGAGCTTTGTCAAAACTCTTTCACTCTTTCACTCATTTTTTGTTGAAGATTGGCTCCTTGCTATTGTGCTTTTATTTTATAAAGTTCTCTACTTAGAGGGATGAACATTACTCACTTTTCTAGCTTTACCAAAGTCATGAAGAGTGAGTAGTTTCTCTTTCACTCTTTAGTAAGAGGTGAAGGGCATGTATAAATTATCCAGAAGTTATATTTATGCACTGTTCTAATGCTTAATGTTTATCCCCTTGTTTATTGAATGATTGATTGCATCTAGCAAAGCTAAGGTACTTTGTATAATCGAGAGTCTTTCTATGACACGGATGACTCTTGCATGGAAAGACTCCTCCTTTCAAGGCAAGTACTCCGGCTAGATCTTCATGACTACCCTTTAATCATCACTGCTATTGTGCTTCATTTAAAGAATGGAATATTACAGTCATGGTTGGATATCTTTTAGAAACACTTGCTTGTCTATAGACGAGTTAAGTCTCAACACAGACAATTCTTGTAAACTTCTAGAAATATATCGAAACCATGATCTTAATTCTCACGGTCAATCTTTACCTTCCGATTAACTTATTGTTGACACGGGAGTTAATTGAGTTATTAAGCATAAGTATATTAAACAGGATAATTGACTACATGTCCTGATCCTCGAACTAAGGAATGACTTTTATTTCATTAGAATTTATTTTATATTTTATCTAGAAAACCTTCTTGGAAAGAATTACGTATTCAATCCTCCCAATATCACAACTACAAATCCCAAAGGTTACAATCGATTGATCTTCACCACTGCTTACTTTGAAACACCAACACAACAAGTTCCCTGTGGATTCGACTTCGGACTCAAACTAGATTATTACTACAACTTGATCTCCTGCACTTGGGTGTACACATTTCGGATCAAGCCAACCTCTTCATGAATTGATCAGGACAATATTTGAATAGGTATGGGTTGTCAAAATATAAGTACTTTAAACCTGCCATGAATCTTCTCTTATTTTTCGGGCTCCAACATGGGGGGTATTTGTCTTGTGGCAAGAAAATTGCACATATCAGCATACCAAAGACAAACTAAATGGATAGAAAATAGATGTTCAATAAGGAAAGAATCGGGGATAAGGATGTGATCTTCGACGTCTTGGACAACAAGCTGTGATAAATGGTCCACCACAACATTCTCGACTCCATTTTCTATGCCTTTTTTAGACTAGTTGTCCTTTGATGGAGTTTAAGTGATGTCATTTCAGGTCCTAAAGTGAACAAGGACTCAAGAATGACAAATAACACATTTGATGATAATGCTAGTATATTAGGGAACAAAATTGTAGAAGCTTGGAACAAAGCAACCACGTTCGAGCACCAAATCACGTTCGAATGTCCACTTGAACTCTGAGAAAACCAAACTCTGAGCCATGGCATGTTGCAGTCAAGAAGGAAGACTCTAAGGTACTTGAGTAACACATTCGAACTCCAACTCACCTTCGAACGTCCACTTGATTTGATTGAAGACCAGGATGATGAGTGCAAAGCGCGAGGATCTAAATTGAGTGTTAAAATAGTTTTTCAAAGAAGACCATAGGCCACTTAAGTGAGAAGGACGGGCCCCATCTAGCGTTTGAACATCCATACAACAAAGACAGAAGAAAATATCGAATGCCAAGAAACGTTCAAACGCCCATAAAGCAAAAATAGATACAACGTTCGAATGCCAAATTATGTTCGAATGTTCTCCAGAGACTGACTACAGAGTGGTTGGCTTTTCACTTGGACTTGGGCGGCATACACTATTCCTTCACCCTCACCTCTTATTCCCCATCGTTGCCTATAAATACTCCCACTTTCGGAGCCTTCAGGAGTACTTGGTAGAGAGTTTGATGGAGGCTTAGACTCCATCTCATAAGAGCTAGTTGTAGAATTGATGTATGTTTACTTATAGTTGTTCTTTAAGTTAGTTTGGCTTTAGACCTACACTTCCTAGTTTATCATGAAATTATTCTTAAATTTATGTTTTCTATTACTTGCAAGAAGAAAGATAGTTCATCTTTTAGTTGAAGAAACAACCCTCCATTTCTTGGTTGAGTAAGCCACCCTCCAATTGTAACTAGCTTTCTTCTACTTTCATTGTTTATGTTTTTTTTTTCATTTCCATAGCATGAGCTTCCTTCTTTCTTAGAGGAGTGAAACTCTTCCACTTTTCTAGAGTTTTGTCAAAGCCGTGAAGGGTGGGACGTAATTCACTTATTTTTCGTTGAAGATTGACTCCTTGTTCATTGTTATTTTATTTTGTAAGTCCTTTACTTGGAGGGATAAGCATCACTTATTTTTTTAGCTTTACCAAAGCCATGAAGAGTGAGTAGTTTCTCATTCACTCTTTAGTAAGAGGTGAAGGGCATATATAAATTATCCAGAAGTTATATTTGTGTACTGTTCTTATGTTTAATGTTTATATCCGGTTGCATATTGGATGATTGATTGCATCTAGTAAAGCTAAGGTACTTTGTATAATCGTGGTTCTTTCTATAACACGGATGACTCTTGCATAGAGAGATTCATGGGTTCAAGGCAAGTACCCCGACTAGATCTTCATGACTACCCTTCAATCCTCCCCATTAATGTGCTTCATTTAAAGAATGAAATATTGATGTCATGGTTGAATACCTTGTAGAAACACTTGCTTGTTTGTGGACGGGTTGAGTCTCGGCACATGCAATTCTTGTAAACTTCTAGAAAGACATCGGAACCATGTTCTTAATTCTCATAGTCCATTTTTATCTTCCGGTTAACTTGTCATTAACACGGGAGTTAATTGAGTTATCACGCATAAATATAATAAATCGGATGATTAACTACATGTCCAGATCCTCAAACTAAGGAGTGACTTTCTTTACATTTGAGCTTATCTTATATTTTATCTAAAAAGCTTGTCCTAGAAAGAATCTTATATTTTGTCCAGCAAAACTCCCTAAAACTCACAACTCTAAATCACAAAGGTTACAATCAATTGGTCTTCACTATTGCTTACATTGAAACACCACATGTCCCTTTGGCACCTTTGCATTTGAAAGGATGTCATTTGGACTTTGTAACACTCCTGCAACATTCCAAAGGTGCATGCTAAGCTTGTTCAGTGACATGGTTGAAAATTTTTTAGAAGTGTTCATGGATGACTTCTCTGTCTATGGTTACTCATTTGATTTATGTCTGGACAACCTAGAAAAGGTGTTGATAAGGTGTAAAGAAGCTAATCTGGTGCTCAATTGAGGGAAATGTCATTTCATGGTAATACAAGGCATTGTCTTAGGTCATATTGTGTCGTCTGAGGGCATGAAAGTTGACAAGACAAAAATAAATTTGATTAAAAATTTGCCCGCCCCCAAGACTGTGAAGGATGTTCGATTATTCCTAGGATATGCAGGTTTTTATGGGAGATTCATAAAAGACTTCAGTACCATAGCCAAACCTATGTGTCTTCTCCTAAGCCAGAACGTAAATTTTGTGTGGAGTGAAGCATGCCAAAAAACCTTTGAAAAGATGAAAGGCATGTTAATTTTTGCTCCAATCATGCAATCCCCTGACTGGACTTTACCCTTTGAACTAATGTGTGATGCAAGTGACTATGCTATAGGTACTGTATTGGGACAAAGAAAGGATAAGAAACCACATATAATTTACTATACAATCAAAACTTTGAACGATGCTCAAATGAATTATTCAACAATTGAAAAAGAATTGGTTGATGTAGTTTTTGTTTTGGAAATATTTTGTTCCTATCTTGTTGGTTCTTCTATTATTGTATTCAATGATGATGCAAGCTTAAAATTATTGCTCACAAAGAAGGATGTCAACCCAAGACTTTTAAGATGGATACTCTTACTCCAAGAATTTGATCTGGTCATCAAGGATAAAAAAGGTGTTGAGAATGTGGTGGCAGATCATCTGTCCAGATTAACTTATGAATTTTAAGAGGATGGACTGCCAATCAATGAGAAACTCCTATATGAACAAATTTTCATGATTGATTAGACTCCATGGTACGCTAATATTGCTAATTTCATTGCTACTGGAACACTCCCTTCGTCATTCAATCCAATGGACAAAAAGAAATTCCAGAGGGAGGTTCGTAACTTAATTTGGGAAGATCCATACGTATTTTTTCATTCTAAAGCATGTGGCTCAAGCCAAAAGTTCTAGCCCCTTTACCATCTTGAAGTCAGGGGTTCAAGCCTCTTTCCCCCATGTTGAATAGTGTTTTTTAGGCTTGTAAATTGAAATGAGTTTGATGTACATGTTGGAAATGTTACAAGTCTATAACTGAGTCGTATCATAACTGCGTATATTATGTTTATCTATTGAGCTTAATAGCAAACATTCATTATTTATATGGAATTGGATCAAAGTGTTTACAAAAAATAGTATTAGAGCCTAATCATTGTTTGAGATTGTATTATTCACTTCTTATGGAGGCTATTAGAGCTCTGAATTATATGAAATTAATAAGGGCTTAAATTAAGCCTATTCTTACTTCTGATTATCCTTAGAAGCCGTAGTTAAGCTAAAATAAAATATCGTTTCTTTACCCAAATAATAACCAAGCCATGCATAAAAGATTTATACCTTATCTTGGTTATCTTGGGAATTATTATGTATTTGTCGTTATGTGGGGAAAATTGTTGGATAATGCTCAACTGGAAAGAAAAAAAAAGAAGAAAGAAGAAAATTTTGAGGAATTGGAAAAACCAAAGGACGTGCAAGAAAAAAGAGAGAAAGAGAGAGAGCGCGAAATGAAGGATATGATGTTACCAAAATGCATTAAAAGGAGAAGGCAAGTGTTTCAAACAATGATGACATCCTTAGGATAACTTATTTTGAATTATTATAGCCCTTCATTTTTTAGCCCTCACCCAAGGCCACATTATAAACGTAGAAAAGTCCTATTTGATTTTAGAGATTGTGGAAAGTGTACATACCTAAATGATATAATAGATACACCAATTGCATTACTTCCACTACTCTAATATTTTTTCCTGAGATTATGCCAAGGTTATTTCATTTGAATGATGTCCTTAATTTTAAAAATATATGTGACTTATATTTTTCTTTGACTATATGATTCTTCTCTCACATATAACTCGTGAGTGAAACAGTTACTATAATCAGATATTTTTTGTTATGAGTGTGAAACCTAGTGAGATTTGCATCAAAATTAACATTGGACAACTAATAAAGATATGGATGTTGTTTGAAAAACCTTTCAAATTTTATAATCATTTCACTGAAACACGAGTTTATGATGCTAATATGCAAGTGAATATTCATACATAGCATTTAAATCTATAACATGGCTTTGTGTGAACTTATGGCGCCCCAAAATGCGGGGTTGTTTATCAACCCGTTGATCACTAATCAACTCGCGGAAGTGTAAAACCCAAAATATTTAAAATTTTATTGAAAGGGGTAAAATAATAATTATTCGTTATAGTATGGGTTGAAAACCCAAATTTTTCTCGAACTTCGATTACCAAACAGACCTCATAGTTGGATTTTTCTCGTGAAATCTAGTTATCAAGTCAATTTTTGTTGAATTCTGAGATAATCAGATTTTTTTTTGCGTTTTATGATGCAATTGGGTCTCGCACGACTCAAATAATGCGATCAAATTTTATTTGCAGAACCTACGAAATAATTTAAAGTTAGTTAAAATAAAATATATTGAACATAACACGCAACGAGATTTAATTGCTTCGGGATAAAATCGGATCAGAAAAGTTGATACGTGTGACTTAATGAGAGCAAAGCAAATGAGTAGTATAAAAGGGGGGAAATCATATTTTTGCATTCTGAGAGAGAGAGAGAGAGAGAGAGAAAATTCAAGAATCTCTCACTTCTCCTTGCGATCTACGACTATCTATTCGTCGAATCGCTTCGGACAAAGAACAATAGTTGTTCTATGCCACGAGAGCTACAAGCACGTACCAAAAATTGTAGGTATAACCAAAGTCTCAAGAACGGAATGTTGAGGTCAAAGCTTTGACGCTTGATTTGAGTATTTTGAAGCTTCTACTTGTATTATGCTTCAAGAGGTATTGTTCTTCCATTCTTTTCCTAACTAGGGTTATTTTCTACCTAGGGTTGTATATGGAATGGGTAGTATGATTAGAGATTAAATCTCGTGTCTAAATATGCTCTTAGTTTAAATAGAGTATGAAAAATGGAATAAGAATGTATAAAATCAATTCTAGCATGAATTGAGTTTGTTGAAATTGCTTGTTTGGTAATTTCAAGATAAATGTGATGAATTGGGCATGTTATGTGTTTTACATGATTCTGTGCCTTATGGGTGTTTGATAAAATGCCTTGAATGATTTATGCATGTTAATTGAATGAAATTAATATAACATGCTTTGTGAAAATTTTGAGATGTAATTATATGCTTAATAATATAAATTACATTGAGGATGTGGAAATGTTGGTAGACTTTGAAATTGTTCATAATGTGCTTCTGACATATTGAACATGATGTTGAAATTGTAATTTAACACTTGATTTCACAATGATATGAAATGCAATTGTTCATTATGTTTTTCATTTTCATGGGTAGCATCACATTCGTGGACATTTTGCATGAGTGTGGGTGTGTGCACGGTTTGATCAAACACTATTATTAGTGGATGATATGTGGGCTTGAGAAAGTTGGACCAATGTCTGACTGAGTAGCATGGGTTGCATGAAAACAAAGGTCGGGGTTAGCAAGACCCAGTAAATTTGGATACGCACTTTGTTGGTATTAAGCCCATAAAGTGTGATGGAGTACACAAAGCCATTGGTGAAAGTCTATAGATGTTGTGTTGGTTGGGCACTCATTAGTGGAAGTCCATAAATACCCACTTCAAGAAAGATCCGAGATTTATAAATGGTCATTGGATGTGTAACATCAGTGGCAGGGGCTTGGAATGCCCAGATGCATACGGATGGCATTACATGTGTTATAGGAGCCGGTTAAGGACTCGGGTTGCATTGCATGTGTGAGTAACATCTCATGACATTGCATGACATTATAAAATCCATTATGAAATGCATATTCATGGATGGATGCTTGTTTGATTTTTTGATTACATGTAAATATTTTGTATACATTTAGGTTGGGGCGTAGCCTCTTTAGGAGATACCTTATTGAGCAGGGCTCACCCTTTATGAAACCACATTTTAGGTGCGGGACTAGTGCTAGTGGACGGCTCTCATATAGCTCCTTGTTGAGAAGAAGCCAAAATGTAGCTCTTAATTACATTTTTGTAAATCAATTGTGTAATTGATTTTGAACTAGTAATGTTGCATGAATGATTGTATAATGAACTCATATGGACTATATTTTATGTAGAATTTAGATGAGTTGAAATTGAAAATGGAAAGAATTGAGTGAAAACTAGGCCTAGGTACCGGTACTTAAGTGATTAGGTACCGTTACTACACTGTTGGATGGGTCAGGTAACTTGATCTGAAATGTATACACCCAAGTGCAGACAGTCAAGCTGTAGTAATAATCCAGTTAAGTCTATAGTCAAATTCACAGGGAACTGTTGTTGGTGTTTTGAAGTAAGCAATGATAGAGACCAAGTGACTGTAACCTTTGAATTTTGAAGTTGTGTGGTGTATGGGATTTTCTAGACATAATATAGGATTCTTTCCAAGAAATTTTTCTAGACAAAATATAAGATAATCGCAAATATAAAAAGGTCACTCTTTAGTTCGAGGATCTGGACATGTAGTTTATCATCCGGTTTATTATACTTGTGCTTGATAACTCAATTAACCCCTGTGTCAATAACAAATTAATCGGAATAAAAAGGTGGATTGTGAGAATTAAGAGCATGGTTCCGATGTCTTTCTAGAAGTTTACAAGAATTGTCTGTGCCGAGACTCAACCTGTCTACAAACAAGCAAGTGTTTTTACAAGGCATCGAACCATGACATTAATATTCAATTTCCTGTGACTACCCAAAAACCTGGGGTCATTTATAAGTCCGTGAATATCCCACCATCAACATGCGAAAATAGCCGTGAATGTCACATAAGCCAACGTCACGTCAATAACATCCCCTTAGCCGGGATCATAAACCACAAGTGTAACTCATGTTCATTTTTCCATTAGAACCAACCAAGATTCAATATACCACGATTTGTACTTCATTATAATCCATTTATATCATTTGAGGGAAGGAACACATAGCCCAAAAATATGGTGATGCAGTTTTAAAATTTAAAAATTTTGAAAAGAGTACTGGTACTGCATACCCGTACTGTTTGCCTACTGGAAAAGTTGTATCGGTACTCTCTACCCAAATTTACCTATTTTTGATTTCCAATTCATTCCAATCCCTTCCACCACCATCCAATTCATGTTTAGTACCATTTCCTACATAAAACTTGATACCTACAAGTTCTATTACACACGATTTCATATATTTACATGTCAAAACTAAGTTTTCACAAATGTTTTACAAAACAATAAAGTAAAGCCACATATCGGCCTCGCTTCATCCTTGGGGCCCCGAGTAGGTGTCATCCACCGGTGTGTACCTCGCACCTGAAATATTTTTTCCTATAATGTGAGCCACGCTCAATAAAGTATCTCCTATAGAGGCTACTCCTCAACCTAGATGCGCATGAAATGTTCACATGTAACAAATGATAAGCAATATTCTTTTCAATCAAGAATTGCAATCCCATGATAGGAATTTTTATTTCATGCCATGAATTGAGATGAAACTCACTCGTGAAACTTCAACCCGAGTCCTCAATGACTCCCACAACACAAAGAAATACAAGTGTGTAATGAATCCGCCATTTGACGAAAATACATCCAATGATTGTTTGAAATAAAAGTTATGTATTTATAAAACCAAATCAATGTTAGATGTTACCCATTGAATGTATGTTTTATAAAATCAAAATCTTGTGTCTTTGTTGGGCAACGGATTTTAGTATCACAACTGTCGATTCCGTACACCATTACACTTTTCTAGAATTTCACTTCCGGTAAGTGTATGAACCATGCAGCTAGGTCTTGCACCCGAGGGAGAATCTAGCCATTCTTGCTATACCCGACACAATTTTTTCATGCAACCATGCGACTCAAAGGGGACCTTCGATCCAATCTTCCTGAGACCACATATCAATCATCAAGTATGGTGTTTGATCAACCATGCATACACACAACTACACTCATGACTTATGCCCCTGAATGTGATGCCAACCCCATGCCCAATATGCAATAATGCCCAATGAGCAATTTAACCACATGTCTACATTTTTCATGACAATTTTTATCACATGCATATAATCACCAAAATTTGTTACAATGTCTATATATCAATTAAAATATATCAACAACAATTCACCAACATGTTATCACATAACACGTGTCATTCACAAGGCACAATATAAAAACATAGCATGTCCACCAAATCCCAATTTCTAATAAGTTTCACAATGAACTTCCACATATCAAAATCAAGCTAGAAATTGGTCTAAGTCATTTCTATACTCATTTCCTTATTTCTATAACAATAGGCAAGTGATATATAACCACATACACCAAACCATCCCTTATGAACATTCTAGGTCTGATATAAACCAAAGTAGGAGGGAACTCTACCTCTTAAAGCGTGAAATGAAGTGTGGAGAACCTCAAGAACACCTCTCAAGCCCTAAAACTCTTCATTTTCCCAAAGTTTAATCTTGGATCTTTGGTTAAATTCTTCATTCTTGGTATGGTTGTGTACCCCTCGTCGATGTAATCGACTTCTTGGTCCAAATGATTCCGACCGACGGAACTCCGTAAATTGCAGAAGAAAGCCTTGAAGTCTAACCTTTTTTCTTATCTCCTTTCTCTCTTCTATTCCAAAGAGTGAAAGGCTGAACAATGGAGATATTTCTCCAAAAAATTTGATTTTAGTCGATATTTATAGCCTCAAATGTGCGATCCACGTCGCACCACATATTTCGTACTTCCAAGTATGTTTTTCATCTCAAAACGATTCATTTCATACCAGTTTAAGTTCAAATTAATTTTATTTCAAATTTAATTCATTTAGAATGAAATTTTATAATTTTCATTTTTAGGGATGTTCGTGAGGTCACCTACCACCCACTTGTCTCGTAAAATGTGAAAATTCTGATTATCTCAAAATTCGATAAAAATTTACTAGACAACTTAGATTCGTAATATGAATCCAACGGCGAAGTCCATTGTGTCATCTGAGCTCTAGAGAAATACATATTTTACCGTTTTGCCCTTTTTCGAAAAAAATTCAAATTTTCTCGAGTTTTATATTTCCATTTTTTAATCGAATTTTGGTGAAGATTGAAGTGTAGTCATGAAGATTTAGCCAGGGTACTTGACTTGAACCAATGAGTCTTTCTATCCAAGAGTTATCTATGTTATAAAAAGTACTCACAGTTATACAAAGTACATTAACTTTGCTAGATGCAATCAATCATTCAACAAGCAAGTGAAATATAAAGCATTAAACATAATCAAAAATGCACATATATAACTTCTGGATGATTTATACATGTCAATTACCTCTTACTAAAAAGTGAAATAGAAACTACTCACTCTTCATGGCTTTGGTAAATCTAGAAAAGTGAATGATTCGCATCCATCCAAGTAGAGGAGTTACAAGATAAAACACACTACACAAGGAGCCGATCTTCGACGAAGAATGAGTGACTCACATTCCACCCTTCACGGCTTTAGTAAATCTCTAAAAAATTGTAAGAGTTTCACTCTTCTAAAGGAAGAAGGAAGTTCAAGCAATAGAAGTGAGTGAAATTAATACTGAAAGTAGAATAAAGCTAGTCACTTTTGGAGGGTTTCTACCACAACCAAAAGATGATCTACCTTCCTTTATGCAAGTAAATATAAACCTAAGTCTAAGACTAATTCTATACCAAGGTAAGTGATGTTGGTCTAGTGTAAAAATCTCCTCCTTTTTGAAACTCCCACAATGGGAGTATTTATAGGCAAGGAGGTGGGGGGAACAAAGGAGTATGTAAAAATAGTGTAAGGCCTCCAAAGTCCACTGAAAGCCAACCACTCTACAGCCAATTTGGGGACAATGTTTGAACGTTATCTGGCGTTTGAACGTTCTTTCTATCTTTGCTTAATGGGCGTTCGAACGTCGTATGTAGTTTGAACCTCCTACTCAAGTGACCTCTGTTCTTTTGTGAGAACTACTTCCATAAATCATAAACCACTGCCCTTGCTTTCATCAGCCTAGTCTTCAATAATTAAGGACAACGTTCGAACATGGATTGGCATTCGAACGTTGTACTCAGGTGCTTCTATGTGCTTTCCTTCTTTGTTGCAATGCACCATGCATCAGCACTTTTGCAGTTTTATCTTTAATAATTCAAGAGAATGTTTAAACGTGGATTAGTGTTCAAATGTTCTTGCCTTGGTCCAAACTCTTCCAATTTTGCTCCAAAATATGCTAGTGTTGCACGAAAGTTCGATATTCATTGTCTTTGGACCCTTGTATAATTTATGACCTAAAATGTCATCATTTAAACTCCATCAAAGTATAATTAGTCTTAAAAAGACATAGTAATATGTTGATTTTAACTACTAATACCCGTACTTGGACTCCAATGGCCTTAGGTACCGGTACCAAGGCTTCAAGTACTAGTACCTCGATGGAAAGTGGGCTTAGGTAATAGTACTCTATCACCTAAATGTTGGTACTTGGCAACCATAAGGAACCTAGGAACAAGAGGTCCAGGTACTGATACCTCGTTACTCAGGTGCTGGTACCACGTAAGATAGGAACCGGTACCTCTTCCAAATTTTTCAAAAAAAAATTAAAATATAATTTTGCCAAGCCTTCGGGCCTTGAGCATTCTTTTTTTAAAGAATGAAATTGGTGCAATGCTAAGGACAAATGGATAACGATTTGAACTTGGTATAGTTGTGTGAGTATGTGGTGTCAGATTATGCGGCATACACAAGTACTTTCGTAGGTTGATGGGTGATCAACAGGTTAATAAAGGACCCCCAGATTTTAAGGCGTCACAGTTTGGTTTCAGAGCCTAGGTTATCAATTTACCTAGGGCTTATGGTGCATAGATCCAGACCATTGCATCCATTATGCATTACATTTAATGAGCATTAATTGCTACATGTTATGTGCTATGTGTATTATATGTATGATTGAATATGTATGAAAATGAGACACTAGGGTTAGAAAACATAACCTTAGGGGTCGAAAGAATAAAGAATGGGAAGGTTCAAGGTTAAGGTGTCTACTAGTGGGTGATATACCTCTTGCTAGTGAGCTAAAGAGACTCAATGTTTAGACTTTGATCCCTAACTTTGGGATACTAAACTAGTGCTCTATGGCTATCTTACATGTTTTTAGATGGTAAGTAGAACAAAACAACACAGGAATGGTCGATGAGGCAGACATAACAACAATCAAATGGTGATTCAGGATATATTCTTACTCTCTTCCTTATGGGCAAGAGTATTATTTGATTTTGGTGCATCGCATACATTCATAGTTGCATCATGTGTAAAGGATTCAGGCTTAGAGGTTAAGACCTTGGAAGAGTCACTGCATGTGAGTTCTTTTCTAGGAGCTAGGGTTTTCATTGATCAAATATGTCAGGGATGTGAGCTGGAGATCTCAGGGATTCCACTCACTATGTACCTTAGGTTCATAGACTTGTCAGAGTTTGAGGTTATTCTTGGGATGTATTGATGGGTGGCATACCAAATCATCATTGATTGTGATCAGAAGAGGGTCACCGGATATACACCAAGGTTTTTGTTTCAAGTTTAGGGGGAAAGCATGATATTTTATCCTAATCCATTATGATTGTCGTTGGCACAGGCAGTTGATGAGTTGGCTAGATAGCCTTACCTTGTAAGACGAGGTGAGATAGGAGTTAGGTCTATTTATTAGTCTTTAAAATTAGCATATTACTATACCCTTTTGAGACTAATTATACTTTGATGGAGTGTAAATGATGACATTTCAGGTCCTAAATTGAACAAGGCTCAAGGGCAACAAGAATCACACTTAAATGAAACACTAGCATTTTGAGGAACAAAATTGGAAAAACCTGGAACCAAGCAGGAACGTTCGAATGCCAGATCACGTTTGACCTTTGAAGCATGAGAAAGCTAGACTATTGATACATGGCGTGTTGAAGCCAAGAAAAAAGACTTAGGTACTTGAGTACCACGTTCAAATGCTAACTCACATTTGAACGTCCACTTGAATTGATTGAGGGACAGGATGATGAGTGCTAAACGCCAAGATGTGCATGGATTGTGGAAATAGGATTTCACAGAAGACCATAAACCACTAGAGAGAGAATGTCAGACCCTATCAGGCATTCGAATGCCCATAAAGCAAAGACACAAGAAACGTTTGAACGCCCATAAAGCAAAAACAGAAACAATGTTTGAACGCTAGATCACGTTCGAACGTTCTGCATAGACTGACTGCTGAGTGGCTAGCTTTTCACTTGGACTTGTGCGGTGTACACTATTCCTTCACCCCCTCTTATTCCCTCCTCCTTGCCTATAAATACTCCCATTTTGGGAGAGTAAAAGGGACTTAGACTCATACTCTTATAGATAGTTTTAGAATTATATTTGCTTCTATTAAGGAAGATAGTCCATTTCTTGATTGAGGAAGCAACCCTCCATTTCGTAGTTGAGGAAGCAACCCTCAAAATGTGACTAGCTTTCTTCTAGTTTTATTGTTTATGTCTTTAACTTCCATTGCTTGAGCTTCCCTTTTTCTTAGAGAAGTGAAACTCTTCCACTTTTCTAGAGCTTTGTCAAAGCCATGAAGGGTGGAACGTAATTCACTCATTCTTCATTGAATATCAGCTCCTTGTTTATTGTTCTTTCATTTTTGTAAGTCCTCAACTTGGAGGGATGAGCATCACTCACTTTTCTAGATTTACCAAAGCCATGAAGAGTGAGTAGTTTCTCATCCACTCTTTAGTAAGAGGTGAATGGCATGTATAAATTAACCAAAAGTTATATTTGTGCATTTTTCTTATGCTTAATTTTTATCCTCCCATTGCTTATTGAATGATTGATTGCATCTAGCAAAACTAAGATACTTTTTATAACCATGGGTTCTTAGTATAACAAGGATGACTCTTGCATAGAAAGACCCGTTGGTTCAAGGGAAGTACCCCGGCTAGATTTTCATGAGTACCCTTCAATCTTCACTTTTATTGTGCTTCAATTAAAGAATGGAATATTAATGTCATGATTGGATGTCTTGTAGAAACACTTGCTTGTTTGTATACAGGTTAAGTCTCGGCATAGACAATTTTTGTAAACTTCTATAAAGACATCTGAACCATGTTCTTAATTCTCACAATTCATCTTTATCTTTTGATTAACTTGTTGTTGACACGGGAGTTAATTGAGTTATCAAGCATAAATATAATAAATCAGATGATTAACTACATATCTAGATCCTCGAACTAAAGAGTGATCTTTTTATATTTGAACTTATTTTATATTTTTTCTAGAAAACTATCTTGGAAAGAATCTTATATTCTGTCTAGCAAAAATCCCTAAAACTCACAACTTTAAATCCAAAGGTTACAATCATTTGGTCTCCACCACTGCTTACATTGAAACACCAACAAGAGTTTCCTGTGGATTCGACTACGAACTCAAACCGGATTATTACTACAACTTGACCACTTGCACTTGGGTGTACACATTTCGGATCAAGTCAAGTTTTTAGTGTCGTTGTCGAGGAACTATAAAATGTGTTTTATGGTAAAAGGTAAAAAGACCTTTCTTTTTGTATATATTCTTTGGTTTACTATGAATATTTTTTTATTTTCGTTTATTTTATGTTTGAGGACGCTCCTCACTATCAAAATATGTCAGCAGAATATTCTGGATCTGTGAATCATCCTGAACCAAATTCTCCTAGATCAGTAGCAGACTCTTATGAGAGTAATATGGAAAATAATGACCGAAACGGAGAAGTACCTATGAGGAAGGGGGAAGTACCTAACATTCGAACTTTGCGGGAGTACTTAAATCCCACAAAAAATAGTGTCCCCTATTTACTGTAAAGTCGGGGATAGTGCAGTTATTACTTGTTTTTCATGAACTTGATGCAAGAAATTCATATCTACATATAAAAGATTTTGAGGAAGTATGTGAAATATTTCAAGACAATTCTGAACTGGCCATGATAAAACTTTTCCCTTTCTTTTAAAAGGACAAAGTTAAACAATGGCTAAATTTTTTAAAAGCTCTTTCAATACCTAACTGGCAGACATTGCATATTGAATTTTTCATAAATTTTTTTCCTCTACACCGCACGAATGCACTCAAAAGGCAGATCAAGAATTTTTTGGTTAAAGAAGGAGAAACCTTTTACCAAAGTTGGGAGAGATTCAAAGATCTTCTCCAATTCTGTCCATTCCTTGCTTTTGAGAATTGAACTTTGGTAGGATTTCTCTATGACTTCTTTCCTCTAGACTACGTCAGCTTGTCGAAATGATGGCTTAAGGAGAATTTATGGGAAAAAGTCTGGAGGAGGCATTCACTTTTTTTGACACTATCTCTAATAGTTCCCAGATGTTGTTCACAGACTCCCATACCACTATTGAAACTAGACCATCCATTTTTCAAGGGAAAAAGTATGTCTTGAAAGATGATGATGACCTAAGAGCAAAAATTTCCACTCTCTCATTAAAGCTTGAAGCTCTAGAAGTGAAAATGGTCCATCAAGTCAATGTTGGCCCCCACAGAACTAGCGTGTGGGATCTGTGTACTGACAGGACACCCTACTAGGGAGTGTCCTACCATTCCAGCGTTCAAAGAGGTCTTGTTGAAGCAAGCAAATACTATTTCCAACTTCAACAAGCCTTACTCCAACCCATACTCTGAAACATACAATCCAGGATGGCTGAATCACCCAAATTTTAGTTAGAGGAACACACAACCAACTCTCATGAACCAACCATAAGGTTCATTCCCACCACCTCAAGGACCTCCCACATATCAACCATACCAACCATCACAAAAGAGGAGTCTTGAGGACACACTGAATCAGTTCATGCAAATCCAAATAAACTATAACAATAGTTCCATTCAGGCTTTCACTGATTTTCAAACCTAGACCACTCAATCTTTCGCGGATCTCAAAAGCCACATCCGAAAATTGACCCAATCCATGGCCACACATGAGAAAGGAAAGTTTTCTGCCCAACCAAAACCTCCACAAGGCCAATTTCATGTGGGAAATCCTTCGATCATGGAAAACCCACAAAACCAAGCCCAAGTTGTACTACACTGAGAAATGGCAAGGTGATTGAAAAGACTATGAGGGACAAGCTCATTCCAAAGCCAAAACTTGAGTCAATCCCAATCAACTCATCATTTGAACCTAAACCAATTGAGCTTGAACTTGTAATTGAAGAAGAACATGAGCATATGATTGAACAAGAGCCAAAACCTTCTATGGAAAGAAAACATTTGTGTTCCATTCATGCTCCTTTTCCTTATAGATTCAAAACCATAAAGAAGTTGAACAATTAGCCTAAAATTTACAAGCTTTTTAAGCAAGTAAAAATCAACATCCCACTTTGAGATGCAATCAAACAAGTTTCGTCTTATGCCAAGTTTCTAAAAGACTTGTGCACAGTCAAGAAATGCCAGAATGTCCTAAAAAGAGCCTTTCTGACAAAACAAGTCAGTGTCTTACTTCAACACAAAACCTCTCCAAAATACAAGAATCCTGGATTTTCAACAATATCTTGTGTTCTTGGAAACTTTAGAATATAACAAGCACTATTAGACGCTGGAGCTAGTGTCAATCTGCTTCTTTTTTCTATTTGAACTCAAACCTACTTGCGTCACACTCTAGCTGGCCGACAGATCAGGCAAAATTTTTAGGGGCATTGTTGAAGATATACTGGTCCAATTAGACAACTTTGTCTTCCCGGTTGACTTCATTATTCTAGATACTCAGCCAGTAATACATTCTAAGAACCAAATTCCCATCATTTTTTGTCGACCCTTCCTAGCAACTTCCAATGCACTAATCAATTATAGGAATGCAGTGATGAAATTAAATTTTGGGAATATGACTCTCGAGTTAAACATTTTCAATATTGAAAAGCACCCGGAAAAAGACAAAGAAGAAGGGTAAATAATCTCCATTGAATCTTTTATACAGGAACATCTAAATGGCTCATTCTGTGAGAGTCCTACTGAATCATCTTTGTTGGAGCCTTTCACATCTGAATTGAAAAATGAATGCCCCACTCATACTGTTTAGACATGGACCCCCAAATTCGAAGAGATTTCACCAAGTGGCCTGAAGTCACTCCCATCAAGTCTCAAGCCACCAAAGCCTGAATTGAAACCTCTCTCATTTGACCTTAATTATGCATTTTTAGGAGAGGACGAGTCATACCCAGTGATAATTTCATCTAAGCTCATAGATTTGTAAGAGTCTAAATTGATTGAAGTTATTAAAAGCCACAAAAGCACCATTGGGTGGACCATCGCTAATTTGAAAGGTATAAGTCCGTTAATCTACAATCACACTATATACCTTGAAGATTCAAAACCCTCTCGTCAAATGCAACGACGACTGAATCTTCACATGAAGGAAGTTATGAGAACGAAGGTACTCAAGCTCTTAGATGTAGGGATAATCTTTTCCATCTCCAATAGCAAATGGGTCAGTCCAACCCAAGTCATACCCAAAAAGTCTGGGGTCAGAGTGGTAAAAAATGATGCAAATGTACTAGTACCAACTCGAGTCGTCACAAGATGGCGGATGTGTATCGATTATCGAAAACTCAATTTCGTAACTAGAAAAGATCATTTCTCTCTTCCCTTTCTTGATCAGGTTCTAGAAAGAATTACAGGCCATGAATTTTACTATTTTTTGGATGGATATTTCGGGTACAATCAAATTAAGATAGCATTAAATGATCAAGAGAAAATCGCATTCACATGCCCCTTTGGCACCTTTGCATTCAAAAGGATGTCATTTGGACTTTGTAATGCTTCTGTAACGTTCCAAAGATGCATGCTAAGTTTGTTTAGTGACATGGTTGAGAAATTTTTGGAAGTGTTCATGGATGACTTCTCTTTCTATGGTGAATCGTTTGATTTGTGTCTGGCCAACCTAGAAAAGGTGTTGATAAGGTGTAAAGAAGTCAATCTAGTGCTCAATTGGAAAAAAAATTTCATTTGATGGTAGCACAAGGTATTATCTTAGGTCACATTGTGTCGTTTGAGGGCATAAAAGTTGACAAAGTAAAAATAGATCGGGTTGAAAATTTTCCCGCCCTAAGACTGTAAGGGATGTCCAATCATTCCTAGGACATGCAAGTTTTTATAGAAGATTTGTAAAAGATTTCAGTATCATATCCAAACCCATGTGTCATCTCCTGAGTTAGGACGTAATCTTTGTGTGCCAAAAAGCTTTTGATAAGCTTAAAAGAGTGTTAATTTCTGCTCCAATAATGAAGTCCCCTGAGTAGACTCTACCCTTTGAACTAATGTGTGATACGAGTGATTATGTTGTAGGTGTTGTGTTGGGACAAAGAAAGGATAAGAAACCACATGTAATTTACTATACAAACAAAACTTTGAATGATGCTCACATGAATTATTCAACAACTGAAAAAGAATTTCTTGTTGTAGTTTTTGCCTTGAAAAAATTTTGTTCCTATCTTGTTGGTTCTTCTGTTACTGTATTCACTGACCATATAGCCCTGAAACTCTTGCTCACAAAGAAGGATGCCAAGCCAAGGCTCTTAAGATGGAAACTCTTACTCCAAGAGTTTGATTTGGTCATTAAGGACAAGAAGGGTGTTGAGAATGTGGTGGCAGATCATCTGTCCAGAGTAACATACAAATTTCATGAAGATGGATTGCCAATTAATGAGAAATTTTTCGATGAACAACTGTTCATGATTAATGAGACACCATAGTACACTGAAATTGTTAATTTCCTTAGTACTGGTACGCTCCCTCTATCCTTCACGGCCATAGACAAAAAGAAATTTCAAAGGGAGGTTCGTAACTTCTTTAGGATGATCCATACGTATTTAAGTACTATAAGGATCAAATCATAAGATGTTGCATCCCTACTCAAAAAAGTAGATAAGTAATAACATTTTTTCATTCTGAAGCGTGTGTTGGCCATTTTTCATCAAAGGAAACCGTTGTAAAAATCTTGTAGTGTGGATTTTTCTGGCCCACGCTTTTCAAAGATGTTCATGCCTTTTGTTTAACTTATGATAGATGCCAAAGGTTAGGAAGCATTTAAAAAAAAAAAAAACTAGATGCCCTTAAACCCTATTCTAGTGATTGAAATTTTTGACTGTTGAGGCATGAATTTTATGGGACCATTTTCCCTTCCTTTGGCTATCTATACATTTTAGTGGTTATAGACTATGTATCCAAATAGGTTGAAGCAATTCTATGCCAAAATAATGATAACCGCACAGTGATCAAGTTTTTTAAAAAATATATTTTATCCCACTTTGGAATTCCAAAATCAGTAATAAGTGATAGGGGTGCTCATTTTTGCAATCATCCCTTTTGGAATTTGATAAAAAAAATACTTGATTTTTCATAAAATTACAACTCCTTATCACCCACAGACTAGTGGGCGGGAAGAATTAGCTAATCGATAGATCAAACTAATTTTAGAAAAAAATGATAAACCCAGACCGCAAATATTGGTCATCAAGACTAACTGATGCACTCTGGGCATATCGCACTGCTTTTAAAATAATTTTGGACATGTCTCCTTATCTATTAGTCTATGAAAAGTCGTGTCACCTACCTGTGGAATTGAAACATAGGGCATACTGGTCAGCGGTTGAAACCATTTTTGGAGGACTTAGCTAAAAATGTGGAGACCGTTCTCTTAATGGATCTAAAATATTCCTCCGAGATTTGTGCCTACCGACACAAAAAAAGGGTCGGGTCAGGCAGAAACCCGACCAGAGGGGACGTCTTTATAAGGCCCCCACCCCTTTTTCTCTCTTTTCCCCCATCCACCATTGTTGGCCCCTTCTCCTTTCCTTTTCTTTTCTTTTCATCTTCTTCTTTTTCTTCTTCCTTCTCTGTTTTCTGTAACACGACTCAGAGCCCAAGCGAACCCATGTCTATATACCCTGAAGACCCAGTCCTTTGTCTCGTGATTACCATTTGCTTACTTTATTTGTACATGACTATTCTTTTTCTGTATGCATTTACAATCAAGGGTTTTCATCCGAACAAAAACTCAATTTTGCGTAAAGATGATTAAATGGCTGTGTTTTGTTTATAGGTTTCAAAAGATGAACAGATCTCTGCCTTTCAACCTCATCTCCAAGGTTCATACACTGATAAATTCAAAACAATTCATACTTTGTGCCACCATGTGCCAGTAAATTTTTAAAATTTTTGTTTTTGTTTTTGTTGTTGTTGTTGTTTCGAATCATATTGTGAACCTTACCTCGTATTTTGTATAAATTGATGATCATGTCTGTGAGTCAGTTTAAATTGTCTATGTGGCTGGCAGATGATAAAGAACCAAATAGTGATTCTTACAGCTTAGAAAGCATGGATGTTAAATATTTTTGGTTTAGTCTGGGAGTTCTATGAGTTTTTTCATCTGATGTGCATACCGTGATCATAAGAAAAGCAAGATTGGTAAGAAAGAAAGAGATCCAAGAAGAACAAGTGAAACCCCTCTGTGGCAGAAGCACTTTTGCTAAACATCATCGTGCCAAAAGACTTGGTGCTTGTAAACAGTATGGTAGAGTCTTTCACGAGAAAAGATATAACCAGTGTTCTGAACTAATTTTTAGTCGTGCACTCGATCGATTAGACTGGATAGTGAATAGGTGGAGTAAAAATTACCCTGAGATGCCAAGCTGTTCTGGTACTTCGCTTAACAGGCTTGTGAGAAAAGAAATTGGGAGATTCACTGGTTGCTCAAATGGCACAGAGGATGACTCAAATTAGGCTGCTTTCAAAATTGAGAAATTTGTTGTGTTGGGATGAAAGCTTAGGGTCCGATTTTTTTGAAAAAAGTGTAAAAATCCTTTTTTTATTTTTTACAAACTTTTTGACTGAAATGAAAATATGGACCGAGTAAGGAACGTTCCAAAATACCAACCTAAAGCGTGGGTAGGAACTTATCCTGAGACGCCATAAGTTTTTGGTTTAAACTTCTGTGTTTAGCCCTCTCTGATTGTGTATAGTGTAGTGTAGAAATTTTTTTTTTTTTGATTCAACGTTCGAACGTCACCTGCTTACAATACTCAGCCTATAATGAAGTCTCTGATGGAACCAAAAAGTACTGGAAGCCTAGCTTGTTCGAACGCCAATAGAATGTTTGAATGAGTGTACCATGTTCGAAAGCCAATAGAACGTTCGAACGTCACAACCTTACAGTGCTTTGGTCTCTGACAGAACTCAAAAGTACTGGCCTTCGAACGTCACGACCTTACACTACTTTGGTCTCTAACGGAACTCAAAAGTACTAGAAGTTCACCACGTTCGAATATCATTTTCGTTTGAATGATCTTTTAAAAATCCTTCCACACACGTTTGAACGTAACTGAAGTTCGAACGTCACTTCTCAAGCTATAAAAGCCTGGATCGTCTTCCCCATTTCAAAACCCCCAAAACCCTTCAAAATCCCCCAAACCCTAGAATTCCTTTTCATTACCCAGACCTCAAAACACCCCTCATTTCCCATTTCTACCTAAAATCAACCCTCCCAAGACCATTCCCATATTCAACATCCCCATTTTCACCAAAAACTCAAGATTTTCAAAAGCCCTCACAAACTCAAAACCAAAAACACCATGCCAAGGGTCAAGCTACCTGTCAGGAGCACCTCACCAAATCAGGAGCCCAATTTCATAGAGGAGGTCATCAAGGAGAGAGAATGAAGACCCATTGTGCGAAGATATGTTTGAACTAGTTTCCCCTCCGCTCTCAAAGCTGAAAGGTACAAGAATTTCTACCAAAACCACATTGTAGTATATGAGTAAGATATATTGTTGAATGATTTTATGGAGTTGCGTATTTTTTAGGATATAGAGAGGAGAGGGTGGTTGTTATATTTGAGAAACAATGGGGAGGTCGTGGTTGACTTGGTGCAGGAGTTCTACTCCAACACGAAGATCATCAACGAGATAATTTGAACATATGTGAGGGGGTACATATTGATGTACATGAGGAGTACATTAGGGAGTTGAGGCAAGAAGTGCCTCGGGTGCAAAACCTGACATACCTCTAGAAAGAATGTGGCAATGAACGTGGTGGGGTGCTTGTATAATTCTGTTGTATAGCTTATGTGTGAAGGGAGTGTCACTCTCCCTTGGAATGATGTGAAAAATGGGGCAACGGAATGGTGTGAATGAAATGGAGAACGAAATAAAAATGAAATGTGTGTGAACAAAAGTGATCCCCAAGCGCAAGGAGTCTTTTGAATATCGTGTTTTACTTGGAAGAGTATTCCAAGGTCGTCTCATCAGGGAAGAAAAGTTCAAGTGTGTGAAGGTGATTTTGTGAACAAAAGAAAAAGGGAAAAGTGTAAAATCTTTTGTTTGTGATTTGGTGTTTGAAGTTTGTGAATGAAAATGAAAATGAAAATGCAAGAAAATAAGTGTTGGCTAATCCAAAGGTTCACTCCAATGGTAATGCCAAGTCAACTCAAAAACTTCCTCTAAGGGTTTATAGATGAACGATTGATTCGTGGAAAGCTAGGGATGAGATGGTGAGGATCCAAGCATAAATCGTATCAAGTCTACAGAATATCAAAGACTCACAATCTCACCCTCTACCCAGTCAAACTGAACCATCGTACACCAGGGAGGAAGAAAAATGAGTTGAAATGAAAAATCCAAGAGGAGGTCTCCCTTGAATTAGCCAACTAAAACTCTAGCTACTCATTCTTAAAGGAAAGACGTGCATAATGTAAATAAACATAATGAAGAAATGAAACATGGAACTTAACTTAAAGCAAGCAAACTTAAACTAAGAAGCAAAATATTCAATACCCATTTTAAGAAAAGCTTCAAGTGAAAAACTCATACAACAATGGTAGATTCTAAGTTACACAACTAAACTTGCAATGAACTTGAAATAGCTAAGATTAAAGTGCAAGAAATAAAGATTACAAGATATTTAAAGCTAACTACAACAGAAATGGATAAGAAAATGCAAAAACATAAATTTCTATTACACTATTCATCTTCTTCTTCCTTGGATTTTCTAGGTAGCCACCCCTTTGAATGGCTAGTAAATCCTGAATATAATGGTGTGTGAGCCTTCCATTTTCGTGCATGGTGGTCCTCCCCAAGGTGTGTGTACGCCTCCAAGCATGGGGAAGGTGAGTTGATGGATTTGTATAGGCTAGAAAGAGCTTAGCCTGCAACCCACATGGCAGCCCCTTTCTTTCCCATCCACATTAATGCCAAGCCTCCAAAGTCTTCATCAAGGGTGTAGGAGGCATGAAGATGTGTAGAAAATATAAGGGGACAAGTGGGAGAAGTGTAGGTATGACCCCCAAGTAGAGCATGGTAAACAGTCATTCTGCACACTCAACAAAGCGTACCGGTACGTAGTATCAATACACTAAACCTTCTGGAGTTCGGAGTACTAGTACTGCGTATCAGTACACTTTTTCTACTCTGGACTAGTTTTTATAGAATTATCATAACTTTTGATCCAATCATCTGATTGAGCTAAAATTTTGACACAATACAGAAAACATCCAGATCTAAAACTTTTATTTTTTTAACTTTTTCATATTAAAAGTGGATCATGGTTAAAATGGAGGAAAACCGAGGCTCTACAACCAAATGGTGTGGGTGCTGGTGCCTTTGTTATCGAACACCAATTCCTCCTTGATTTCTTCACTTTTAAGCCTCCAAATCCTCATGTAATGTGGCCATGCCTTCACCACATATCCATACTTAGTTGCAAGGTTATAAAATCCATCATTTAAGCTATAACTGCCTGCAACATCAAAAATTTAACATTATTCATAATTTTGGCTAACTCTAAGTACTTATATGCAAAAGTTGAGTTAAAATGCATGTAATGAGGTCATTAAATATACAATATTTTGTGCTCATCATGGGGCAGAGCTAACAGGAATGACTAGCTTTTCTTGGAAGGGGAAGAATTTTTTCTGACAAGGAGAGTAAACGGATAAGTACAAAATGTTGAATTTAATCGCGGTCTTGAACTGCGCCCCAATAGAGCGCAAGAACGAGATCCTCCCCAAGATGTCTCGCCTAATTTGCGCACTTAGGAAAGGCTAAAGCATAGACCTCCCCTCCCTCATTTTGACAGAGATGAAGAAAGGATGCGACGTGAAAAGAAACTCACTTCCCTTTGGAACTCTAGTAATTGAAATGTTCAAGGACCATGGGATAAGGGTAAGGCCAGAAATGGACATACAAAAGCAAATAGGGCCACTGAACAAGAAATCCTTTAGAAGGAGCCAAGGTCATAGTGGAGGCCCTGCAGCTAGATAGTAGGTACCCCCTACCCATGGAGTTGACAAGGTACAGGATAAACTTGATGCGGAGGAAGAAAGAGAGCTAGAGATAAAGAGAGGCCAGGAGCAGCCACAGGAGGCAGGACCCAACACCAGCAACTAGCGCTCACTTAGAGATATCAAAATTTGCATCAAAGCTAAGCAGGATGATATTCTTCGCATACTGAGGAGTGGACCTGGCAGAGATGGTGGATCTGGAGGAGGTTAAGAGAGAGAGTTTTGTGCTTAAATATGGTTTTGAGTGTTTGTTTCTTGCTTTATGAGTCTCTTTCTTTGGTAGTTGTTGTGGATATTTAAGATTTTTGTGTGTTTTGTCATTTCTATTGGATGAATTGAATCTTTGTTTTCTGTGTTAGAATGATGATATTTTGTAGAAATGAATGGTTCAGTTTATCACTTTTATCTAGTTAAATTCATGTGTAGAATTAGTGTTATACTAGTATGTGTTAATGAATGTTGGAACAAATGTAGATGCTAAGATTGTTCGTTAAAGTAACTAATCACATGATCAGTTTGACACACAACTTAGCAATCTAGACCTAAAACCACAGCTCTTTAAACGATGGTATTCTCTTTATGCTTAAAATTATCAAATGTACATCGGTATTTGTTATTCTTAAGGTAAAATATGATCAGACTAAAAAATGGAATCGATATATAATCGACATTCCCTAAAAAACCCGACATAACCAGTGGAGATAACAAAAAAGACCATGGTAAGTTTTGAGCCTTGTGATGCTTTTGAGAGGAGATCAACATTTACTCGAGAAAGGTTTTTCACTATGTATCTTTGAATAGTCTCATTAAACTTGCTTTGATTGATGCAACTAAAGCAATCAATTGACATATTTGTTCATACGACACATAAATATGCACATACTTGAGAAAGGATTTTAGTCCATCTTTTGATTTAACTTTGAGCCTTTGTCATTTCTTTTACAAAATTATATCCCAAGTTAACCATGCTTGAGCCTTCAAAGAAAGATTTATTTTTCAAGAAACCAATATGATAACCAAGCCATAGGAAAATATGCATGACATACTGCTTGCTTATTTTTGTTGTATTCCCTTAACCCCTAAATATCACCCTTTAGCATGTATAGTGTAAGGATGAAGGGGAGTGTCATTCTCCCTTAGGACAGTGTCAAAAGAAAGGGCAAAGAAATGGGGGAAATGAAATGATGTTAATGTAATGTGAGAATGCACAAAAGTGCTCCACCAGCGCAAGAAGTCTTTTGCTTGTCGTGTTTTACTTGGAAAGTATTCCAAGGTCGTCTCCTCAGGGAAGGAAAGTTCATGTGAAGGTGATTTTGTGAACAAAAAAAAAAAGAAAAAAGTATAAAATCTTTTGTTTGTGTTTTAATGTTTGAAGTTTGTAAATGAAAATACAATAAGAACAAGTGTTGGCTAATCCAAAAGGTTCACTCTAGTGGGAATGCCCAATCAGCTCGAAACCTTCCTCCGAGGGTTTATAGATGAACGATTGATTCGTAAGAAGCTAGGGACGAGATGGTGAGGATCCAAGCATAAATCGTGACCAAGCCTACAGAATATCAAAGACTCACCACCACATCCACTCTCAACCCAGTCAAACTGAATTATCGTACACCGAGAGAGGAAAGAAAATGAGTTGAAATGGAAAACCTAAGAGGAGGTCTCCCTTGAATTAGCAAACTAGAAATCTAGCTACTTATAAAAGCAAAAAATAAAAGCATAATGTAAATAGACAAAATGAAGACATGAAGCTTAGAACATAACTTAAATCAAGAAAACTTAAACTTATGAAAAAAAATATTCAATACCCATTTTAAGCTAGGAAATGAAGAAAAATTGAAAGCAACAATGGTGAAATCCCAAACATGCAGCTAAACATAAAATAACCATGAAGTAAATGATATTAAAGGCATTAAATGAAGATTACAAGAGTCTTACCATAAATTACATGTGAAAGGATGAAAGAAAATGCAAAAACATAAACTTTCTATCTACTATTTATCATCTTCTTCCTAGAAACTATCTAAGCTTAGGTAGCCACCCCTTGCAATGCTGAAGAATGTTGAGTATATGGAGTGTGAGAGCCTTCAATTTCGTGTATGGGGGGTCCCTCTAGCTATATGAAAGGTCTCTCATCAATAGGGGCTTAATGAATGGGTTAGGCAGGCTAGCACAGGCTTAGCCTGCACTCCCAGGCTTCACCCCTTCCCTCTTAGATTGCCAAGTCTCCAAAGTCCAAGACTAGGTGTGAAAGGGGTGAATAGTATGGTGGGCTGTAAGGGAACAAGTGGGAGAAATGTAGGTGTGACCCCCAAACAAGTTGGACATGATTTGCAGGCATTCAGGGCATTTTGGGCTGTTTTAGAAGAGTATACCGGTACGCATACCGGTACCCCGAACTCCAGTAGCCTAAGCGTATTGGTACACGTACCTGTACACTTTCTATTCCGAACTAATTTTTGTAGAATTGTCATAACTTTTGATCTAACTATCCAATTGAGCTGAAATTTTCAGACAATACAGAATACATTCAGATCTACAACTTTAATGTTTTCAACTTTTTCAAATTCGAAGCGGATCATGGTCAAAAATGAGGAAAATCGAGGATCTGCAACCAAATGGTGGGGGTGCTGGTCCTTTGTTACCAAGCACCAATACCTCCTTGATTTCTTCACTTTTAAGCCTCAAATTTTCATGTAATGTGTCCATGCCTTAAACACACATTCATATATAGTTGCAAGGTTCTAAAATACATAATTTACTCTATAATTTCCTGCAACAGCGAAAATTTAACATTATTCATAATTCCAGATAACTTTAAGTACTTATATGCAAAAGTTGAGTTAAAATGCATATATTGAGGCCGTTAAATATGCAATATTTTTCACTCATCACATACCTTTGCTTTCTAATTTTTTTACACCCTCTTATAAATCTGTAGAATACATAAATGCAAGAGAAAGAAAAAAAAAGACTATGTCAGCTCCTGTTCAATGAAAAGAAAAGTCGATGGGAGCAACCAAAAAATTAAAGGAACAAATAGATAGGGAATTGCCAAGAAAGTGAAAAATGCAAAAAAAAATTAAAGAAAAAAATACCATTTCTCGGCAAAATGTTGAAAAGAAAGAGGTGTATTACACTACACAAATAGAGGATAGCTTTTCAATACCATTGATGTTATTTCGTTAAACACTGAACTCTGGCCACATTACAACCTATGAAAAGCCCTGATTGATCTCAAGTTTGATGCATGTGTGTGTTGTCAATCAAAAGTTGGACTATGTTAAATAGTAAGAAAGTCTAATGGCAATATTCTTTCATGAGATTATGCCAAGAACATGATTAGTTTGCTTTCTAAAACTTCACTCCCCTACTAATTGTGCATGTGATTTTCTTGATTAGCCATCTTCTGATTACATACCCCTGGAGAGACAAGTCACTATAATCGGAGCGAAATTTTTGCTGAGGGCATTCCTAAAAGAGGTTTGTGAAATCAAAGCTATCCATGGAGGGGGTAACATGGAATGTTTGTTTTATAACAATTCTTGTTGCTAAAATTATCACTCCTACTACACAGGGAATTCCAAATACCAATTTGCCTAGATTAAATACCTATGAAAGAAGAGCATGCGGGATATAAGTCGAAATTGAGGGTTCAGTGTCCCAACAACCATGATGCTAATTTACTTTAACCAGCAATCCCACATACACACCTGTTCAACTGAAGTTTGTGGGTAGCTTCACTGAAAATCCTCACAAGACAACACTCGTCCATTAGGGTAAACCTAGTGGTTCAACGGCTTGTTGCATAAGCTAAATGCAACCGGATGACCTACGAAAATGGTATTAGAAATAGATTTTCATTGTTGTATTATAAGAGACTAGCAATATTTAGGTTAGGGGTGTGATTAGTCGTTAAAATTAGCATATTACCATACCCTTTTGAGACTAATTATACTTTGATAGAGTGTAAATGATGACATTTTAGGTCTTAAAGTGAACAAGGGCTCAAGGGCAACAAGAATCACACTTAAATGAAACGCTACCATTTTGAGGGACAAAATTGAAAAATCAAGGAACCAAGCAGGAATGTTCGAACACCAGATCACGTTCGAACATTCCCTTGAAGCATGAGAAAGCCAGACTGCTAAGACATGGCCTATTGCAGCCAAGAAGGAAGACTGAGGTACTTGAGTACCACGTTCGAACGTCAACTCACATTTGAATGTCCACTTTAATTGATTGAGGACCAGGATGAAGAGTGCAAAGCTCCAAGATGTGCATGGAGTATGAAAATATGATTCCACAAAAGACCACAAGCTACTTGAGTGAGAAGGTCAGACCCCATCTGCCGTTCAAATGCCTATAAAGCAAAGACAGGAGAAACGTTTGAACGCTAGTGTAACACCCCAAAATAAACCCTGGACGGCATTACATTCTAATAACCATCAAAGCATGAGAGCACTAAGGTAAATCATCAATAAAGAAAACTTCAAACAATGATTCATAACATTTACATGAATATCCCAAAAGAATATGCCATCTTTGGCATTTACATCTCCAAAAGAATATTAAAGTAAGCTTGCAGCGGAATACAAAATAACTAGACTTCACAATTTCCAAAATAATATCCTAGTCTAGTACAAAAGAGAAGGGGTCGCTCTATGCGTCCACCTCGGGATCTCCACTCCCATCAATCGGAGTCTCCCACTGTACGGCCTCCTCGGCTCCTACCTCCTCCTCAAGTACATAGTCTGAAAAAGGTTAGCAGTAGGGGGTGAGCACGAAGCTCTGTAGAAAATTTCTCCCAAATCCAAACAAGGTTTTAAAAACATAGAAAACGGTCGGTCACATTTCACAAGTAACATATATAACATTTGAAATAAAACAAGGGCATTTTAAAAGAGATCTCAAGTTTGGACAATAATAAAGCAATGGAAAGAGAATAAAATTCCACTTTAATTGACAAG
>CM042192.1:25137556-25177736 GCA_023539305.1 Ilex asprella
GAAATAATGTTTGGTACAATGAACAATACTTTCTATTCGGTATCACTCAAGTATGCTGTCGCTTCTCCTGAATCTACCCAACGAATCTACCTCGTTCACCCATATATAATCTCAATCACAGGCCAATTTAGGAAAGGCGTGTACCGTCTCATACGGCATTGACGAAATCCTGCCAAGGTGTCTAGTATACTAACCCTTTTCTCCGGTATCCGTGAACAATAGTGTCATTGTCACCACAATGATCCACTACGAGCATTAGGCAACCATCTCATCCCCCATTGGGATAGACTAACCTCTAACACTCTACGGCAGTTTTCGAAGGTAATCCAAGTCCCTCACAACACCATACACAAGAGTGACCAACCAACAATATACTCAACCTCATATACAAGCAAATTTCATAATTTTCTCCCAATTTTCAAAGGCAAGATACATAATAGCACAATCTAAGAAAACATACCCATTTCACAATTCATATTACCAAAGACAAGTTTAAAGTAAATAAGCATGAGAATCCTCCTTACTATCATTTTAATACCCAACACAAAGTTCTAGCCTTTTAGAAATCAAGAGGAATTGAAAATATAGAGAGAAATCCTTATTTTCCCCAAAAATTAGGGTTTGATGAATTTCAAACTATTATTTTGTTCAAATCATGTGAATATTTGTACAAAGACTAAGAATCAATGAATCCATAATAAATATATACTACTTAGAGTCAAAATGTACATAACTAATAACCCTAGCATCATTGAATAAAAATGGAAGAAAACCCCTACCTTGAATCTTGAAGAACTAGGGTTTTGATGCTTGAATCTACCCTTAATCTCTTGTTTTTCCTCCCTTCTTTCCTCTTTTCTCTTCCTTTCTTTCTCTCTTAGGGTTTCTAATGTTGGAGTAGCTGAAATGGGGTCAAAAGGGACGACCTTGGGTATTTATAAGGCTAAGAGTGGACCACGGTCGCAACTTAAAATGTTCAGACTTTTATCGGGTGTACCGGTACCCAGTACCGGTACCGTTTAGTACCGGTACCCAGTACCGGTACTCTAAACCTTCTGGAATAGGGGTACCGGTACCCAGTACCGGTACCAAAAACCTTCTGTAAATGGGGTACCGGTACTAGTCAGCAGACAGATTCTTCTTCCGTCTACCAAGTTTCCAATGCACTTCCTATTACCTTTCCCAAGGTTTTTCGACCTTCCGGATTCAATGGAAACCTTATCTTGACCTAAAAGTATTTAGAAATTCATCTAATCCCCATTTTCATATTTCAACGTCTTTAAAGCTCAAACTTGCCAATCAATGTGCGTCTCTAGTATTTATCCTAGTATTAAAAATCTATATGGTTTATCATTCCCTTATTACACATATCCACACATTCACTACAATATTTTATTATGGATATATCTATACAAATATATAAAGAGAAAATACGGGGTGTTACAGCTAGACAATGTTCGAACGCCTATAAAGCAAAAAAAAAAACAACGTTTGAATGCTAGATCACGTTCGAACGTTCTCCACAGGCTGACCGCAAAGTGGTTGGCTTTTCGCTTGGACTTGGGCGGCATACACTATTCATTCACACCCACTTGTCCCCTCATCCTTACCTATAAATACTCCCATTTTGGGAGAGTAAAGGGGACTTGGTAGAGAGCTTGATGGAGGCTTAGAATCCTACTCATATAGCTAGTTTTAGAATTATATTTGCTTGTATTAAGGAAGATAGTCCATTTCTTGGTTAAGGAGGCAACCCTCCATTTCTTGGTTGAGGAAGAAACCCTCTATTTCTTGGTTAAGGAAGTAACCCTCCAAATGTGACTAGTTTTCTTCTACTTTTATTGTTCACGTCTTTCACTTTTATTGCTTGATCTTCCTTCTTTCTTAGAGGAGTGAAACTCTTCCACTTTCCTAGAGCTTTACCAAAGCCATTAAGGGTAGAACGTGATTCACTCATTCTTCGTTGAATATTGGTTCCTTGTTTATTGTTCTTTCATTTTTTAATTCCTATACTTGGAGGGATGAGCATCACTCACTTTTCTAACTTTACCAAAGTCATGAAGAGTGAATAGTTTCTCATTCACTCTTTAGTAAGAGGTGAAGGACATGTAAAAATTATCTAGAAGTTATATTTGTGCACTTTTCTTATGCTTAATGTTTTATGCTCTCATTGCTTATTGAATGATTAATTGCATCTAGCAAAAATAAGGTACTTTATGTAACCATGGGTTCTTTATATAACATGGATGACTCTTGCATAGAAAGACCCGTTGATTCAAGACAAGTACCCCAGCTAAATCTTCATAACTACCCTTCAATCTTCACCTTTATTGTGCTTCAATTAAATAATGAAATATTAATTTTATAGTTGGATGTCTTGCCGAAACACTTGCTTGTTTGTAAACGGGTTAAGTCTCGACATAAACAATTCTTGTAAACTTCTAGAAAAACATCAGAACCATGTTTTTAATTCTCACAATCCACCTTTATTTTTCGATTAACTTGTTGACACAATAAACCGGATGATTAACTACCTGTCCAGATCCTCGAACTAAAGAGTGATCTTTTTATATTTCAACTTATTTTATATTTTGTCTAGAAAACTGTCTTGGAAAGAATCTTATATTATGTCCAGTAAAAATCCCTAAAACTCATAACTTTAAATCTCAAAAGTTACAATTATTTGGTCTCCACTGCTTACATTGAAACACCAACAAGAGTTCCCTGTGCACGACTCAGACTCAAACTGAATTATTACTACAACTTGACCGCCTACACATGGGTATACACATTTCGGATCAAGTCATCTATCTCGGGTCGTTTATGAGTATGCAAACATTTTTCTAGATGAGTTATCGGGATTACCTCCACATCAAGATGTAGACTTCACCATTAAGTTAAAACCTAGTGCATCCCTAATTTCTATGACACCACATAGAATGGCACTGGCGAAGTTGCAAGAACTCAAAGTCCAGTTGCAAGAATTATTGGACAAGCGTTTCAAGATTGAGTACCTCACCTTGGGGCACTCTAGTATTGTTCACCAAGAAGAAAGACAAGACCCTTAGAGTTTGCATAGACTATCGACTGTTAAATTGAGCCACTATCAAGAACAGGTACCCACTGCCAAGGATTGATGACATATTTGATCAACTAAGAAGAGCACGGGTCTAATCCAAATAGATCTATGCTCGGGTTACCATCAATTGAGGATTAGGGAGGCTGATATCCCTAAGACGGCGTTTAGAACGCGATATGGGCATTTTGAGTTCAAAATTATGTCATTCGGATTGACGAATACCCAAACGGCTTTCATGGACCTTATGCATAGGATGTTCCAACCCTATTTGGATCAGTTTGTGGTGGTCTTTATTGATAACATCCTGATCTACTTGAAGGCTGAGGATGAGCACAAAGGTCACTTGAATATTGTTCTCCAAACCTTGAGAGACTACAGGTTGTATGCCAAGTTTAGAAAATGTGAATTTTGGCTAACAGAGGTAAAATTTCTATGACACGTGGTGTCGACTTTGAGTGTGTCAGATGACCTAGAGAAGGTTGAGGTGATCATGAGTTGGGAGAGGCCGAAGTCAATCTTCAAGATATGTAGTTTTTTGGAATTTACAGGATATTATCGGATGTTCATTGAAGACTTCTCACAGCTAGCCGCACCTATGATGAGGTAGACCAGGAAAGAGGTTAAGTTTGAGTGGGATGACTCGCATGAGAGGGCATTCCAAGAGTTGAAGATGAGCCTAACTTCATCTCTACTTGATCATGTTCCCTAGCTTCCCACATGAACTCGATTGTTAAAGTATATGACTTATAGTGTATGATGAATGTCACTCTCCCTCAAGCTCAATGCAAGAAGTGGGGAAAATTGTATGTGGATGAACAAAAAAAGTGAGTATGCAAAATTGTTCCCCAAGCATAGAGAGACTTACAATGTCATGTTTAGTTGGAATGGGTATTCAAGGTCGTCTCCTCAAGGCATGCGAGATCAAGCAGTCTTAAAGAGTGATTTGAAGAAGAAAGTGAAAATTGAAAAATCTTGTGGCTTGAAATTTTGTGGTTTGTGAATTGTAAAATATGCAAGAGAGCGGGATTGGCTAATCCATAGAGGTCATCCCAATATGAAAGCG
Organism: Ilex asprella; assembly: GCA_023539305.1. Classification (NCBI taxonomy): domain Eukaryota; kingdom Viridiplantae; phylum Streptophyta; class Magnoliopsida; order Aquifoliales; family Aquifoliaceae; genus Ilex; species Ilex asprella. The sequence continues at coordinate 25,141,699 of CM042192.1, forward strand.
CCAAATCTACCCATTTCATTCAACCAAGGGTGCCTAGGTGTTTGATTGATTCGTAGGAAGTGAGGGATGAATGTGGTTGCGTTAGACAAGAGCATATCTCATAACAAGTCTATGGTGTATCAAAAGCCAACAACCACATCCGCACTCAACCTAGTCAAACCAAACACTTTACACTATGAGGAAGAATAAAAGAGAACTGATTTCACATACCCAAGAGAAAATCCCTCATTACATGCATTTTAACTTAAATTTTCATTTAATTACTTAGATTTAGACAAAGTTTTGAATAATGTGAAAATTTTGATGTTGCGGGTAATTATAGCATAAATGATAGCTTTTAGAGATTTGCAACTACGTGTGAATGAGTGGCGAAGAGATGGACACATTACATGAGGATTGGGAGGCTTCAAAGGTGAAGAAATCAAGAAAAATGCATTTGTAAGAGAACCTTCCGAAAGCTTTTCATCGACCTTCCGAAAGATTTAGCCCACTGGAATTGAAAAAATGCAAAACATGACCTTTTGTGTACATAACCTTCTTTTTTTCCATTTTTTACCATAATCCACTTTGAATCTGAAAAAGTGAAAAACATGAAAGTTGTAGATATGGATGTCCTTTGTATTGTGTCAAAATTTCAACTCAATTGAATAGTTGAATCAAAAGTTATGACAATTCTAAGAAAACTGGTCTTGAGCTGTGGTCTTCCGGAAGGTTTAGCCTACTGGAATAAACCTTCTGGAAGGTTTGCATCGACCTTCCAGAAGGTTTTGACCAGAATGCCTACAACTCATGCTCCAATTTCTTGGGGGTTCCACCACTGATTCTTCCACTTGTCCCCTGACATATTTTTTATATCTACATGCCTCTTACACCCCAAAATCAACAAAAGAAGATGGAGGATGGGAGAGGAGGAGAGAGAAGGATGGATGTATGGTGGGTGCAGATTAGGCTTGTCCTAGCCTGTCTAATGCCATTAACTCATCTTTCATTGATGGGAAGCCTGCACACACATGCTAGAGGACCCCTAAGGACAAAAATACAGAGCTCTTTCACTATATATTCAGCATTCCACAAGCTCTGAAGAGAGTGGCTACCTAAGCTTAGAAAGCTCCAAGGAAGAAGATGAATAGTGAGATAGAGAAATTTATGTTTTTCATTTTCTCCCATCCTTTCACTTATATTTTATTTTAATACTCTTGTAATATTCATTTAATGTTCTTAATGTTATTTATTTCAAGTGTTTCGCAAGTTTAGTCTTTCATTCTATCTTTCACCATTAATACTATTCAATCTTTCTTCATTTCTTAATTTTAAAGTGGGTATTGTATTTCTCTCTTCGTAGTTAAGTTTTCTTGCATCAACTTAGTTCAAATCTTCATTTTCTTTATAATGTCTTCTCATTACTTTGTTGTCTTTACTTTAAGTATGAGTAGCTAAGTTTTTAAGTTGGCTAATCCAAGAGAGACCTCCTCTTGGATATGTCATTCCAACTCATTTTCTTTCCTCCTCTCGTTGTACGTTGGTTTGGTTTGACTGGGTTATGGTGAGGACATGATTGTGAGTTCTTGATACACTGTAGGCATTGTCATGGGGTACGCTTGAATCCTTACCTCCATTTTAGTCCCAAGCTTCCCACGAATCAATCGAACATCTTGACACCATTGTAGGAAGGCTTTGAGTTGATTTGGTATTCCCATTGGAATGACCTCTTCGGATTTGCCAACACTTGTTTTTATTTAATTTTTAGCAAAAACACAAACACCAACTTTAAACCTCAAAAGATTTTACATTTTTTATTTTTATAAAATCACCTTCACACAATTCCCTTCCTTCCCTAAGGAGAGACCTTGGAATATTCATTCCAAGTAAAACATGATATTCGAAAGTCTCTCTGCGCTAGGGCAACACTTTTGTTCACACACATTTCATTTCATCCATTACACCATTATGTTACCCCGTTTCTCATATCATTCCGAGGGAGAGTGACACTCCCTTATCCCTATAAGTCATACACACATTTTGAGGATGATGTCTGAAGATAGGGAATACAAAAACGGAAACAATCAAGCAAATAGAAAACTAAAATTTTAGCTATCCATGGTAAGAGCAAGAACAAACATTAAGGAGAAAAACATGGTGGTGAAATCAAACATGGACTTGTACTAAAGTAAGAGAGAGTTTAAATTACAAATGAAGTAGCATTCATACACAAAATATAAATCTTAAAGAGAAATACCCAAATACAAACAATAGAACTAGTAAACCCTAGCTAAACTCAATACAACTTTAAATAAATGAGATTAAAGTGATAGAAAGAAAGATTACATGTAGATTGAAGCTTACAAGATAGAAAATTGTGAAGGAAAAGCAAGAACCCTAGCTTTCTCTCTCTACATTACTCCAAAGCTTAGATAGCCTTCCTCTCTAACCTTCTTCCCCCACAAAACTGCTAAAAGACATATATATAGATAGATAGATCTAGTGAAAAGTGTGGGTTATTCTCAGTCAAATTCTGACTTTGTGCTTGATCAAAAACTTTGTTATTTCCTAACCTCTAAAAATCATCCCTTAAAATGTGTAGTGTATGGGTAAAGTGGAGTGTCACTCTCCTTTGGGATAGTGTCAAAAGAAAGGAAAAGGAGAAAGTAAAATGAGATGGTGTAAATATGATGTGTGAATGTGCAAAAGTGCTCCCCAAGTGCATGAAGACTTTCGCGGATCGTGTTTTACTTGGTGGTATGCCAAGGTCATTTCCACGGGAAAGGAAGTAAACCGAGGGGAAGGTATTTTGAGTAAAAGAAAGTGTAAAATCTTTGTGGTTTGAAAGTTGTTTGGTGAAGTGTGTTTGGAAGAAAATGAAATGAGAACAAATGTTGGCAAATCCAAGAGATCATTCGAAAGGGAATACCATATCAACTCGATTCCCTTCTCCAATAGAGCATGAATAAAAAATTAATTCGTGGGAAGCTAGGGAGAAAATAGGTTAGTGCCCAAGCATAAACCGTGACTAGGCCTACGGAATATCAAAGACTAACCAACTTATCCACCCTCAACCCAGTCAAACCGAACCATTGAACTCCGAGAGAAAGGGAAAGAATGAGTTGGAATGGTATACCCAAGTGGAGTTTCCCCTTAGATTTTCCAACTTAAAGGTTTAGCTACTCATGCTTAAAACGAAACTAACAATGTAATGAGAATGCATTGCAAGGGAATGAAGTTCTTGAGTAATTATATGCAAGCAAACATAAGCTATATGTGAAAGCAATGAATACCCATTTCAAACTAAGAAAAAGAAAATCTTTGATACATTGATGGTGAAAGCTTTAAAACATAATTAATTTGGAATGAACTTTCAAGCAATAGAATTCAAGGCATTCAATGAAGCTTAAAATATTCTTTCAAGGGATTACAAGACAATGTATTGAAAGAAATGCAAAAATCTCAATTTTTTCTCACTAGAACACTATTCATCATCTTCTTCCTAGACCTTCCCTCTCTATATCTCTATCCCAGTGTGTAATCTGAAACTTGGAGAGTTTGCTTGCTAAAACGTGCTTGGAGAGGTGGCCTAGCCTCCAGAAGTGACCTCCATCCATAGGGGTGCAAGAGAGATGGCCTGGACAGGGGGGAATGCAGACCTTTTCTGCACACCCAGCTTGTCTTCTCTTCTCTCTCCTCATTAATCACCATGGCTCCAAAAAACCCAAAGAGAAGTGTGAATGGTATGAATAATGTTATGGGCGTGCCAGGGAAGCATGGGAGATCTGTTAGTGGGACCCTCAAGGAAACAGAGCTTGAGATGCAGAGATTTATGGCAGACTCAGCAGAAAGTACCGGTACTGCGTACCATTACCTCAAACACCAGTGGCTTAAGCATACCGGTATTGCATATCGGTACTGTTTCTACTGTTTCTTTCTAATTTTTTGATTTTTCAACTCCTGAACTTTCCTCTAGCCATTCTTTCATCTCCAATCATCTCAATATATTTGGGAGTGTCTTAAGAAGTCGCATTTAGCACTTTTTATTTGTAAACATCAAATATCATTGTTAAGAGCTCACTTCATGTAATTCCCATCATTAACTCCCAAAAGCAATTAAAATAAGATGATTAGCACATAAAAATATACAAAGTTTTATGCTAATCACTTTGACCCAAGTTTTTTTTTATTTTTTAAATTGTGGTACCGGTACCTATTAATAAGGTACTGGTACCTCGATGGCAGTGAGCTTTAACGATAGCTTAGACTAGTTTTTGTAGATTTGTCATAACTTTTCATCCCACCTTCCGATTGAGCTGAAATTGTGACACAAGATAGAGGACATCCATAACTACAACTTTTAAGCTCTAAACTTTTTCAGATTCGAAGTGGATCATGGTAAAAAATAGAAAATATCAGGGTATCAGTACCAAATGGTGTGGGTACTGGTATCAATATTCTAGTAGGCTCAGGTATCGATACCTATGATATGAGGTACCGGTACTGATTGGCACTCAATTACAACATTTTATTGTGCTTTTTCTGGACTAATTATACTTTGATGGAGTTCAAATGATGATGTTACAGGTGCTAAAGTGAGAAAAAAGGTCAAGGACAATAAATACAACATTTAAGTGTAACTGCAGCATTTGATCAACAAAGGAAAAACTTGAGGAAAGCAAGGCCGTTCGAACGGTGATCAACGTTCAAACGCCCCCTCTGGACCAGGCAGTTGAGGCAAAGACGTATTGCAGACAGACCCTGGAGCTAAAGCCTAACGTTCGAACACCAAGCCTCATTCGAACGCATCATCACGTTCGAACGACCATCACCACGTTCGAACGACACTGGAAACACTGACACGATCAGGCTGACTGGAAGACTTCGCGTGTGCAGACTCCTAAGCCAGAAGAAAGACCCTCAGGCACATGGGTGCCATGATCGACTGAATTTGGAGTGTTTGAAGACTCTGATTGTTGTAGAGAGTGGGTGAATGAATGGCCTTACAAAAGACTGCAACACACGTGAAGCCTGAAAATCAACATAGACATACAAGCAAAACAGCCTTCACGTTCGAACGGAAGGGACCGTTCGAACGGTCTTACTGACAGACTACAACTTGCCCGATTCTTTGTCTGAACTTCAGATTTTCTATTTGACTCGTCCAACACTATTCTTTCACCCCTCCCTTGCTCTTCCCTGCCTATATATACTCCCCTTTTGGGAGCCTTTGAGGACACACTTGGGAGGAGAGATCAAAAGCTCCCCTCTTGAAGAATACTTAGTCTTTTTATGTATTCATTTTAATTCAAGTTTTACATTCTAGTTCTTTAATTCAAGTCTTTTACATTCTTGCTCCTTTTAATTACTTCAAGTCTTTATTATAGTTGGGAAGTTTAATTCCCTACTTATCTTCAAGTCTTTATTATAGTTGGGAAGTTTAATTCCCTACTTGTCTTCGTCTTTATTATAGTTGGGAAGTTGATTCCCTACTTGTCTTCATTTTTATAGAGTTGGGAAGATAAATTCCCTACTTTTGTGTTCTTTATGTTCTTAATTTACTTCTTGTCTTTACCTTAATGCTTTTACTTCCTTGCTTTCAATTATGTCTTGCACCTTTATCATTTGAGCTCATCTTCTTCTTAGAGGAGTGAAACTCTTCCACTTTTCTAGGGTTTTACCAAAGCCAAGAAGGGTGGAACGTGATTCACTCATTCTTCTTTGAAGATCAACTTCGGAGTTCCTCTACTTGGAGGGATGAGTACCATTCACTTTTCTAGCTTTACCCAAGCCATGAAGAGTGAGTAGTCCTCATTCACTCTTTAGGGAGAGGTGATGAATACGTAATGACCATCCGGATATTATACTTGTGCATTTCTTTCACACTTCAATGTTTTATTTACTTGCTTAGTGGGAGATGGGATGAGTTAAGCAAAGTTAGGGTAACTTGCACAACCAAAGGATATTTCTATGATCCGGATAACTCCTACATAGAAAGCTCCGTTGGTTCAAGGCAAGAACCCTAGCTAAGATCTTTGTGTAATCAATCGGTATTTCTATGGTAAATGGATGACTCCTTCTAGAAAGATTCATTGATTCAAAGCAAAGAATCTCGGCTAGTATTTGATATAACCAAGGGATCTTTGCTATGGTAAATGGATGACTCCTTCTAGAAAGATCCGTTGTGTGAGACAAATACTCCGGGATAGAACTTCACGACTAACTCTTCAATCTCCACCACCATTGCACTTCATAAAAAGGATGGAGCTTTAACCCAGTCCACCCTTATCTTCCGATTAACTTACTGTTACCACGGGAGTTAGTTGAGTTATAAAGCACAAGTGTAATACGCCGGATAATTCATTACATATTCTGATCCTCGAACTAAAGAGTGACTTTAATTTTATTTGAATCTTATATTTTGTCTAGAAAAACTCTCTTGACAAGAAGTTAATATTTTGTTCAAGAAACCATCCACTTCTCACAAAGCTCAAAAAGGTTAAAATTGATCGGTCTTCATTACTGTTCACCTTGAAACACTAAACACCATTCCCTGTGGATTCGACTCCGGACTCAAACCGGATTATTACTACAGCTTGACCGCCTGCACTTGGGTGTACACATTTCGGATCAAGTCTGGTACCTCCTTGATTTCTTTCACTTTTGAAGCCTCCAAATCCTTATAATGAGTTCATCTCTTCACAACTCATCCATACTTAGTTGCAGGGTTCTAAAAATCATCATTTATCCTATGATTACCAGCAACATCAAAATTTTTACATTAGTTACAAATTCGACTAACTCTAAGTAATTAAATGCGAATTTGAGTAAAAATTCATGTAATAAGGATGTTAAATATGCCATATTATGGCTAATCATGCTCCTATCCTTATAGTTTCGGAGAGAGGACAAAGGTAAATAGAATATTGGGATGCCTTCAAGGACAGACTCAGGTGTATTTTAATACAATCTACGAGGGTGGTGGCTTATGGTTCTCAACTGTTGAAAATCTACGAACAGAACTATCCCACACACGACATGGAGTTGGAAGTCGTTGTCTTTACCTTGAAGGGATTGCACCACTATTTACATGGAGAGTAGTTTGAGGTGTTTTTAGACCACAAGAGTCTAAAGTATATCTTCACTCAATTGGACCTCAATATGAGGCAGCGCAGGTAGATGGAGTACTTGAAGGACTATGAATTCAATTTGTATTACCACTCAGTAAGATAAATGTGGTGACTGATGCGCTCAGCCAAAAATCACAGGTAGTCTTGGCTAGCATGCCTTCTCGGGAGTGGTAGATGCTCGAGGCAATAGAATAGTTTGGGTTGTATTATAGTAGTCAAGCTCAAGGTACTTTGAAAATTCTGGTAACTACACCTTTGCTATTGAGCAGAGTGATTGAGTTCTAGGGGCAAGACACGGAGATATTGTCCATCTAGAATCGGGTATAGTTAGGTACGTGTGATGAGGGTTGGGTCATTCACTCCGATAGTAGTCTTTGATTTATGGGAAAGGTTATGGTTCCCCAATCTACAGGTCTGAGAGAGAAGATCCTCAAGGAGTTTCATTACTCCTGTTTAGCTGTGAATCCAGGTGGCACAAAGTTGTACCATAATATTTGTTGCCAATATTATTCGAGCGGGATGAAGAAACACATCGAAGACTGTGTTAGTAGATGTCTCATGTGTTAACAGATCAAAGATGAGCACTAGAGACCAGCAGAGTTACTCCAGCCCTTCGAGGTGACTGAGTGAAATTGGGACTTTGCATGGGCATGACGTGGCATGGGTGATTATGGACTATTTTACTAAGCCAGCACACTTTTTGGCTGTGCAGAAGACCTTCACACTAAAGGAATTATAAAAACTCTAGTAAATTTGAACTTTTATGAATAAAGGGTAAAACGATAAATTGTCACTACGGTGCGGGTTATAAACTTAAAATTTTTTAGATTTTGAATGAAAAAATAAACCTCACCGTTGGATTCATCTCGCGAAATCTAGTTACCCTGTCAAATTTTGTTGAATTATGAGATAATTAAATTTTTCACATTTTACGAGGCGACGGCTTCGAGTGACCAAAAAAATAAAATTCTGAAATTCTAAAAATAAATGAAGGCAAGCTAAATAAAAATATTTTAAACTTGAACCGGAGCAAAATTTAATCGTTTTGGGACGAAAACAGAACCGAAAAAAGAGGGACGTGTGGCGCGTTGTGGACCAAGCAATTAAGAAATATAAATAGGGGAGAAAATAAGATTTTCTCCCCATTTCTTCAATCGATTCTAACGTGAGAGAGAAGAGAGGGAAACAACTGAGAAAATCTACCTTCTTTCTATGATCTACGCCACTTCGGAGCTCAAATCAACTTGAGCTAAGAGGAAAAGTTGTTCTCCTCGACGAGGGCTATGCTTCCATATCAAAAAGTGTGGGTTTTACCAAAAAAACAAATAACAGAATTTTTGGAAGTGAGGCATTTGGACTAGAAGCTGGTTCTCGAAGCTTCCTACGATCGTTCCTTATGCTTCAAAGGGTAGGGTTTCTCCTACTTAGGTTTATTTACAATCTAGAATGATAACATGGAATGGGTAGGTTGATAAAAGTATATATCACTTGCCTATTGTTGTTGATTGGTGAAATGGGTAGAATAAATTCTATCCTAAATTGGGTATGTAGAAATTGTTTAATATAATTTCTTGAGTTATGTGAATTGTTGGCATGCGATGTGTTTATATTATGTCTTGAGAATGAAGTGTGTTATTGTTTGATTTTGTGATAACATGTTTGAATGTTGTTCTAGATAAAATGATGATATGTACATGTTTATATAGTGACATCATGAAGAATTGTGAGAATTATATGCTTATGATATAATTTGTCATGGGATTGTGAAATGATTTGAAATAGTTCATATGGCATTCATAGCATATTGAATATTATATTGTTGTTACAATGAGATATCATATTGCATATGCACGGAAACATCGTAAAATTATGGGTGTGTGTGCATGGTTAGCTTGAACATCACGCTTGGTAGATGACGGGTGGGCTCGAGTAAGCTGGGTTGAAGACTTGGCTGAGTCACACGCTTTGCTTGGTAAAGAGGATTGGGATTAGCAAGAAGGGCTAGAAGATCCCTCGGGTGCAAGGTCCAGTGATTTGGATACGCACTCCGTTGGTATAAGTCTATAAAGTGTATCAGTGTACCTGAAATCGTTGGTGGAAGTCTATAAATTCTGTGTCAGTTGGGCGCCGTTTGGTGTAAGTCCATCAATACCCACCCCACGAAAGACCCTGGATTGGTAAATGTCATTTGATGCGTAACATAGATGACGGATTCATACACATTGGCACTTGCACGTGTTGGAGAGCCGGGAAGGGCTTAGGTTGAGTTGCATGAGTGAATCTCATCTCATTTCATAGAATGACATGACCAATTCCAACATTGAATGTATATTCTTGTTTGCAATGTTATGAGTTATTGAATGTTGCATGTGAACATTTCATATGCATTTAGGTTGGGGAGTAGCCTCTGTAACTGTTTCTTTTAACTCAAATAGTAATAACTCAGGGTACACCCCAATTCAAAAAAAGGGATAAACATGCTTCAATGGTAACTTGGTTGCCTATAAGAGGGAGGACAGATGGTCAAACAGGTAAGTAAAAAAAGCTCAATCTAAAATTTTATTTTTCTCATCGACAACCATTTCCGTCTTCGACTAACCTTTTCAGGTGTTCTCCTTGGTTCGTTGGAAGGCAAACTTGCATGGTCAAATAGCTCAAGAGATTGGAGGACATTCTCTGACACCATCATATGCATATTTTACCATAGTAAAAGATATAAAGGTAAATAAAATAAGAGAGAGACAAGGTTTAGAAACAAGGTTAATTCATCAAATAATTGGAATTTGAGCGCGTACTCAGCAGAGGAGCTCTGTAGCTTGGAAGCTCGCTGAAGCTCTTCTTTGACCAGTTCAATTAAGTCTGAGATTCCCACTGAAATAAGGAGTCTCTTCTTACTCAAATAAATTTTTCATTCACTTTTTTTCTCAATTTTAAGGATATAAATTTTATTTAGTTAGTGATGGTGTAAAATCTCATGGGCGAGCAAAAGGCGCGAGTAGTGATATCTTACATGAGAAACTGAGCTATAAGGCTCGTGAGCATGGTCGTAAGAGAACTCAAGGGATAAAAAGGGGGTTACACCGTGAGAGTATAGTGGTTCACAGGCCCAAGGAGCTCAGCTAGTCCACTCGTCAATGGAGGTTCTTGCTCCTCTTTTCTTTATTGATAATTTGGGTGATTTACAACCTGCTGGATGCGATGCTAGGGTGTGTGTCTTTTTCAATGGAGGCCCCATTTAATTTATATAGACTAATTCCTACTTCTAAGGGATCTATGCCGATATCCTTGTCTGGCATCCATGGGATCCTCCTTAATTTAAGGAGAGGATCTCGGTTGGTAGAGAGTTTGATGCCTTGAATTTAGCTTGGCTATTGCTCTGGAGGTGTTCACGGTTGTTTGGTAGTCTTTGGGTTATTATTGCTGCTGTCTTATCTGAGGGAGAGCTCTGATCGCGCAAATCTGAGCTCTGCGCCTTTCGGCTGGGCTCCTAACTTGATCTCCTTTCCTGAGCTCATTCTTAGATGTTAATCAAGGCATCATCAGTTAGAAACAAGGTTAATTCATCAATTTTTTTATCCTTTTTATTTTCTTTTCAAATCAAATGTTATTTTATTTTTTCATGTTTCAATCATTCCAAATAAAAAGTAAAGTTTTTTTTCAAGGAAATGATACTATAACAAAGCAAAGGCTGCTAATGGATTCGACCTTTTTCGCTTTGTATGAAATATTGTTGTGTTGCACAGAGATATATATCAAACTTTAATTAATTATGGATTTTGATGGTACCAGAAATAATTCTAAGGTGTGAGCTCAGATCTCCAGGTCAGATCAGGAGGTCAGCCGATATAAAGGGGCTCAGGGAGTCTGAGCTCCGCCTTATTTAGACGGGGGATTGACAGGAATGGCATAGGGATAGCTTGATAGACAACAAACATCCCCAAAATAAAAGGAATGAGAGCTGAAAGCTAGAGTCAAGACATAAAACTCTCAATCAACCTCGATCTTCTCCCAAAAATCAAGGGAAATCCCACGGATGCAAGGCAAGGATCTCGGAGTAGATCCCTTAGAACTAGGAATCAGACTATATATGCTGAACAGTGCTTCCATAGAAAAAAAGAGAGACCTTAGAAGCAAAAGGACATTATTTTGTAATTCAGGTTATCTATAAAAAAAGGGGAGCAAGAGCCTCCATTAAAGAGTGGACTAGCCAAGCTAAAAAGCTGGTGAACCACTATATTTCTTCTGTGCTTTTATTTCTATACCAAAACCTACTATAACTTACATAAACCACCCCACGAGACATGCAACTCTGATCTTACCTTGGTATTACACCCATCGACTTAGCTCATCCACCCGAAAATTACACCATCAGTTTGGCGCCGTCTGTGGGAACGACTGTTCTCGTTTTACAAATACACTGATTTTTTAGTAACTGATGGTCTCAACCCGCAATATGAGTCGAATTCAAACCAATCCACCGTGCCTACAAGACCAACAGGAGGCCACAAATGGTAGACAAGCCAAGCATGATCCAGAAACTAATCCCCCCATAAGGGAACTCCCAACGAATAACGAGATGGATGCCCTCCGTCTTGTCAATCAGCGTCTGCTACAACAGAACGAGGAGCTATTAAAGCTCTTAAAATATCCACAGGAGGCAGGACCAGCCCAAGAAGGCTCGCGTAATCTCCCTCGCAGAGAATAGTGCCACCTCGACCCCCTCAGAGAGGTCAACGAAGGAGGAGAAAATAGCCAGACCATGGGGAGGGATCCACAGATACCTCTTAGGAATGGCCACAATGAAGAGGTGTAAAGCCAGAACGATGGAGGGGGAAGGGGTGATTTCCTCCCCTACCAGCAGGAAAGGAGATAGCAGTACTGGGAACAACGCTTCGAGGATATTAAGTAAGAGCTCAGCCATATGAAGGAAGTTGTTAGGAACAAGGCTCCTGTCACGATGGATACCCTGGTGCAGCAAACAGAGTCACCAATCACCACGGGGGTGTTACACTTTTCCCTCCCTTCGAAATTCAGGCTGCCTCAGATTGAGGCCTTTAACAGGACCAAAGACCCTATGGATCACCTCAACACCTACAAAAATCAAATGGAGCTGCATGGATATCAGGATCCCATGCGGTGTAGAGCCTTCGCCATCACTCTTAAATGATCAGTCTTAGCATGGTTCAACAGACTCCCCCCGGCTTCGATCTCTTCTTTCAAAGAGCTCTCAATCTCCTTCGTATCCCACTTCATAGGAGCTTGGATATACAGGAAACTGAGTTACCATCTTCTAAATGTAAAATAGGGGCCAGACGAGAACCTTAGATCATACGTCCAGAGGTTCAATTCATAATCTTTAAAGGTGACGAAAAATTTGCCATTACTGCCTTTATTGCAAGGCTCGGGGTGCAATCAAAGGATCTGATGTTTTCCATATCAAAGAACCCTTAGACAAGTATGGCCGAGGTGTTGGCTAAAGCAAAGAATTATATAAATGGTGAAGAAGCACTTCTCTCAAAGATGGGAAGTTCTTCATCACAAAAAGAGAGGGGGAAGGAAGAAAAGAAGAGGGAAATGAGTCCCAGGAAAGAAAAAGAGCGAGACAGATTTCCTAGAAGAGACAGAGACTGTTCCCCAAAGAGGAGAGGCAATGTTAGAGATCGTCTGGGGCCCCCACACCTAGAGCTACAGTCGAGGTACCCGCCTTGGCAGCTAACCCCTCTCACCGCTTCTATATCACAAGTCTTGTACGAGGTGCAGAACGAGAAGTTCCTGAGATAGCCACCTCGAATAAAGGCAGATCCGACAAAGAGAGATCCCACAAAGTACTATGATTACCATAAAGATCATGGTCATCACACGGATGACTGCATTTAGCTTAAGAAGGAAATTGAATTTCTGATCTAGCGAGGACAATTACGCCGCTGTGTGGCCCAGGGCGATCAAAATCGAGCTCTTCCACCCCCACCACCTCAGCAATAGGCTCCTGTGCAACATCAACAACCCATGGGAGATATCAGGGTGATATCAGGGGGATTTACAGGAGGAGGAGAATCTAGCGCAGCCAGAAAGGCTCATATACGCAGAATCCGAGGTGATGAATTGCTAGAGGTATGCGCCACATCTAAAGCACCACGATTAGACAAAACCATAACCTTTTCAGATTCAAATTTGGAGGGCTGCCACCATCCCCACGATGATCCGTTGGTTGTAAGGGCTATTGTGGCCAACAGAACGGTGCATCGAGTTCTGGTAGACAACAGGAGCTCGGCAGACATCATTTTTGCGTCTGCCTTTGACAAGATGGGCATAGGAAGAGAAAAGCTAGAGCAAGAAAGTACCCATTTGTTGGGATTTTTGGGAGAAAGGGTATTGCTCATTGGGTCAATTCAGCTCATACTCACCATAGGGGACCCTCCCTGCCAGACTACCACAACTGTAAGGTTCCTAGTGGTTGATGCTGCCTTGGCGTACAACATGCTATTAGGAAGACCTTCCCTCAATGCAATGAAGGTCATCCCTTCAGCATATCACCTTGTCGTGAAGTTCCCTACAGAAAATGGAATTGGAATGGTCAGAGGAGACCAGCGTGTAGCTAGAGAATGTTATATGGCCTCAATGAAGCAGAAAGAGGTGGAGAGCATCCAATTGGACGAGCTCGACATGAAGGATGAGCTGGAAACTAGACCAACGCCATCAGAAGAGCTGGAGCATGTTCAGCTCGATGAGGAACCAGAACATCTTGTCTACGTCGGGTCCAACCTAAGCAAGGAGATTAAAGAACTTCTTATCCAATTCCTAAAAGAAGACGCTGAGGTGTTCGCTTGGAAGTAGGAGGACATAGAGGGCATTGATCCCTCGGTCATCACTCACAAGTTAAGCATAAACCCTGCCTGCAAGCCCGTCAAACAAAAACGAAGAAGCTTCGCAACAGAACGCCAGAAAGCCATCAATTAAAAGGTCGGCAAGCTTCTCCAAACCAAGGCCATCAGGGAAGTAGATTACCATATCTGGTTGGCCAATGTGATCCTTGTTAAGAAAACTAATGGCAAGTGACGGTTATGCATAGACTTCACTGACATCAATCGAGTCTGCCCCAAGGACAGTTTTCCTTTACCTCGGATCGACTTGATAGTGGATGATACCGCCGGGCACGATCTCCTCAGCTTCATGGATGCCTTTTCAGGGTATAACTAGATCAGAATGGACCCCAGTGACCAAGATAAAACCTCATTTATGACAGGACAAGGAACATATTGCTACCAAGTCATACCTTTTGGCTTAAAAATGCAGGAGCTACCTACTAGCGCTTGGTGAACAAAATGTTCCAAAGACAAATTGGAACAACAATGGAAGTATATATTGATGATATGCTGGTGAAGTCATTAAAGACCGAGCTCTATATCCAACATTTTACATAATCCTTCCGGGTTCTCAAAGAATACAATATGAAGCTTAACCTTTCCAAATGTACTTTCGGGGTTTCAGCAGGAAAGTTTCTAGGCTTCATAGTGAATAGTAGGGGGATAGAAGCCAATCCTGAAAAAGTAAAGGCAGTGCTAGACATGCAACCACCCTCAAACACAAGAGAAATTTAGCGGCTAACAGGAAGAATAGCTGTCCTAAGCCGTTTTCTATCTAGGTCAAGTGACAAGTGTCAGCCTTTCTTTCAAGTATTGAAGAAAGATTTTGAGTGGGATGCTCACTATGAGGATACATTTAGGTCTTTGAAGGTTTACCTTAGTTCCTCCCCCATTCTGGTTAGTCCCATAGAAGGGGAAGTGGTCACCCTATATTTGGCTGTCTCAGATTTCTCTACCAGCACAACGCTTGTAAGAGAAAAAGATAGAGCTCAGCAATCAGTATATTACTGTAGCAGAGCTCTGAGGGGTGCAGAGGAGAGATACCCGAAGATAGAGAAGTTTATCTTAGCTTTGGTCACCACAGCCAGAAGACTTTGACCATACTTTCAGGCCCATACCATAGAGGTCCCGACGGACCAACCAATGAAGCAAGTGTTACACAAGCCTGAATCCTCAGGGAGACTGGTAAAGTGGTCCAATGAGCTCAGCGAATATGACATCGGGTATAAACCAAAAACTGCTGTAAAGGGTCAGATTCTGGCAGATTTCATCGCAGAATTTACAACAGGAACACCTATGGAGACCACACAGCTAGTACCTGATCTCCCAATAAGGAAACTTTCGATAGATGGTGCAACCAATGCCCAAGGAAGTGGAGCGGGCCTAATTTTGACCTCACCAGATAGAGTGGACGTCGAATACGGCCTTAGGTTAGGGTTTAAAGCCTCAAACAACGAGGCAAATTATGAGGCTTGCTTCAATTTTAATATTGTAACCCAAGCGCAGGTTGAGCAGAATAATATATTCTCGAAAGTCCGAGGTCAATCCCACGAGGAACTGTAACAAGAAAACAATCACACGAAAACTAAAAATACTTTAAAAGGAAAAGAGTTTGTTTGAAGAGTTGTTGGATGACAAAGATTGGTTTTGGTAAATAAAATAATAATAAAAATACTAGAGCATTAGGTACTCGCTCTCAACTTCATACAGTAATAATTAAAGACTCAAAGCTTAATTCGATACAAGAATTAGATGTCGGTTAACTCCAGTACAAATCAAGTATTAAATCCAACGGTTATAATCAAAAGACTACCAGGAACCTGAATAATCATTCAATCGTATTATTTTATGAATTCATGCTAATACTTCAAGCATGGAATAACCAGTGATTTACTCGCAGGGAAACTCAAGCAATCGATGTACATGGCACAACAACTCAGGAGTTTTTACAGAGTAAAAGACTTTGCTAAAAGATCAGAAATTAAATTAACACAATATCATAGATCATGAAGTACAAAGTCAATAAAAATACCGTACTCCGTTGAGATGTTTTCTGTAGCCCTAGCTTAGCCTTCTAGCCAGACATGACGAATCAAAATAAAAAGATGAAAAAAGAATTCTCATCATCTAAGATGAGAACCTCTATTTATAATCAAATAAATCCTAGGTATAGGTAGGAGATCTAAGGTTGGCTTGGAAGGAATTCCTTTAGCAAATAAAAGTCTTGTAAAATCAAATCCCGTGCATAAAATATTTGGCCACGCGGGTACAAAATCTGTCCAGACTTCTAACTGGAATTTCACATATTTAGAGGTTGAATCACGAATTTTTCGTGAAATACACTTTGGTAGCCCTTGGAGTCTTATTTTCAATCCCGCAAAAATCAGGTCAATCGCATATTGGAGTAAAAAGTTAGATCAAAATACTGAAGGCGTGTCAAATCCTTATCTTCTAAAATACTTTCCAAATCCAACTTTAAATGGGTTTTCTTCAAACTTGAACTCTTATAAGGATTGAATTGCTGATTTATCTTCAAGTATTCCTATCTTCCTCATGATTCTTCAATCCTTATTAATTATGATTCTTCTTCTAGTGATTGTTTCACTTGCATTATTCATTATTACTTTAAATCAACCAATTTACCTGCAAAATAAACCAAACAACTAAAAAAAGTATTAAACTAAAAAATCAAATAATTTAACTCATTTAATCACAAATAATATATAATTAATCAATTATTAAATATAATAAAATAGCACTTTTGATGGTTAATCACACACCCCAACCTGAATATTACTAGTCCCTAGTAATACATGGATTCTAAAATCTAAAAAATAAAAATAAACTAGCCTAATAAATAAAACACACATCCACTTTCGTAGGACTCACGATTGCATTTAGCATATGCAACAAGCCTTTAAATCCCTAGGTTTGTCCTAGTGGATGAGTATAGTCTTGTGAGGGTTTCTAGAGATGATACCCACAAACATCACCCTGTGATCAAATATCTGAATAATAATTCTATAACATAAATTTCTACCACAATATAAAAATTTCAAGCTACAAGCCTTTATATAAGCACATGCAAAGCAAAATATAGAACTCTACGTTATAAATGTATGCACTTATCATATTCTCATATAAACTCATGTGTAGTGTGAATTAACTATACCAAGTCAGTAATTTTTCTGGTAATCACCTCTACAACTATCAACTATTCGTCTCATAAAAGATTCTCTCAGATTATAATGACTATTCTCTCAAATATCACATGTGAAAAGAAAATATTTAAGTCGAAACAAACTAATGCTCACATGTCTATTAAAATAATTATTATTTGAAAGAAAAGGATTTGACATAGTCTCGTGAAAGGAAATCAACACACAATAAATAAATAATCACTATTGTTTTCCTTATTCACACAAGTTATGCATCTATCAATACACTCTTGAGATCAGATAGGTCTTTATTTAAGGTTGTAATGGGGCCTTGGGATTGGGGTTTTGAAACGAATGATATTCGGGAATTCAAAAGACTATTCCGAGAGAACATATACATTACACAACCAAACTTGTTTTCATAGCCTTTCACTCTCCATCATTTAGAAGCACAATTTACAGCACTTGCTCATACACACACACACACATATATATATATATATTAAACTCATGCTTGCTATTTTTTTTCTTTGCTTTTTCATAGCTAGACATACTGTCTTTCTCTTTTTCTTTCAACTTTTTTTTTATATTTTTTTTATATATAGCAAGACTTCTAATGCAAATATTCACAAGTATGCAAAATCCCTTTTTTTTATCATCTTTCCTCAACCAACATCTCCCAAGTTACATAGACAATAAAAGTTTAATCTCGGGATAACCAAGGGTAAAGGATATTATTTTTTTTTCATTGACTTGGTTATTATATGTTTGGTATAAGACAAGAAATATTTTTTTAAAAAGGCTCAAGCATGGCTTCTAGGGATAAGAACATTCAAATAATAAGGCTTAGGCTCAAATAATGTCAAGGATGACCTAAAATCATATCTGAAGAGTTCTTGATAACACACTTCCCATGAAAATAATTTAAAGTCAAGCAATCATTCACAATATTGGTGTTGACCAAAATAAAAATAATTAGACTATTGAAGGAGATTAGCTGAATAAAAATATTCTTTATTGAGTAAATGTAAATAATTCTCCAAAGAAGATTGGATCAAAACTCACTAGGATTTTATGCATCTCCACTGTATGTTTCAAGTTCTCAAGGTAAAATACCTAACAAATTTTTAACTTGATAAAGTCTAAAGTGTACAAATTGTGAGTTTTTATAAGAACATGATATGAGATACAAAAATATAGAATAAAGTTCTATGTGATGCTTAAACAGTTGCAAATTTAAAGTTACGCAAATTATTTATATATTGTGGTGTCAAATTATGCATAAAAATGTTATCTAGATATTTAATAAAAAATAATTTATTTTTTTATTTTTTTTAACAAAGTAAATAAACTTAGAAAAAAAAAGTAGGAATTTTCACAACACAAAACATACCTATACCCCCCACCTAAATCCAATATTGTCCTCAATGTAAAAATAAGTACCATAATGCTCAATAAAAATAAAGAATAAAGATCAAGGAGATAGGAATACCTGGTGCCGCAACAACTCTAAAACTTAAAAATAAAATACTCAACAAAAAAAAACTATAAATTGAAACAAATAAAAAGAAAACTGAAATTAAACAAAAAAATAAAAATCTAACTACTATGTACAAATAAAAATAAAAGCTCACACTCAACCCGGCTTAAAGTTAGATTTAAATATGCGACCATTCAAATCTTCCTTCAAGTCAAGCTTGGGAGCTTTATCACTAGATAGAATTGGTGGATTGGTTCTTAGTGGAAGCTCCTCAAATTTCTATCTCAACTCTCTCATTTCAAGTACCTGCGAAGAATTTAACAACTCAGTCAAAACAGAAATTTCAGAATTAGTCTCATCTATCTCTAACAAAGAAGAATGTTCCAGGAGGCATGCCTCAAGTGGATCAACTAAAAAAGAATCATATACTCTGCTTAGAATAATAGACTCAATCATATTAATCTCATGCACATCGTCCTCAACATTCCCGGGTTGTTTGCACACATTAAAAATATTGAGCTCTAATGTCATATTCTCAAAAGTTAACTTCATCACACCATTCCTGCAATTAATTAAAGCATTTGAGGTTGCTAGGAATGGTTTGCCTGATATAATAGGAATTTGAGCATTAGTATTTAATACAGGTTGAGTATCCAGAATTATAAAATCTACAGGAAAGTAAAACTTATCAACCTGTACTAAAACATCTTCCACCATACCCCTCGGTATTTTTACTGACCGGTCAGCTAATTGAAGTGCAACTAAAGTGGGTTTTAACTCCCCTAACCCTAATTGTTCATATACTGAATAAGGGAGCAAGTTCACACTAGCTCCCAAATCCAATAAAGCCTATTCAATTTTGTGGTTACCTATCACACAAGAAATGGTGGGACAACCTTGGTCTTTATATTTTGGTGGGGTTCTATGTTGTATGATGGAAGATACTTGCTCAGTCAAAAATACATTCTTTTGCATAATTAAATTCCTTTTAACAGTACACAAATTTTTCAAAAATTTTGCATAAGAAGGTATTTGTTTTATGGAATCCAACAAGGGAATATTGATTTTTTCCTATTTAAAAATCTCTAACATATCATTGTGCATATTTGGCTTGATAGAGGTAAGTAATCTCTATGGGAATGGTGCAGGTGGGACATACTTATCAGGCTCATTATCTTCAGACGGGTTAAGTTTATCATCACCCTCCGTAGGTTTTGAAATCTTCTCAGATTTTTGAATTTTTGAAGGAATAGTTTTATCAATTTCTTTCCCACTACGGAGTATGGTGATAGACTTTACCTGTTCATGTGCAATATTAAAAATGCCAGTTTCATTCACAAAAAATTGACCCTGTGGATTTGGTTGTGGTTGGGCTGGGAACTTACATTTTTCCTGATGGCAAGGGTCAATAGTCAACTTAGTAATTGCACTCCTAATATCTTCAATAGACTGGTTAGTTTGTCTGTTGATATTGTCCTGCTTATTTTGCGCATCCTTGATATCATTTATGACTTGTGTGGTCTGATTGATGAAATTGGTCATTTGAGACAATACTCCATCAATATTCCTATTAGGAGGTGGGATATATGATACTACATTGGAAGAATTTTGTTGAGGTGGTTGTGATGCATGATTTTCATTCCTCCAACTAAAATTGGGATGATTCTTCCACCCCGGGTTGTACATATTTGAATAAGGGTTATTGTAAGGTTCTGAAAAATTGTTTGAATCATTTGCTTGATCATGCAAAACTTTTTTTAAAACAGGCCATGTTGGACACTCCTTCATGGGGTGTCCAGGGATCTCACAAAAACTACAAACTTCCTTAACAGGTATTGTGTCCACCTCATTAACCCTTTTGTACTTCATAGCTTCTACCCTCCTAGCTGAGGTGGCAATTCTAGCCCCTAGGTCATCTTTTTCCCTTAACTGATACTTAACCCCACCAGATGATGATTATGCAGTTTTTTCTTTAGAAGATTCTTGGGGTGTGGTATCCTAAGATTGTGCATTCTCTGCTAATTGATCCAAATAGTCAAAGGTGTCATCTGATTCTTTATTCATAAAATCACCATTACACATCATCTCAACAAATTGACGCAACTGAAGGCTTAAACCCTCATAAAAGAAACTTATCAAGCGCCAACTCTCATAACTATGATGTGGACAAGATGCAAGAAGGTCTTTAAATCTTTCCTAACTTTAATAAAAAAAATTCAGACTCTTTTTGAAAAAAATTCATTATTTGTCTTTTCAAAGAGTTTGTGGATATGTGGGAAAAAACTTTTTTAAAAATTATTTTTTGCATCTCAGGCCATGTACCTATGGACCTAGATCTCAATGAATTTAACTAAGACTTAGCTTTTTCCTTTAATGAAAAAGGAAACAACTTTAACCTAATTGTATTCACCAAGACATTCTGATCATCGAATGTAGCACACACCTCCTCAAATTCTCGAATGTGTAAATATGAATTCTTTGAATCTAGGCCAAGATATTTTGTGAGTAATGTAATCATGCCAGGTTTGAAAACAAAATTAGTGGCATTTAATAAAAAAATAATGCATGAAGGTTCAGTGAGACGTGTAGATTGTAGATAATCTCGCAAAGTCCTATCTCGATTAGCATTTAAATTATCCACATCATTCTCATCATGATTGTTTACTCTATCAATATGATCCTCATATTCGGGAAGATTATTTTGCCTATTATTATTAGGATTTGCAGTCATTGTATAAAAATAATGATTTGGATCAAATAAATTTCCAACCTGAATATCTAAATCTTCTCTTATTAAACGACCACTCAAATCACGATGTCAAGAACTCATAAAACAAATAAACTAACTAAATAAAACAGAAATATATTTAAATAACAAAAGGTAAATAAATTGCAACAAAATGAATAAATAAAAAATAAAAGAAATTGGAATGAAGTTACCTGTTCTCCGACGAATCACAAATACCAAAAACCTCAAAAGATGTGATAGCTCCTTGTCTTTCAATTCCCCGGCAACGGTGCCAAAAACTTGCTTCAACTTTAATATTGTAACCCAAGCGCAGGTTGAGCAGAGTAATATATTCTCGGAAGTCCGAGGTCGATCCCACGAGGAATTGTAACAAGAAAACAATCACACGAAAACTAAAAATACTTTAAAAGGAAAAGAGTTTGTTTGAAGAGTTGTTGGATGACAAAGATTGGTTTTGGTAAATAAAATAATAATAAAAATACTAGAGCATTAGGTACTCCCTCTCAACTTCATACAGTAATAATTAAAGACTCAAAGCTTAATTCGATACAAGAATTAGATGTCGGTTAACTCCAGTACAAATCAAGTACTAAATCCAACGGTTATAATCAAAAGATTACCAGGAACCTGAATAATCATTCAATCATATTATTTTATGAATTCATGCTAATACTTAAAGCGTGGAATAACCAGTGATTTACTCGCAGAAAAACTCAAGCAATTGATGTACATGGCACAACAACTCAGGAGTTTTTACAGAGTAAAAGGCTTTACTAAAAGATCAGAAATTAAATTAACACAATATCATAAATCATGAAGTACAAAGTCAATAAAAATACCGTACTCCGTTGAGAGGTTTTCCGTAGCCCTAGCTTAGCCTTCTAGCCAGACATGACGAATCAAAATAAAAAGATGGAAAAAGAATTCTCATCATCTAAGATGAGAACCTCTATTTATAATCAAATAAATCCTAGGTATAGGTAGGAGATCTAGGGTTGGCTTGGAAGGAATTCCTTTAGCAAGTAGAAGTCTTGTAAAGTCAAATCCCGTGCATAAAATCTTTGGCCACGCGGGTACAAAATCTGTCCAGACTTCTAACTGGAATTTCACATATTTAGAGGTTGAATCACGAATTTTTCGTGAAATACACTTTGGTAGCCCTTGGAGTCTTATTTTCAATCCCGCAAAAATCAGGTCAATCGGATATTGGAGTAAAAAGTTATGACCAAAATACTGAATGCGTGTCAAATCCTTATCTTCTAAAATACTTTTCAAATCCAACTTTAAATGGGTTTTCTTCAAACTTGGACTCTTATAAGGATTGAATTGCTGATTTATCTTCAAGTCTTCCTATCTTCCTCATGATTCTTCAATCCTTATCAATTATGATTATTCTTCTAGTGATTGTTTCACTTGAATTATTCATTATTACTTTAAATCAACCAATTTACCTGCAAAATAAACCAAACAACTAGAAAAAGTATTAAACTATAAAATCAAATAATTTAAATCATTTAATCACAAATAATATGCAATTAATCAATTATTAAATATAATAAAATAGTATTTTTCATGGTTAATCAAGGTTGTTATTGTAGGGCTCAATCTGGCTTACTCGATGGAGGCAGAACAGCTAGAGATTTGCAGTGATTCATAGCTTGTGGTAAGGCAAATAGAGGAGTCTTATGAAGCTAAAGGAGAGAAGATGATCCTTTATCTCAGAAAGGTACAGGAATTGATCAAAAAATTTGTACAAGTTAAAATCAAGCATGCTCCCAGATCTGAGAACTCAAGAGCGGACTCTTTGGCAAAGCTTACAACCGCCTTGCAGGAAAGTTTAGAGAGGCTAATTCCAGTGGAGCATCTAGCAAAACCCTCTATTGACCTTGAGAATGAAAAAATACTCCCTGTGCAAGCCTCACCATGCTGGATGGACCCTATTCTAGGATACCTTCGGAATGGAGTCTTGCCAGAGGACCCCAAAGAAGCAGCAAAGCTAAGAACCAGGTCAGCTAGGTTTTCTATTTTGCAGGAAAACCTCTACAAGCGAGGTTTTTCAACACTTCTCCTTAAATGTGTGGAGAATGAAGACGTCAATTGCATACTCAGAGAGATTCATGAGGGAGTTTGTTGTAACCACATTAGAACACAGGCCTTGGCAGAAAAAGCATTTAGGCAGGGATACTATTGGCCCACAATGCTCAAAGATGCCATGGAGTTAGTCAAGAAATGCGCAGTCTGCCAAATGAACGCCAATCTTCCCCATTGCCCACCAGAGTTCCTGACCTCGGTAGTTAGTCCTTGGCCCTTTCAGCAGTGGGTCGAGCCCCTTCCAATCGGCGTGGGACAGTGCAAATTCACCATTGTTGAAGTGGACTACTTCACTAAATGGACAGAGGTGGAACCTTTGGCTATGATCACGGAGTAAAAAGTCAGAACTTCACATGGAAGTCAATAATCTGTAGATTTGGAATCCCCAGGGCAATAGTCTCTGACAATGGAAAATAATTCGACAACCCCAAGTTCAGAAGATTCTGCGCTTTGCTAGGAATAAAGAACTACTTTTCAGCCCCAGTCCATCCATAATCCAATGGGCAAGCAGAGGTAACCATCAGGACCATCAAAGCTGCGCTGAAAACCAAGCTTGAAGCTCTGAAAGGAAAATGGGTGGAGCATGTTCCAGAGGTGCTATGGGCGTATAGAACGACTGCGAGGTCAGTAACCCAGGAAACACCGTTTGCTTTGGCGTATGGAACAGAAGCAGTGTCCCCAGTAGAAATCAGGATCCCATCTCCAAGGACCGAGCTCACAGATCCAGAACACAACGATGAGTCACTCCTACTGAACCTCGATCTTTTGGATGAAAGGAGAGACAAGGCTCTACATCGCATCCAGGATTACCAGAGGAAAATCGCAAAGAGTCAAGCACAGAAGATTTATGGTGAGAGATTTGGTGCTTAGAAAACTTCTACTCGCGAGAAAGAACCCCTCCCATTGAAAGCTAGGTTCAAATTGGGAGGGTCCCTTTATTGTATCCAGGGTGATAAGACCTGGAAATTACGAGCTGCAGACCGAAGAAGGGAAAGTCCTACCTCATTCCTGGAACGTAGAGCATCTCAAAAAGTTTTTTCAGTAAGTTTTCTTTGTAATAGGATCATTTCTAATAAAGTGAAAAATTCTCGATTCAGACAAGTGTAATTCTCAAAAGTAGCTAAAAGGCCAAAGATGAGCTCATCAGTTCATAAAATAAACAGAAAGCTTCATAGCTCGAGAAGAGCCCGTCAGCCCGTAAAATGGCAAAAGAGCTCTACAGCTTAGATAAAGAGCTCTACAGCTCAGGAAAAGAGCCAAGCAGCTGAGTAAGAACTCGTAAGTTCGCAAGAAGAGCCTAGTAGCTCACGATAAACTCACCAGTTTATAAATCAAAAGAAGAGCCCAGTAGCTTACTATAAACTCGAAAGTTCATAAACCAAAAGAAAAGCCCAGTAGCTCATAATAAACTCTAAAGTTTATAAACCAAAAGAAGAGCCCAGTAGCTCACGATAAACTCTAAAGTTTATAAATTGAAAGAAGAGCCAAGTACCTCACGATAAACTCTCTAGTTTATAAATCTATGAAAAGCTCCATGGCTCACGATGGACTGTCCATTCCATGAAATATAAAGGAGAACTCTGCAGTTAACCATGAACAATACAGTTCATGGAAAGAGCTCAGCAATTTAAGACGGACCACAAAAAGAAGGTAGATTATGCATACACCAATAAGCCCCAAAAGGTGGGAGGAATCTATCAGGCCTTGAAAATCAAGATTAGCAATCTAAATCATGAGATTCACAGGAGTGTTTCAATAGTATGCCATGAGGTGCCCGGCAGAACAGCAACTAAGAAGAACAAGTTATTCAGATTACATCAAAGGGCTAAAATAACTGTGGAAAACAAAATTGCATAAAGGAGGCCTCTGAAGTTTCTAAGCAGAATTACTAGATCTTCCCCAAGCGTTCCCTCAACTCAGCCACCTCCTCCTTCAGACGGGCATTCTCTTCTCTCAACTCCTCCCTCTCCTCCTCCTCCGCCTTCGAAAGTGCATTAAGAAGTTCGGCTGTAGCAGAAGAAAGAAAAACTGCGCTAAGAGAGGAATTAGAAGATGAAGGAGACTCGCATAACTTGCACCTTTTGGAAGACGGTCCCACCCCCTCGTCCTCCTCCGACTCCAAGGGAGTAAGATCTGGCGAGCTGCAATAGAAGTGAAAATCAATTGAGGCCGCCACTGCACTGAACAAGAAAAGGTTACCAGACGTCATCAACTCTGAGAAGGACATGTGGGTGGATAGCATCACTTGCTCAGTCCTTATGGCCTCTGGCAAATCAGGGTTAGGCACAACTGCACAATGAAACAAAAGTCAGAACAGAACGCTAGAGAAAGGGAATGATCAAGAAAACTATCAAGCTCCTTACTTATGTGATCAAATTTATTCCAAGAATGCGGGACCCTGTTCTCTCATCGGCGGTCCTCAATAAACCTCCAAGAATCCCCAGAAGCAAAGAAAAAACGGCTGAGCCACCCTTGGGGTGGAGAAGGAATGTCGAACACCAGCCGGCGTTTGGAGAAGTGCCTCCACCTGAAACAGCTGAAACAAGGAACATCATCATCTTCAAGACAATGAAAGTATAGAAACTCAGCAGTTGTGGGGAACTGATCATTACCCTGGAGCCGTCAGAACAAAAAGAAACTGATAAGCACAGCCACCCTCGAGGAGTTAAACGGGAGGGGGATGACCATAATATGCCAGAATACTCCCGACAGAAGGATGAATTGGGAGACGAAGGCCCATCTCGAAGGCACCTTCAAAAAAGCAGACCTCACCTCGGGGAAGATAGTTAGGAGGTTCATCTGAAGTAGGAACTCGGAGAGGCATTTTCAGTTCTTGAAAGAACCGTTTCTTGATCCCTTCCAGATCAGAAGAGATAAGCGAAGAAGGAGCCAAGAAACGAGACTGGAACTTCCAATCTATTCCGAAAGAGGAGCGATCTTCAAAGAGAGACGAAGTAGGAACAGCCATCGAAAATCCCAAGCGAAGGACCAAAGGAATGAGAGATTCAAGAAAATCTTCAATATTTATAGACAAGAAAAAGAAGGCATGGAATTTAAAACCTTAGCCAGTTTTAGAAGGCCCAAGAACCACGTCGAAGGATGGCTATTCATTAGGCTTCCAAATTTGCAAGGATAAGCATGGTTTAGGAAAGCAGTGGAGTGATACAGATTATTCCATCAACAACACGTGGAGAACATGCAAATAATTAAAGCTCGCAAAGGCTGGAGAAATAGCCTAAACAAAAAGGAAGACACAAACAGCAGTGCTCACTCATCATCATCTTCCTCGACTTCATCCTCATGAATAGCAGGAGGATCAGGAACATCTGACCTTAATACCCGACCTGATCCGGGGTTGGACTATACATACTCCTAAGGAGGTTTTCTGGCATGTAGCTGGGCTGAGATCAGCTCAGATGGACACATGGACCCTTGGGAAGCTTCAAAACCCTTTGGACAAGCCTGAGATGAACCTCAACATCCCCTCACTGTGAGGAATATCAATTCCACCATTCAATGCTCCCTCGAGGACACCAAAGACACTACTGCCAGCCCTGAAGAGCTCGGACAGACCTCTTGCCTTCAGACCGGACCAGGTCCACGATTCTCCTTATCCACCCCGAGGAAAAGACAGTTCAATACAATAAGTTATAGCTCCAATTTAAGGGGAAAACTAAAAACCCATGATGAGGAGACTAGTAGGCATATGTAGCTGTAAAGATCATACCACCAGCGATGCTAGCAGGCGTGATTTATAGGATTACATCCTTGTTAATGAAACACATAACAAGCCGATGTTGGGGTGTGTTGTGCTTGTTCTTGTCCTGGTTAATCAAGCTAATCCTAACACGGCCCCTAGCACGGTAGCCGGTCTCACCCTATCTATAGCGAATCCTTGATGAAGGCCATAAATGCAACTACATGAACCCCTCCTTGGGTACTCTCTAGACCCCTATTTTCCAGCTCAGCTAATACGATGCAATGAATCATTTTACGGAAACATGTCAGACCTCTTCAGGCCATGCCCAGTTCACAGGGCTTCTGAACTAAAGTTCTCAAGGCTATCTACCTCAAGACCTCGTCACAAGTTCAGTAAAATTACTTCAAGGAAACCTAAAAGATCCTTAAAGTAGAGGGAGAGGGCAAGTACAAGTATACACAAAGCTCAATGAAATGAGCACAACAACAAAGACAGCTCAAAAAATTACATAGAGATCATACAGTGGATTCATACGAAGCGTGAAAGAAGAAAAATTCATATAAGAGATCAGAAGAAGAAATTACATCAAGATCATGTTAGATACCTTCAAGTATCTTCAGAAACATTCAAGTATTTTCAAAATATGTTCAGCATTTGCCTGAATAACTTAAGGAAAAAAATATATACATATCCTAGGAATCTGTCGGAGCAAAAGGAGGAGAGCTGGGTAGATCAGCGACTGATGTTCCAAGCGACTCTGTGGGCAGGATTGTAGACAGTCCAGGATCTGAAGCTTCAGGCAAAGGAGCAGGAGCAGGGGGATCAGCGGGCACAAGAACTGAAGAAGTTTCAGAAGTTGCAGCAACAGTGGGAGCAATCTCAGAGGAAGGAGAGGTCAAAGATGCCTCTTTGGCTTGAGTCGTTTCCCTTGCCTCCTCAGTAGGGATGCCAAAGGTAAAGTCTAGGTCAGGATAGACCTCTTCAGCTTTTTCTTGAAAGGCCAGCCACCCTTTGGCCCACTCAGTGATAACATCATCGGATAACTTGGCGATCAAGTCATCCTTCTTCTTGGCAACAAATCTCCCTTCCTCAAGCTCCTCCCGAATAACATCGTTTACCTCAGTTAAAATTTCATACTCCCTCTTTATGCCTTCATATGAATTTGTAGCCTCAAGGGCGTTGTGACTGGCCTTAATCCACCACTTGCTCTTCACCTTGAGGTCTTCCCTTGTCCTCCCCAGGTCATCCTTGGCCTTCCCCAGGTCCTCCTTCACCTTCCCAAGTTCATCCTTAGCTTGCTGGTTCTCAGCCTCCAAGTCTTTAATGAGAGAAGATTGTTTGCTGACTTGCGTTTGCAAATCCAGCACCTGGGACTGAGGGACATTATTGACAGAGGTCAGCTCAGCGTTTCTAAGCTCAAGGTCCTTGGAAACCTTGGTCGAACCTTCCAAATCTTGAATCCGCCTCAACAGACCACTGATGTGAATAGCCGCCTGAAACCCAGATCAAACCACAAAAGCTGAAATGAGCATGAAACAAGATAAAGGAAATGGAAAGTAATTATGAGTCAGCTGCTTACCGATGTAACCCCAAAAAAGGCTGTAGAAACAAAAGCCCCAAGGGGCAAAGAAGCAGCCCTCTGAATGTCGAATTCAGGGAGGATGGAAGCAATGGCCTCTGCAGCACGCTTGACATTGTTGATAAGAGAATCCCCAACGGCAGCGCCCGTAGAGGGCTTTCTTTTATCCCCTTCTGGCTTTTGCAGAGGTGGTTAAGAGACGCCCTCAACTGGGCCCATAAAAGGAGAAACTCTGGCAACTATTTTCAAAGCCATCTCAACTTTTGTTGAAGAAGGGGAAGTCGGCTTAAGACCCGATTCTATGACCCCCTCAGGAAGCGGAAGGACCTCCTTTTGAGGAAGGGAGGCCTTCACGGAGCTTTGAAGGCTCGAATCAAGGGAAGGGGTTGCTGCTGCTAAAGAAGGGAGGGTGGAGGACAATTCCAGCTTCGGGGCCTTAGCTGAGGGGGTGGATCCACTACTAGCCCCAAGCTCAGCCTTACGTTTGCTCCTACTTCTTCTCCTCCTCAGTTGTTCCACTTTAGCCAGGCAGTCTTTCGTAGAAAGGTCCATTGGTGAACAAATGGGGAAAGTAGAGCTGCAGCCTGCAAACTCTCCAGCTGCAAAGGGAACAGGAACTTCCACAGAAATCAAAATTGGAGCTTCTACAACCACCCCAGGAGGGCTGAATCTTATCTCAACCAGCAACCAAGGCTTGATGAGCTCAGAATACTTCGATGGCCCACACTTCTCTAGGGCCAGTGAAACTCGCTTGTCCTCAGCACTAAGATCAAGCCTCACCCCTGAAAGAAACAACACACAACAAATGAGATCAGCATGAGCATGGGGGAGGTCAGGATCAGTTCGATTTCCTAAAGCAGGGGCTTACCCAAGTTATCAGGGGCATTCCACGTCTGAGGAACTGGCAGGGTGTCAGATTTATCAGCAGGATTATATTCCCAATTTTTACCGTGGACAAAGAAGAAAAGTTTTTTCCAACCCTTATGAGAGCTGGGACGTCAGAAATGATCAGTTTGGCTCTTACTCACTTTGAAATGTATAAGAAGCCATCGTTTGGGATATATTTCACATCGAAATACTTCATAAGCAGAGAAATGGTGGGGACCCCTAACGAATGCTGCTTGAAGTAAACAAGGAGACCAACCAAAACCCCCCCAGAAATTGGGGGTAATTTGAGCAGGACAAACACTGAAATGTTGCAAGACACCCTTGATGAAGGGATGCAGAGGAAAGCAAAGGTCGTTCTCAAAAGCGACAGTGAAGAAACAGGCCTTGTTTTTGACAGAAAGAACGTAAGGGGTAAAGGCGTCTGGGCACCAGCATTTAACACCTGGAGGAAAGCCAAAGCGGGTGCTAAGGACTTTCATAGTGAAGGGAGTGAGCTCACTTGCACCAGAGCTCATTGCAGCTATGAAGGCCGCACTAGAACCCTCAGGGCCATCACTCTCCTTGGCCTTACCCTTGTCCTAGGGCTTGGAAGAAGAAGAGGATGGAGCCTCCACGCCCTTTTCCCCAGCCTTAATAGATTTAACGCCAGAAAAGTTATCAATCTCCTCACCGACCTTACCCAAGTCAACATCCTCCTCGACGAACCTCCCTTCCATAGAGGGGACAGAAGAAAGAGGATTTTCGGAAGGGGCAGACGTAAAGGGACAAGAATAGGGAAGGTTAAAGGAACGATAGAGAGGGGATGTTCACTAAACACTCCTTAAATAACCTTAAGGTCAACACAGTAGCTCCCAACACTGAGAATTCGCACGATAGCAAACCAGTCAATGAAGTAGGAAAGGGGGGACAAGCAATAATCTCGATTCTAGAAGTAAAAGAAGCGAAAAGCCCAAAAATGCAATAACCACCTCGAAGAATCCAGAGTGAAAAAAGAAGAAGAAAGGGTGCAAAGGACGTACCTAGAATGAAACGCTCAACTAATCACGAACCAGATGGAAACCTAAAGAAGAAGGCACTAACAATCTGCGAACCGAACCGGAAAAGCTCGAACTGAAAGGAGAAATCAGAAAACTCTAGACTGGGAAGCCAAGAGAGCAAGAAGAAGGAAGTTGAACAGTGGAAAGAATCGGTTTCAATAGTCGTTTTTGCATTTATAGCTTGAAAGACAGGGGCTATAACGTGCGTGGGAATCGAGGAAGCCATGATTGATCAAAACCGTCTTAAACCACTCCCACGTGCAATTCAAAGACAGCCACGTACAGGCCCAGTTCCTTTCTTTTACAGCTCAGCCCTTGCCAAAGCCTGCTTGGGCCATGGGCTGGGGGACAACTGATGATACCATAAATAATTCTAAAGTGTGAGCTCAGATCTCCAAGTCAGGTCAGGGGGTCAGCCGATATAAAGGGGCTCAGGGAGTTTGAGCTCCGCCTTATTTAGACGGGGGATCGACAGAAATGGCGTAGGGACAGCTGGATAGACAACAAACATCCCTAAAATAAAAAGAATGAGAGCTGAAAGCTAGAGTAAAAGCATAAAACTCTCAATCAACCTCGATCTTCTCCCAAAAATCAAAGAAAATCCCATGGATGCAAGGCAAGGATCTCGGAGTAGATCCCTTAGAACTAGAAATCAGTTTATATATGCTGAACAGTGCTTTCATAGAAAAAAAAAAAGAGACCTTAGAGGCAAAAGGACATTATTTTGTAATTCAGGTTATCTATAAAGAAAAGGGGAGTAAGAGCCTCCATTAAAGAGTGGATTAGCCAAGCTCAAAAGCTGGTGAACCACTATATTTCTTCTGTGTTGTTATTTCTATACGAAAACCTACCCTAATCTACATAAACCACCCCATGAGTCATGCAGTTCTGATCTTACCTTGGTATTACACCATCGACTTAGCTCATCCACCTGAAAATTACACCATCAGATTTAATATTTTACTACACTTTTATGTTTCGTTTTGTACGATAGAAAAATATAAAAATAAAAAATTTAAAGAATGAAATGTTGGAGGTAAAACTAAAGCATCATCTTTGAAAAGAAAATAAAACAACAATGATGAAAAATTGGATTGATTAATTTTTCTTTTAACTCATTAAAATTAATCCCTCAAAAATTAAAAGAAAAAGTGGATAGAAAATTCATTATATTTGTTAAAATATATGTTATTTGTCTATATATATCATTTGATATATACATATATCATATTTATCAATTAAATATTATATATATGTATTAATTTTATATATAAATATAATAATAAAATATTTTTTATATTTTTTAAATTTAAAATTCAAAATTAAAAAATATAAAACATATATTTTTTTCCATCTTATCAAATACAAAAAAGATAATCATTTCTATTTTACATATCTCTTATTAAACACAAAGGAGGTAATATACAATTTTTTTTAAAAGAAATAAAATATATATCACAAAAGATTTAATATGTACCAATCCGAACATTACATGTACGCACTCTGCATTAAACGACATTTATTTCAATCGAATCTCTTTGCAAAATGTCAGTTTGTCGCTGATTTGAGTATAATATTATAGAGTAATGTTTTATAACTTAAATTTATTTATTTTTAATGTGCATCTTAAATCAATGAAAATTATAATCAATGGGAATTATTAGATGAATAGGTCCCAATGAAAAAAATTGATGAGATCCACTCATCCAATAATTCTCATTAATTTGAAATACATATTTAAAAGAGTAATATTATTTAGACTTAAAATACTGACCTAATTTGCTGACATAATGATGTGATTGCAGTAGAACCATTGAATCAATATCAAATTTCAATGTTTGATGACCCCCACAATTAATCCAAAGATCATAGTAAATTAATTCAGTAAATTAGGTCTCAATCGCATTACTCTATTTAAAATATAAATTTAAAATATATAACAGTGCTCGAAATTATAAGATGTGTACTAAATATGACAGAGACTATTGTACACATTCGACAGTACCATAAGTTAAACTCCAAGTAGGACCGTAGATCTGCATTGTGATCCCACTTTAAACTTGTGAACGGTCATAGATATTAAGTGTGCCATTGGTACATGTTACTTTTACCGCACTTTCACTTGTGTCACGTGGCGCCCATTTCCAAACATTCAAAAACAAAACATTTAGTGCACACTAAAAATAATTCAAATAAATTTTTTTAAGTAAGAATTTTCTTAAAAATCAAGTAATAAGATATTTTTTTTTCATAAATATCTTAATTTTAGCATGAATAATTTATTTTTCACTAAACCAAAAAATAAAATTAATCGAAATGAATATAAACTGATTAAAACATTCTTGACCGTTGTGCTAACAAAAAAAATTTGGTTTGTGTCAATCCAAACAACCTAAAGTATTCCTTATTTTAAATTATATTTTTAAGAGCAATGTTATGAATCTTAAATCTGTAACTCAAATTTGTATCTCAAATCTAGGAGGATCATTAGACCAGTGAGTCTCATTTAAAAAACTTAATGAGATCCACTCATTCACGATTCCCATTCATTTAGGATGCAAATTTAAATTACAAATTTGAAATGCATAGTATTTTTTTATTTTTAATACTTGGATGATCTTACAAAGTGTCAATTCAATTTAATTTAATTATGATGACAGTTGGAATCTTTTGAGCCAACCATAATTGAATCCCAAATGTACCCGAATTTTAACACTAAGCTGTGCAACCCTTTTTCTGAACCCAAATTGATATGACAACTTTAATTTGAAAAGTAAAAAAAAAAATCACTCCGAATTGTTAAAAATATAACCTTATTCAAGAAAATTAAGGATAGACCGTAATGCTGGGGTTAAAACATCCGGTCTAAAGTCCAATTAAAATTAAATTTTTGTTGAAGCTTTTATAATTCAAGTTGAGTTCCAATTAAATTTTTAACTCGTCCAATTAACTTGTGTTACACATTTCTTTGGTTATAATAACTAGAGGTGTTTAAATTTTTTAGAGCAATGCTACATATTCCAAATTTGTATCTCAAATTTACATCTCAAATCAATGGGAACCATTGGATGAGTGGGTCCTACCAACTTTTTTTATTGGGACCCACTCATCTAATGGTTCCCATCAATTTGGGATGCATTTTTGGAATACAAATTTAGGATATGTAGCATTGCTCAATTTTTTATTAGCCACAATTTTTTATCTTACCTGATTTTATTGAACAGCTAACCAAAAAATAAGGTAAGAATGCGAAAAAGTTTTTGGTATTTCGATTAAATATGGTAAAAATATGAAATTATCATTAATTTTTATATTTCTACCTTATCCTATCC
Source organism: Ilex asprella (assembly GCA_023539305.1). Classification (NCBI taxonomy): domain Eukaryota; kingdom Viridiplantae; phylum Streptophyta; class Magnoliopsida; order Aquifoliales; family Aquifoliaceae; genus Ilex; species Ilex asprella. Next base: position 25,175,685 of record CM042192.1, read on the forward strand.
AAATTAATTTATATATATATATATATAAAACTAAAAATCATAATTCTCTAATCATATGATTTAAACTTCAAATAATTATTTTTGTATTTAAGCAAGAATTATGATAGAATGATGTTTATGCTTTCTGGTGTTTTATTGTAATTGTTTTGAATTTTAGTATTATTACTGTGTTGTTAAATTAGTACATGTTATTTAATTAAATTGTTAAAATGATCCAAAAATTAATAATTACAAAAGTGTTTACTCGATTTCCTATCCAACTTCCTACCAAATTAATTTGATCGGAAGTCGAGTAAGAATATTACACTTGATTAAGTATGGTAGGTCAATAAAAAATTCTTCGACAATATATCGGGTAAAAAGATAAAATACCATATTTTCTATCCGTAAGATAGGGTGAACATCGCTAATAAAATCTAGGGAGAATTACATCTAGTCCCCCTGAGATTTGTTACTTAATCACTCAGACCCCCTGAGGTTTAAAATATTACACACAGACCCCTTAAGGTTTGTACACGCGTAACACTTAGACTTCTGCTGCAAATATATCAGTTAATAAATTATATTTAGACGCCCTGAAGTTTATAAATATATAATCTTAGACCCCTTAAATTTTAAATATTATACTTAAACCAAAAATATTCCAATAAAAGATAAAATATCAAATATTTTAAATTTTACAACTAAAATTTATGTTCTATTGTATCATTTATTGAAATAAAATTAAAATTAAAAAATTATTTTTTCTTAAAAAATCATAATTAGTGTACAATTATACTATCTATCGGAATAAGACTAAAAAAATCAAACAAGGGGTCTAAGTCATTCATAATAGAACATAAATTTTACATTTAAAATTCATGTTCTATTATGTCATTTATTGAAATAAAATAAAAAATAAAAATCTAGTTTTTTTTAAAAAAATCATAGTTAGTATATAATTATACTATCTATTAAAATAAAACTAAAAAATAAAACAAATGGTCAAATTGTAATGAACACAATATCTTTTAACTTTTATTGGAGTAGTTTGGTATTTTAATTTGTCCGTTTAAACTACCAAATTAAATTCTAATAGACAATAAAATTATACATTAATTACGATTTTTTAAGAAAAAAATTGAATTTTATTTTTTGATTTTGTTTCAATAAATGATACAACAGAACATAAATTTTGGTTAAAAAATTTAAAATATTTGATATTTTATCTTTTATTTGAATATTTTTTGTCTAAGTATAATATTTTAAACTTAAGAGGTTTAAGTATTATATACTTATAAATTTTAGGGGGTCTAAGTATAATTTATTAATTAATATATTTACAGTTAGAATCTAAGTGTTATACGCGTACAAATTTTAGGAGATCTGTGTGTAATATTACCTTAGAAAGTCTGAGTGATTAAGTGACAAAAGTCTAGACATAATTGTCGCTAAAATCTTGGTATCAAACACTCTTTTTATATTATACACTGCAAATCATTATTCCAATAATTTGTCGGTTGTTACAATTTATCAACAAATGTTATAACAATTTTTTGTTATATGAGGGATAAATGTAGAGCGTGGTTTACAAACCCCCCTGATGGAGCTTGCGGCAGGAACCTTGACCATTGCTCCAAGATTTTTAAGAACCAAAAATGACATCTTCTTGACGTTGGGGAGAGAGAGTCTGTGTTTTGCTTTTACACCCCGTGAACTGTGAAGTGAATGGTACAGCAGTTCAAAAAAAAATGTGAATTGTACAGCAGAATGCAGACGGCAGGACTGCAGACTGATGACTAATAGGTCACAAGGAAGCACAACCACAGACCAGCAGAGTGGATTCCCTTCGACGTGTGACTTCGACAACTTTTTCTTGTTCAAATTATATTGATACCCCTTTGATTTTATACAATTACAATCAACTGTTTATTCCCCAAAAGAATCAATTAACATCATCACTCTTTTTCTTAAAGATACACATTTTGTTCTTAAAAGTAAGAAAATAAAAACAAAAAAGGCTTAACAATCATGCCTACGTCTCCTTAACTAGCTCTTTCCTGGGATCTCAAC
>CM042192.1:25182736-25279127 GCA_023539305.1 Ilex asprella
AAATAAATAATATTAATTTGATGAAATAAAATATTAAATTAATATAACTAAATGCTAATTTGATAAAATTAAATATCAATTTTGTGTTGATTTGATGAGATGGAATGTTAATTTAGTTTAAATTAAATAAAAAAATTAATTTGATAAAATTGAATATTAAACTGATCAAAATAAATGCTTATATAATAGAACTAAAAGAGAGTTCATTGAAATTTTATAATCAAGAGAGGGTGTTGTTGAAGTTATGTCAATTTATAAAGAGGTGTTGTTAAAGTTAGGTTTATTTATAAGGGGTGTGAATAAAATTTATCCTATAAAATATTTGAGGATATTTTTTATAAATTAACCATCGCCATTAACGATGTAACCGGACAATCACTAACAATGAGTTACAGTGAAATTTCAAAATCAAAAGTTTATGTTATTGAATTTAGACCTAAATACAGGGGATCTGTTAAATTTTATCCCCTATACATTCCCTCCCAAAAAAACTATTACATTACTCATTTCTATCACATGTCCAACCATTTAATATTTGATTAATTTGTAATTTAACATATTTTTTATTTCAAATATTATTGATACACGTAGTATAGATTTGTTAAAAAATTTATCGAATTATATATTTTGAGAAAATTTTATCAATATCGTTAAGAAAATAATGGGTAAAAATAATGTTTAAATGATTTAATCAAATAAATGAAGGAAAGAAAAATTATTATTTAATATGGTGATATTGATTTTTTAGGACTCGAATTTTTTGTTCTATCGTGCCTTCAGGCACAAGTTATGGCCAGTATATATATATATATATATATATATATATTAGATTTTGTAGGGCGAGGATGCCGAGGAGAGTATAAATTTCAGTTCATTCCCGCTTCTATCCCCTCACGGGTTTATACAAGTATTTTTGTAGATGTCCATTGTCTAATACATATGGTTTATCCCTAATTTAAATAGGATGGGTTTGAATAAATACTCATTTTCCTTAATCCACAATCACCCCTTATTTGTCACCACAAACACACAATTACAATCACTATTGATTGACAACATCAGTCCCAAATTCATAAAATTAAACCAGTTATATGACATTCTATATTTTATTGAGAAAGAGAAAGTTATATGAATCGACAAACACGTATGTGTGATCTAAATATATGTATGTGCCATATGTAGGGGTGTTCATGGGTTAGGTTACCCACGGGTCTCGTTATCCAGTCAAAAAAATAGGTTCGAAACCCGAACCCAATATTCTTATAAAGAGGGTTTGGGTTTGCCTCCAAATCCATTATCTGGCCCGAAAACCCGGCCTAAGAGTCCGCCCGCAAACCCACCCACCCACCTGCCATTCCTTTGAAAAAAAATTATATTTTTAGATAATTAAATTTAAAACTTTGAAATAAATCTTCTAATATCGAAATTTGAAGTTTTAAAAATTTAGATATTATAAATAATGTATTATTTTTTTTCATGTATTAAACATATAAATTTTAAATGGTAGAGTAATGCAAATAACATATAAATTAGTAGGTGTTAACTTAGTTAAGATTTATTCATTGTATTGAATGTAATTCATTATTTTATTTTTATCCATTTTAACTTTACTTTTGATTCAAAAATATAATTTTCACAAATATTAAGTTACAAAAATATTTATTATTTTTAAATAAAGATATATATATAAAAATCCACAAGTAGGTACGCCCAGCAAATCCATCCAATAGGCTCACGGGTTAGACTACAGGTAGTCTGCCTATACCCGAAGCCAAGCCCAGCTCATCCGATAACTCACTTGGGTAAGGGTTTGGACCTGCACTATCCAGACTCACCCTGAAAAAAGTTCACGGGCCTAACCTGGACCGGCACATAGACACCCCTAGCACATGTGTGTGCGCTTGTGCAAGAGAGAGAGAAAAGAAAAAAAAAGAGGAAAAAGATGTAGTGAGTTTAGATTTAAGACTACTGTTCAAATAAAGAACAACAGTGTTCAAAAAATTCTGAAACAAAGTTTGAGTGTAAAATTTAAAAAATATCTAATATCATAAAATATAAATCTATTATTGTAATAAATAAGAACTATAAAGATATGATTGTAATTTATCACTTATAAGGTCAGACATATCTGTATCCCACTAAACTGCTGACAGCCTCGAGACCAGAGCAGTTTGTCTTCATCGCCCCATCCCAATTTGTGCGCCACCCCCATTCAACTCTCTCTCTCTCTCCCTCCTCATAGAGTTTTGGTTTTTTTGACAGTCATTCACATTGGCCCACTTACCACCAGCTTTCTAATTTCACTACAAAAATTGAACAAGTAGCCCTCTATTTTTGCCTTTTCTTTTGTTTCCCTATAAAAGCCCCTCCCCATGTGAGCTGTTAAAAGAAGAGCCTTTTTTCTTAACCTCAAGGAGGTCTACTATTTTGCCTCTTCAGCAACTGCTCTCAGTCTCGGCAATGGAGGCAATGCTGAGACCTTTCTTCACTTCGCTCCTCTTCTCCATCTTCATACTTCACATTTCAGGTATGAATCTCTTCCTTTTACATAGTTTGAGTACACTTCTGTTTAAAAGAGAGAAATAATGGATTTTGTTTTTTCTTTTTTTATCACTCATTCAACTATGTGGGTTGGGCTGACTTACCTCAGTTTGCTCCTACCCCTATTCACCCCGCACCCTCCAAGCAACCCGACCACCAGAGACACCACCACCTAAAAACCCGCCGAGCCGGCTCGTTTCCACTGTCACTCTATAAATATAAACGTTGGCACTAATCTTTCACCAAATCTGCACATTTAGTGTGTTTTATTCATCATTTTCACTCTAATTTTGTGAAGAATACTCGTGAATTCCTAAATAAATAAACCCATTAACTTATTCGGGTTTCGAATTGATGAATCCTATGTAACATTAACAAAGCTACACTTACATACACTGTTTGAACTTTACACGAACTGTCTACTATTGCATAGGTTTATGTTTATTTAATTTTAGGGTTAATTGCATGTGAGGTTCTCATATAATATGAGGTTTGTTTTATTTTAATTTTATTATTTTAGTTTTGAAATATTGAATATATTTTTATGTGAGTGCTCAAATATATATTGTTCAAATTATTAATTGTTTTTAACCATTAAGTCATATCTAAATATGGATAAAAAAATTTATTTAAGTAACTCTTCGACCAAAATTTTAAGTCATTCTTTGAGCAAAATTATGGTAGCTCATAAAATAAAATGCGTAATTTGGTTAGTTCTTTGACCAAATTTGGTTAAGAGTTTTTTAAATTATTTTTTATTCATATTTAAATTTCACATAACAAGTTTACGATAAAAAATTATTAATAATTTGTACATTGTCTATTTAAAAGATCATATATATCAGTATTTTAGAGATTAAAATAATATAATAAAAATATTAATGATCAAAATAAGACAAATTTTATATTATGGGACCTCTAGTACAATATACCTTTTATTCTTAAAAGCTGGATAAAACTGGGAATAAAAATTATTAATTTATCTTACTAAAAAATGCTATTTAGACTTAATTTGAAAACATAATCTGAAAATCTAATTTAATATAACTATTAAATTAATTGTGAGTACTGAGGACCATTTAATATGAGGCATGACAATTAATTGAATGTTTATATCGAAATCATTATGCTTTTATATTAGATGCTCAAATAGGTTCATAGCATTGCTTTTACGCTACTAAACTCAGACGCTAAAGGATGTATCTTTACTAAAATTTTGTCTTTTTGTGCTGAACATGGTGTGGTACAGTGGAGGTCTCTGGCACAACCATAACACTGTACAACAAGTGCAGCCACCCAGTCTGGCCAGGCATACAACCCAGCGCAGGCAGGCCCATCCTCGCCCGAGGCGGCTTCAAGCTTCCTCCGAACAAGTCCTATCCCCTCCGCCTCCCAGCTCAGTGGTCCGGCCGCATCTGGGGCCGCCACGGCTGCTCTTTCGATGCCTCGGGTCATGGCCGCTGCGCCACTGGAGACTGCGGAGGTGCCCTCTTCTGCAATGGCCTTGGCGGTACCCCACCTGCCACCCTGGCCGAGATCACCCTTGGCAATGATCAGGACTTCTATGATGTTAGCCTTGTCGATGGCTACAACCTTGCTATATCCATTACACCCTTCAGAGGCTCAGGCAAGCATCAGATTTTACCTTTTTTTCTGTCAATTGTTTTCGATTAACAATGCTTAATATTTTACGGAGTATATTATTTAGGATTATGATATATGTTGTTATCCGGGTCAGACTATATGTTAACTTTTTAAAATTTAGGATACTACACTCTTCAGAGGCCTAGTCATGGCTCAATAGGGTCTACTTATGATTTGTAAAGAAGTTGGCAAAGATATGAATATGTTAGGTTTGATACCAGACAATTTCATTTAGTCATAATTCTGACATATTGAATTAAAATCTAATCCTTATTTTGTATTATGTACTTGTAAAACATCGAAAAGTTACTCTAGCCTGCCCTTCTTATACCCGGATGACAAAATAATCCTCTCATTGATGCTTCACTGCTTTCTTTCTGCAGGCAAGTGTAGCTCTGCAGGGTGTGTGAGTGACCTGAACATGATGTGCCCCGTGGGACTTCAGGTGAGGTCTCATGACAAGAGGAGGGTGGTGGCTTGTAAGAGTGCTTGCTCTGCATTCAATTCACCTAGGTATTGCTGCACTGGGAACTTTGGGAGTCCTCAGTCCTGCAGGCCCACGGCTTACTCAAGGATCTTCAAGGCCGCTTGTCCCAGAGCTTATTCTTATGCTTATGATGATCCCACTAGCATTGCCACTTGCACTGGTGGTAGCTATTTGGTCACCTTCTGCCCTCACCATTAGTTATAACTGTCACTGCTATTTTTGGGCTTTTGTCTATCTTATTATACTGTGTTACTAGTCGATGGTCTTGGTCATGGGGATGTCGTTGATTTTGGTTTGGACATGATTATGAGCTGTTTATTAGGGATCAGTTATATATTAATATTCACTTATCTGGAAGTGTCCTCAGAAGTTACAACTTCTATGTGTGATACTAACACAGGTTGTTAATTTATTCATCAATGATGTTCATTTAATTCGGAACCTAATTTGTAGACCTAATGCATAGCGGACATTGGATTGATAGTGGACTTCATTTCATATTGAAATCGATTATTGAGCCAATGACTAAAATTGACTAGGTCCTCAAATGAGGTCCTTAAAATAGATCCGATGGTATTGCTGTTTTTCTTTTATTTTCCCCGCTTCCAAAGTTGAAAACTTTATGGTAATCTACCCAATCCCATCATAATCTAGTTGTGGATCAAGTTTGTGCCTTTAGGCAAAAATCTGGCCAGAATCTAGAAGAACGATTGTGACTTTTGGGTGTTGTTGGCTTGGTCTTTAATTTGTAAGAAATCTTAGGTAACAATTGGTTTTTCTATTGAAATTGTTACTGGTTAGTCGTTATATTGAGTGTGTGTGTGTATATATATATATATATTTGCTACACTTCTTTTGTGGATGATGCCTGTCAATGTGCGGTTACACACTATTATTTGACGCATATTTTGAGTTTTGGATGGTTACCCACTTCAGTATGTTTATAACATAAATATTCTGTGTGTAAGTTGTTGTTTAATCTATGCGTTTATGATTTCTCCATATTTTTGTGTCAACAGTGGAGTGAACAAATGGACAACAATACATTGACTTGAAATATGTTTGCCAATAAATGTAAGGCGACTGGATTCATGGACTTTTCTTGATTATAGAGAAGTATTTGTGAGAGTTTTCTATTAGGGATTGTTTGGTAAGGGGGTATGACAAGATGAGTTTGGAAAAAACAATTCAAAGAACCCTTAAATCTTATATTTGGATTGAAAATTCAATCATGGGTTTGTAGTTGATCCAAATATTAAACTCACGATCATGAGTTTTACTAAACTTAGGGGAAGGTGGGTTTGAAAAGATAAGTTAAGGGATTAAGAATGCGAAAGATAATTGTACCTTTTAAACATGAATACTAATTGAATTTAATCAAGGGTAAAATAGTTGTTTATAGGATAAATAGTTGTTAATTATTGTGATATATATGTGAATTTTACATATGTATGTGTTACATACAAAACAAAAGTATGAACCAAATTGAATGTTGAATTCCATATTTGTAGAGACGGGTTCGAGTTTGAAAAGGTTTGAAGAAGTCAATCCAAATCCTCCTAAAAAATCCATCCAATGAAGCCCTAAATGCATTCATATATAAGGTCTAGCTCTTAATTACCAAGTAATGTCAGAAATTTAGTGCATGCAAATTCTACCCGCATTCTAATGTATCATTTGGATGTGTGAAATTTACTAAATTAAGAGTCTTGCTTCATATTGGGTATCCCTTACTTCTTGACCACTAAGTTTTCTATATTGTCAATATTATTAGGAGTGTTCAAATTTTCGATTACTTGCAAATTTTGGCCATATCTTATTCCACCTAGCTTTATTGATCGGCTTCTTAAAAGAATTGGATAAGCCAACATAATTTTTTTCAGTATTTCACATAAAATCAAGTAATAATACAGAATACCTACAAATTTTTCGTGTATATATATGTTAATCCCTAAAAATTAAAATCAAAAAATCTAGAAACTCTAATATTTAGGGTTTTCTTGTTGTGTTTTATTGTAATAATTTATGTATTATTGAATTTATTGTGTTTTTTTAGAGTTGTTTATTGTGCTAGTTAATTGGTGTGAGTTACTTATTTAAATTGTTAAAATGATCTAAAAACTAATAACTAAAAAAATATATGTGTTCATTGATTTTCTACCCGACTTCCTACCCAATTGTTTTGGACGAAATTCGGATAGAAATAATACAGTTGATCGGGTAGGGTAGGTCAAGAAATTTTTTTTCGCAAAGTATCAGGTAGAAAGATGAAATATCAAAATTTCTACCCGCAGGGTAATGTGAACGCTCTTAAATGTTATGTTACAATGGTAAATTTCACTGACACCCCTTGGATCTAAATCATATTTCACAAACATCCCCTTTAGTTTTTTAAATATCACTACATACTCCCGTCAGCTTTTGTGTCTTAATAGAATAAGTAATTTTACTAATATACCCTTACTAGAACTCTTATTTTACTTGATAACCCTTACTCAAATTAATAATTTTTTCATCAAATTAACATTCAGTTTTATTAAACTAATACAAAATTTATATTCAATTTCATGAAATTTGCACCAAATTAACATTCAATTTTATCAAAATCACATTAAACTTCATAAAATTAACTACCAAATTAATATTCAATTTGGTCTTATTAAAAACTAATTAATTTTATCAAATTAACAATAAATTTCATCAAATTAATACAAGATTTTACCAAATTAACATAAAATTGATTTTAAATTTTATAAAATTATCATTTTATTTAAGCAAACTAATATTCAATCTCATCAAATCGATATTCAATTTTATAAAATTTACACCAAATTAATATTTAATTTCATCAAATTAACTCTAAATTAGCATTTAACTTCATCAATTTAACATCCAATTTATAAAACTAACATCATTTTTTTATTTGAATTTCAAATTAACATTCAATTTCATCAAATCAATATCAAATGGTCATTCGATTTTTTGAATTTAATATTTAGTTTTATCAAATTAATATTATTTTTTAAAATTAACTCCAAATTAAAATTTTGTTTGATACATTTTTTATAGGAAACATTCTACTTAATACAATTAACATTCAGTTTAATTAAATTAATATTAAAAGGATGATTACTAATACTTTAAACTTATTTTATATGGCAAAGGATAAATTTGGTAATTCATAAGAAATTAAACTATCACATCCGACCAGAGGTAGTTTGTGACACGTGTATAAAAAGACAGGGACATGCAATGATATTTCAAAAACTAGAGTGGGTGTCTCTAAAATAGGACTTAAATTCAGAGGGTGTTAGTGAAATGAATCCGGGCATTCCAAACCCCCGTCAGTGATGTTACTCATCTAATGAGCATTTATAAATCCTGGCTCATTATTGGGGTGAGTATTTATAGACTTCCACCAACGGTCACCCAACCGGCATGACATTTATGGACTTCCACCAATAGCTCCGCATACGCCAACACACTTTATTGACTATATACCAACAAAGTGTATATCCAAATCATCAGGTCTTGCACCCGAGGTATAATCTAGCCCTTATTTCTAACCCCCGATCCTGTATTCAATGCAAACCCATGCGACTCAGTCGAGCATTGGTCCAACTTTTTCGAGCCCACACATCATCCACTAAAAATGGTGTTTGATCAAAACTATGCACGCACCCGCACCCGTGCTAATTGCCCACGAATGTGATACTACACATTCATATGCAAATTAAATGTACAATTGCATTTCATATTATTTTGCAACCAAGAGTTGGCACCATGTACACGAGGTACCGGTACCTCTTCACAAAAACTAAAATTTTAAAATATAACACTGAGGGGCCTTCACTTCTTGAGTAATCCTATTTGGATGATGTAATTGGTTAAGTATTAAGTCCTAATTGATGAGGTTTGGACCTTGGAATGGTCATAAGATTAATAAATGAATAGATTGTGTGTTGGGTAGTGCTTTCATTCAAAGGAGACTCTGCCCAAACTTTGTTTTGGTTAGGATCCTGGTGAAGAGGATGTAATGATGTGGTGTCAGGTTATACGACATTCACGGGTACTTTTACTGATTGATGGGTGATCAGCGGGTTGAAAAGGGACCCCCATATTTAGGGGCGTCACAACATGGTATACAAGCTTAGGTTCCCGTTTACCTAGGACTTAAGGGTAGATTGGATTAAGCCATTGCATTAATTATGCATTGCATGTTATGTTCATTAGATGCTACTTGTTGTATGCATGCGATTATATGAATGATTAAATGTGTAAGGGAATGAGACATTAGGGTTAGTAAACATAACATTGGGGTTGGAAAAAGAAAGAATGGGAAAGTTTACAGTTTGGACGTCCACAGGTGGGTGACATACCTCCTAGCTGCGAGACGATGGAAAACTAAAATTTCAACCTTATAACTTTGATCCCTAACTTTGGAATACAAAGTTAGTGGTGTCAGGTTATACGACATTCACTGGTACTTTTACTGATTGATGGGTGATCAGCGGGTTGAAAAGGGACCCCCATATTTAGGGGCGTCACAACATGGTATACGAGCTTAGGTTCCCGTTTACCTAGGACTTAAGGGTAGATTGGATTAAGCCATTGCATTAATTATGCATTGCATGTTATGTTCATTAGATGCTACTTGTTGTATGCATGCGATTATATGAATGATTAAATGTGTAAGGGAATGAGACACTAGGGTTAGTAAACATAACATTGGGGTTGGAAAAAGAAAGAATGGGAAAGTTTACAGTTTGGACGTCCACAGGTGGGTGACATACCTCCTAGCTGCGAGACGATGGAAAACTAAAATTTCAACCTTGTAACTTTGATCCCTAACTTTGGAATACAAAGTTAGTGGTTTATTGATATCTTACATGTGTGTAAATGACAAATAGAGGGAAAGGTTCATCTATGGTGGAATTAGGCAAAGGCCTCAAAGAATGTCGAGGCAATGACTTGGTAAGAGTTCCATGAGATATTCATGGGAAAGTATTTCCCATCAGATTTTCAGCAAGTGAAAGCCTAAGAATTATTGGATTTAAAGCAAGGAACTATGAGGGTGATGGAATATGTGACTAACTTCACCGAGCTAGCCAGTTTTGCCGATGATTACGTGGCCACAAATTGTCCATCCGGGGAAAGATTATGGGCCAGCACCTATAAGACTTAGACTCGATAATCGAGACGGCTATGGTTATTGAGAGAGAAGTAGACAATGCTAAAAAATCTGGGAGGGGGCTGCTAAGGATAAGAAAAAGGAGGGTCAATCCTATTCTACTAGTTTAGGGAAGAAGTAACAAATATTAACCCCGTAAGGATCTCAAGGGCAAGGCTAGGGGTATCAAGGCTAGGTCCAGGATCAGTCTTCCCAAAGAGGGAAGAATTTTAGAGGGATGTTCCAAGGAGGCCAAAAGATATGTAATTTGTGTTATCAGTCGGGCCATTTGAGACGGGATTGTCATTAGAATCAAGGATCCTAGAGTTATGGGACATCTGAATCCCAGTCCTCGATGGGACCTCCCAAATATTTTTCATGCCTCTGTATCCCACTATGGGCCAGGGAAGTCAGTTCTAGTTTCAGAGTGCTACACTAGCCTCTACTACTTTATATGCGGGGACTCCGCAACGAGGCTAGATGGGCTAGTGTATGCGCTGGGGCTGAGGCTGAGGCTGAGGGCAGGGCTTGTAGGAAGGGACTTCAAGGACTTAGGGGGGAGTCTATGCCATCATACCTCAGATTGAGCTAGTGGATCAGTCGATGATTCAGAGTATATTTCTATTGTCTCGCTTATGGGTAAGGGTATTATTTGATTCGAGTACATCTCATTTATTTATTACTGCATCATGTGTAAAAGACTTGGGCTTAGTGGTTGAGACCTTAGCGGAGCCATTGTATGAGAGTTCTCCACTAGGAGCTATGGTTTGCATTGGTAAGATATGTCGGGGATGTGAGTGAGAGATCTTAGGGATTCAACTCATGGTGGACCTTAGGGTCATGGACATGTCGAAGTTTGATGATATCCTTGGGATGGATTGATTGGCTTTACACTCAGTCGTCATTGATTGTGAACAGAAGAAGGTCACTACTTAAACACCAGAGGGTGTCTGTTTCAAATGTTAGGGAGAAAAACACAATGCTTTACTCCAAGCTGTATATGACTCTCGTTGACATGGGCAGTTGATGAGTTGGCTTGCAAGCCTTACTCTTGAGGATGAGGCGAGACAATATTGGGTCTACTCCGGGTAGTTTGCGAGTATGTGAATGTTTTCCTAGATGAGTTACTGGGCTTACCTCCACATCAGGATGTAAACTTCACCATTGAGTTACAACCTGATGCATCCCCTATTTCTATGACACTACATAGGATAGCACCTGCGGAGTTGTAAGAATTCAAGGTCCAGTTGCAAGAATTAGACAAGGGTTGTATTAGACCAATTTCCTCACCTTGTGGGCTCTTCGTTGTTTGCCAAGAAGAAGGATAGGGCTCTTAGGCTATGTATTGACTATCAGCAATTGAATCAGGTCATTATCAATAACAAGTACCCATTGTCACGAATATATAACTTATTTGACTAATTGAGAGGGGCATTAATCTACTCCAAAATAGATCTGCACACAAGGTACCATCAGTTGGGGATTAGGGAGGCCGACATCTTTAAAATGACGTTTAGGATGCGATATGGGTACTTCGAGTTTATCGTTATGCCTTCTGCATAGGATGTTCCAATCCTATTTAGATTATTTTGTCATAGTCTTTGTCGATGACATTCTGATCTACTATAAGTCTAAGGAAGAGCATGAGGGTCCCTTGAGGATCATTCTCTAGATCTTGAGAGACCACTAGTTGTACACCAAGTTCAACAAGTGTGCATTTTTGTTGATAGTGGTGAAGTTTTTGGGACACGTGGTGACTGCTTTGGGTGTGTAAGTGAACCCATATAAGATTGATGAATTCATGAGTTGGGAGAGGCCTAAGTCACTTTTCAAGATACGTAGTTTCTTAAGATTGACAGGATAGTATCGGAGGTTCATTGAGGACTTCTCACGACTAGCTATAGCTATGACTAGATTGACCAGGAAAGAGGTCAAATTCCAGTGGATGACTCATATGAGAGGGCATTTCAGGAGTTAAAGAGGAGGCTCACTTCAGCTCTAATTCTTGTAGTTCCAGAGATGGGGTAAAGGTACACAATCTATTGTGATGCCTCAAAAGATGGACTTGGATGTGTTCTAATGCAGTCCGGGAGGGTGGTAACTTATGGTTCATGACAATTGAAGAGCCACGAACAAAACTACCCCACACACGACATGGAGTTGACTGTTGTTGTCTTTGCTTGAAGGCATGATGCCACTATCTATATAGAGAGCATTTTGAGATTTTTTTTGGACCATAAAGTATTGAAGTACATCTTTGCGTAGCAGAACTTAAATATGAGGCAACACAGATGGATGGAGTGCTTAGAGGATTATTGATTCGCACTTTTTATGATCTTAATTATATTATATACCCAAGTATATGTGGTCAAATTATAGTTTTCTGGGTTTAAGTCTAAGTATCGATCTCAAGTAGAGTTTTAGTAATTAACATTTAAAATAAATAAAACAAACAATAAAATTATTATTTAAAGTAGTATAATGTTTGATAGCTTGTGATGGAAGCTTAGATTGATAACTAGTCTAATTAAATAAAGTGCGGAGATAAGCTTGTTAATGACAATAATATAAAAGATAACATACAATTTAAGGATCACAAATGCTTTATATTGGTTAAATACTGAAAATGCTACCTTACCACAATTAACTCCCATGTTACTGGCAAGTCAACTTGTAGGTCTGATGTATATAAACCATCACACATCAACTTCTTAGGTTAGTTGGTGGTCTCCATGACAATTGATTAATCCAAGCAAACTAGAAGGACAAGCTATTCAAGAGGAACACTTGAATTATTCAATTGATCTCATGATAGTAAGTGCATATATAATAAACCATAACACAACAACTTCTTAGGCTAGCTGGTGGTATTAAGTCATAACACAACAACTTCTTAGGTTAGCTGGTTATAGATGTGCCAATGACTAATTCAAGTGAACTAGAAGGGCAAGCCATTCATAAGGAATACTTGAATTACTCAATAGGTCATCTGTGATATATATATACCAGTTAAACATCCTCAGTGTTCCAGTGGAGGATAAGCCATACCGATAGGAACACCGTAGATATTTGACTTGCAATATAGTTATATATAGTAGTTAAATAACCCAGAGGGACAAGCCATTCATGACGATCATTTAGGTTTTGTACCATGCATCAGTAGAACATCCTCAATGTTCCAGTGGAGGCAAGCCATAATGATAGGAACATCGTAGATATTTAACCAGCAGGTTGATGATGTACCAATGACATAATTTCAGACAAAGCACCGAAATTATGTACATTGCTGTATCATGCATGAAATGTATAGTATATATATATAAATATATATGAATAAAACATCAGCATTTCCATAAATCTAACCAATACTTTACATATGTTCACCCTTCACTGAAGGGTATAAGTGAATGCTCACACTCCATTGCTACAGACAAGCACAGAGAGCGAGCAATTTTCCTTTCAACTAAAATTTAAATACAAACTCTAAAACTTCTTTCACAAGGAACAAATGAAACACAATCACCTTTAGTATTAATCAAAACTCAAAAGTTGAGGCAGTTCAATTATCCGAGTAGAAAGATACAACAGAAATGTAAAAATACAAAGTATCGGTTGAAGAGTAGGACGGACCAGATTGGATTGCTATTTCTCTTTCTCTTTCTCTTCCCTTGGATTTCTCTCAGGAACCCTTGGAATGGCCGGCCGTATGGAATGAAAGAGAAAGAGCACCCCTTTTTATAAGTAACCAAGGAAGCACGGGGTGGAGAGATAAGCTCCAACAACCCGCCTAGGTGACTGTCCAGACACCACCACCATCGTCCGGACAGTGGTGCCTTGCGCAGTTGATCCATGTGTCGTGTGCTGTATGTTCATGTGTCTATATTTCACTTTGCTTCTTTGTTGTTTCAAGATTTGCAATATCCTTCCTCGTATTTTCTGGTAATTCTGCATTAAACTCTGTAATTTTGAACATAAAGTATTTAATTTACACACAAACCCTAATTGACCCTAATTAATAATTTTTAGTTGTTTTATCTTAAAAAGTTGATTACTTAATCATTTTAATTGCATACCAGTTAGGGTTAATCAATTATGAATTCACTTTGCATTACCATCCTATGAAGGCAAATGTGGTGGCTGATGCACTTAATCAAAAATCACGGAGAGTCTTGGTAGGTATAGTTTCATAGGAATGACAGATGCTCAAGACTGTGGGGCAGTTTGGGCTACACTACAGGGACTAGGCTCAAGGCATTTTAGGAAGTCTAGTGGCTACCCATTCCTTATTGAGCAGAGTGATTGAGTCTTAAGGACAACACGAAGATATTGTCCATCAGGGATCAGGTATTGTCAAGTATGGGTGATGAGGGATGAGCCATTCACGGTGATGGTAGTTTTTGATTCAGGAGAAGGGTTTTGGCTCCCCAATCTATGGATTTGTGAGAGGAGATTCTCAGGAAATTTCATTTCTCTCATTTTTATGCATCCAGGAGGCATAAAGATGTACCATGATCTTCATCGCTAGTATTATTGGAGCAGGATGAAGAGACGTGTTGGAGACTTTGTTAGTAAATATCTTATGTGTCAGCGGTTCAAGGCTTAGCACCAAAGACCATCAGGGTTTCTCCTGCCTTTATAGGTGTGCTTGTTCAAAAACCTTGTTGTTTCTAACCTCTAAAAACCATCCCTTAGAATGTATAGTGTATAAATTAAGGGGAGTGTCACTCTCCCTTGGGATAGTGTCAAAAGAAAGGGCAAGGAGAAAGGAAATTGAAATGGTGGAAATGTGAGATGTAAATGTACAAAAATGTATGTGCGTGTACAAAAGTGCTCCCCAACCGCAAGGAGACTTTCGCGGGTCATGTTTTACTTGATGGTATTCCAAGATCGTTTCCATGGGGAAGGAATGCAAATCAAGCGGAAGGTGATTTTGAGTAAAAGAAAGTGTAAAATCTTTGTTCTTGAAAGTTGTTTGGTGAAGTTTGTGCTGGTGAAAATGAAATGAGAAACAAATGTTGGCAAATCCAAGAGGTCACTCCAATGGTTATACCATCTCAACTGGAATTCCTCCTGAATGAATGATTGAGTCGTTGGAAGCTAGGGATAAGATGGATGAGTATCTAAGCATAAACCGTGACTAGGCCTACGAAATATCAAAGACTCACCGACTTATCCACCCTCAACCTAGTCAAACCGAACCATAGAACTCTGAAAGGAGGGAGGAGAATGAGTTGAAATGGTATACCCAAATCTAAGTCCCCTTGGCTTTGCCAACTAGATGATTTAGCTACTCATGCTTGAAATGAAATTAACTATGTAATGAGAATGCATTGCAAAAGGATGAAGTTCTTGAGTAGCTATTTGCAAGAAGACATGAGCTAGAAGAGAAGGTATTTAAAACCCATTTTACAGCTAAGAAAATAAAGAACTTTGATGCGTTAATGGTAGAAGCTTTAAGAGAGCATTAAACTAGCAATAAACATCAAGGAACTAGCATTAATGACATTAAATTAAGTTCTAAAGATTCATTCAAGGGATTACAAGACAATGTATTGAAATAAATACAAAAATCTCAATTTTCTCTCACTAGAATACTATTCATCATCTTCTCCCAGACCTTCTCTCTATATCTTTTGTAATGTCTCTCTCTTGAATGATGGAGCCTCCTCTTGCCAAAAATGTGCCATGGAGTCATGCCCTAGCTTGGAGATTTGATCTCCATCAATAGGCTACATGAGGAAATGGCATGGATAGGGGAAGTGCAGACCCTGTCTGCATACCCAACAATTATTCTCTTCTCTCTCCTCATTGATCACCATGGCTCCAAAGTCCAAAGAGAGGTGTGAAATGGATGAATAGTGTTGTGGGCGTGTTAGGGGAGCATGTGAGATCTGTTGGTGGGATCCTCGAGGCAATAGAGCTTGAGATATAGAGAATTAGAGCAGACTCAGCAGACCGTACCGGTACTGTGTACCGGTACTTTATCGTATCAGTATTGCATACCGGTACCTCGAACTCCAGTAGCCTCAGCGTATCGGTACTGCGTACCGGTACTATTTCTAATGTTTCTTTCTATTTTTTTGATTTTTCACCTCTTGAGCTTTTCTCCAACCATTCTTTCATCCCCAATCATCTCAATACATTTGGGAAGGCCTTAAGAAGCCTCTTTTAACACTTTTTATCTGTAAACATCAAATATCTTTGTTAAGAGCTCAATCCATGCAGTTCCCATCATTTAACTCCCAAAAGCAATAAAAATAAGATGATTAGCACATAAAAATATACAAAATTTTGTGCTAATCAAGGTGGCTGAGTGGAAGTGAGAACACGTCACTACAAATTTTATGACCCACTTACCACGGACTTCGCATGGGCATGATGCGGTGTGGATGATCGTGGACTGACTTACGAAGTTGTCACACTTTTTTTCTGTGCGGATGACCTTCACACTAAAGAAATTCTATAAGTTGTATATACGAGAGATAATACGGTTATATGGGGTACCTGTATCTATAGTATCGGATCGAGATCCCTGGTTCATAGTTCACGTCAGGGAAATTTTTTAGACAGGTATAGGGATAGAGTTGATGAGTATAACCTTTCAAACCCATACGAATGGTCAACTAGAGAGGACCATCTTGATTTTAGAGGACATGCTTAGAGCATGCATCCTTGACCTCAAGGGTAGCTAGATGCAACACTTACCCTTAGTGGAGTTCACCTAAAATAACAGTTATTAGGCGAGCATACAGATGACACCCTATAAAGCACTTTATGGGAGACCGTGCCATTCTCTAGTTTGTTGGACGGAGGTTGGAGATGGTCCTTCCACAGATCTAGACTTGATCAAAGACACCTCAGAGAAGGTAGACCAAATACGAAAGCGTCTTCTTACAGCTCAGAGCTGACAAAAGATCTACACCAATCGATGGCAGAGAACTTTGTAGTTCAACGTTAGGGATTATGTCTTCTTGAAGGTTATGCCTAAGAGAAGAGTGGTCAGGTTTGAAAATCGGGGAAAGCTATCATTGAGGTATATCGGGTCCTTCGAGGTAATGAAGAGGGTTGGTATAATTGCTTATCCATTGACGTTACAGCCAAATCTATTAGGCATTCACGAGTGTTCCATGTCTCCATTCTCCAGAAGTACACTCCAGATCATACACATGCGGTGGATTGGGGTGAGCTGGTTGTTGATGCAGATGTGAACTTTAAGGAGGGACCGGTGCGTATCATGGATAGCGGATAACAAATTTAGCGTGACAAGACTGTGAGGATGGTGAAAGTGCTATGGTAGCACTGTGATATAGAGGAGGCAACTAGGAAGCATGAGGACATTATCCATGGTACCTATCTGTTCTTGTTCGAATATGGAGTTACATTTCTTTTGTTGCATATGCATTTTTATTAAATGTGCATGAGTGTGTAATTTCAGGGACAAAATTCCTTTTAGGGGGGAAAATGCAAAAGCTGAAAAAATAAAAATTTAGTAAGAAGGGTAAAATGGTTATCCATTATGGTACGTGTTAAAAATCTGGATTTTTCTAGAAATTGGAAGAAGAAATGGACCCCACCATTGGATTTATCCATGGAATCTACTTACCCAATGAATTTTCATCGAATTCCAAAATAGTAGGTTTTTTTATGTTTTACGAGGCGATCAAGCATCACGCGACTAAAATAAATGCCATTAGAATTTTTTCATGAAACCTGAGAATTAATTTAGAATTAGTTCAATAAAATTCACTAAACTTAGCATGTGATGAGATTTAATTGATTCCTAATAAAATTGGATGGGACATGTAGCACATTGTGGACCAAGCAATCTTTGGTACTTCTCCTATGTGGGTATACACTACAAGAGGTAGGGTTTCTTTTCCAATTAGGTTAATTTTCAACTTAGGCATGTATATGAAATGGGTAGTATAATTAGAGATGAATTGCCTTGTTTAGCATGCACGTAGTGTAGCTGGAATGTGAAAAATGGGTATGAGAGAATCTATAAACCAATTCTTGTATTATTTGGTTTTGATGAAACTGATTGATATGGTTTTCATGGATAATGTGTTGTTTGGGCATTCTATGTGTTTACATTTTCACTTTATAGGTGTTTGATAAAATGCCTATGGATGTGCAAGTATGTTATTTGAATTGAAATGCTATAGCATTCTTAATGGTGTTATGAAATGTTATTATATGTTTTATGCTATAATTGACATTTGAGGAATTTGGAAATGTTGTGTAGATCAGATATGTTCTTTATATGCTTATAATTTGAGGAACATGATATTGTGAATTGGAATTGAACATTATGTTGGCTTTTACACCGGTAGCATCACATTCATGGGCATTTGACTTGAGTGTGGGCGTGTGTAAATGTTTTGAATCAAACACCATCCTTCATGGGTTGATACATGGACTTGGAAAGGTTGGACCTAGGTTCAACTGAGTCACACGAGTTACATTGAAAACACGTGTCAGGTGTAACAAGAAGAGATAAATTCTTCCTTGGGTTCAAGGCCCAGTTACTTGGTTCAGTCATTTGCCTTGTAGTGAAATTCTGGAAAAGGGAGCAGGTGTACTCGGAACTTGAGGTGGGATGTCCTCGAATGTCGTGCGGGTGTGGTAGACCCTTGGTGTGATGTCCATAAATTACCCACCCAAAATGACACAAGATTTTATAAAATGACCATTGGATGTCTAACATCAATGGTTGGGACTTGGAATGTCATGAAGCATACGCATGGTATGACATGTGTTATGGGAGTCGGTAGAGGGCTTAGGTTTGCATTGCATATGTGAGTTCCATCTCATAACATGACATGGATGAGTAGCATTCATTTGTGAAATATATATATTTGGATGAATGCTTGACGTGATTGCTTGCATGTGACACTTCATATGCATTTGGGTTGGGGAATAGCCTTCTTAAGAGATATCATGTTGATCATAGCTCACCCTTTATAGGGACATATTTCAGGTGAGACAAGCTTTAGCTGACGGCCCTCATTTGGGCCCGTGTTGAAGAAAGAGTTGGATTGTGACTTTAGGAAGTACATGTTGTAATTTCATGTATACTTGTTTTTGGCCTTGTATAAATCATGTACAAAACCTGTATTTTGACAAAAGCATGTAATGAGACACTCTTGGAAATTATTATTTTGTAAAACAAATGAATGGAATGGGTGTTGTATGAGTTGTGTGGCTAAAAGTTGAGTTTTTGAGAAATCTGAGAAAATATGGGCTCTCGATATCGGTACCTCATAAGTACCTGGCATCTGTAAAGCTCAGGTATCGGTACCTAGGCTCACAGGTACAAGTACCCCGATGGACAATGGGCTCAGGTATCGGTACCTATACTCACAGGTACTGGCCCTGCAAACAGTGGGCCTAGGTACCAGTTTCAAAGCTTATAGGTATCAGTAACTGGTAAACAAATAGGCTTAGGTACCGGTAGAACGTACACGAGGTATTGGAACCTCTTCGCAAAAAACAAAATTTTAAAATGTAACATTGAGGGGGCTTCACTTCTTGAGTAATCCTCTTTGAATGATGTAATTGGTTAAATATTAAGTCCTAATTTATGGAGTTTGAACATTGGAATGGTCATATGATTAATAAGTGCACAAGTTATGTGTGAGTTGTGCTTCCAATTAAAGGAGACTCTGCCTGAATTCTGTTTTGGTTAGGATCCTGGTGAAGGGGATGTAACGATGTGGTGTTTGGTCAGAGACTCCCGAATTTAGGGGCATCACAATATGCAATTGAGTTATCGAACATATTGTTATCTTATTTGGTATAAATTCCTGCCCAATGACAATATATGAAAGTGGGTGATAACTATATAAAAAGGGAAACTTTCTTTTCTCTCTAGAACCTTGTTATTTTGCTAGCAGAATCAACGGATTTTGATCCCAAAGTGCATCTGATTCCACCAAAACCACTTGATATTACTAGGAACTTTGCATCTCTATTCAAAAACCAAATTTCTCCATTAAATTCTTTGAATTCTGCTCCAGATCTGAACTCTTCTTTTCCTGCCAAAAATTCAAAAAATTAATTTTCTTTCCAGAATAAAGATCTTGATCTTAATTCTTCTTTTATGCCTTTAGCTACATCTAATGACCTGCTAAGCATGTGGTTTTCAACAATAGAGAGCTAGGAATGTATCAAACTCTGGCTAAGACTTGAGAGTTATCAAAGGGGTTCCAACAGACTTTGATTGGAAAATGTGTGTATGGGAAGCCTTCAATTAGGATTATACATTAATTCATCACTACCAGATGGCTTCCGAAAGGGAATTTTACTGTTGGAATTTTGGATCCAAGACATGTTCCTATTCGATTTGATCTATATGAAGATTGATGCGAATCATGGCACAACTTCAAGGGACCTAGTTCAAGTTCCAATTGGGCCGGTTACGAGAGCACGAGCGAGGAAGTTTAAAGAGGTACTCAATGGACTGATTCAAGAGGCATGGACTCAAGCAAGTTTGGGAAGGCCCATTGACCATGATCCACTTGGACAACAAAGATTCATCAACATGATTCAAGTTCTAGAAGAATCCGGCTAGGGGCTAAGGCTAAGCTTAAATTGGCCTATTGTTGTTAAGGCCTCCAATTTGTTAAAGGATTATTATTATTAGAGTAAGTGGGCTTGAGGATGCTTAGCCCACATGTTTTATTTCTTATGAACTTGTGTTTTTAAAGTTACTGTAGCACTGCACTATTCACGCTACAGTAACCCGTGCACTATTCACTCTTTTGGGGGTTTGATTGTAAAGCTTGAATGCCAAGTACTTTCCTTTTTTCTATTTAGGCATGTGATCAGCCAATTAAGGGGCTGATTGTTTTTCTTTTCTTCAAGTAAAAGTCTTAGAAAAATAAGAGATATTTCTTTACCAACAAGTAAGAGATATTTCTTAACTAGGATAGCTAATTTTAGGAAGTTTCCTAATCCTTGTAATGACCAGCCTTATAAATAGGCATTCAAATCAATGAAAAGTCAGATTATTATTGAGCAAATTGTGAGTATTTTTCTCTTTGGTTCTTTGAAGAACTAGACGAACTTATCGGGATTTTTCGTGGCATTCACCAGCGACTTATCAAACGGGTTTCCACACCGTTTGTGGCGTCTTCCTTTATACCAAGGTTCTTGTTCCACACAAACAGCGGGTTGAGGTCATATATACCGAAGTTCTTGTTTGTCGTAAACAACGGGTCGATGTCTTTCATTCAAATCTGATCGTAGAATGATCTTGGGTTCCTTTTGTTGTTGGATCTCGTTATTTTTGGTGGGTTTCACATCATTTGGTATCAGAGCAAAGGTTCTAGTTCAGGTTTGCCTATCTTTAAAAAAAAAAACCTTTCTTTCTTTATTTTGTGTTCTTTACTCTCAAATTCGGTTCACAAATTCTAGTCTAGCTGAATATCCTCTACTTCATTCCGTTCGTATTTTGTTACGATATCTTATTTTTTTACTATCAAAAGATAGTTGCTGTTCATAACCAAAAAAAAAAACAGAAAGAAGTCCAAAAAAAAAAAAAAAAAACAGAAAGGAGTCAAAAAAAAAAAAAAAAAAGAGAAGGCCGAAAGGAATCAAAAAAAATGTGAGAGAGAAAGGCCGAAATTGTTTGGTTCTAGTTGTTTTAATCTATTTGTTTTGGTCCAATAAGCCCGAAAATCTCCTCAACCCAAAATTCAGATATTTTTGTTATTCCAAAAATCTAGTCAGCCGTGTTCCTTGAATTCTTATTCGTAAAACCCGAAATTCCTTGATAAGTTCTTGGTGAATTGTTGCTGAAAATTTTGAATTGTTTATTTATTTTCAAAAGAACTAAAAGAGAATTATTGAGTGAAAAAAGGCAAGAGTGGTGAGAACATTAAGGGGTTAAAAAAAGCCATCTATTTTGAGTGAAACACGAGTGTAGAGTGATCCACATTCTTGAGTGTAAACACTTAAGGGAGGGAATTGTGAGGTCCTTATTCGTTTTTATTTTTGTTTTTTT
Organism: Ilex asprella; assembly: GCA_023539305.1. NCBI lineage: Eukaryota > Viridiplantae > Streptophyta > Magnoliopsida > Aquifoliales > Aquifoliaceae > Ilex > Ilex asprella. Next base: position 25,204,586 of record CM042192.1, read on the forward strand.
TTCTAACTTTGTTTTGCAGCAATTATGACTCACAACAATGTTAGGATCTTGCTGATCCGAAATTGTTTATGGAGGCCATGAAGAGTGAGATGAGGCGTGTGGTGAAGTTGGAACTAGAGCAAGTTTACGAACGGATAGATCAGATGGAGAATACACATGAAAGGCAGCCACAAAACGTCCCTAATGCCCATAGAAGGGAAAGAGCTCAACCGAGGGAAGTAAGGGTAGAAGATGAAGAGCTTTATGGGGCTGGTTTTGATGAAGAAAATGATCGGAATTCTGTTGCTAGTAATAGGAGACATGGAGGGCGGTTTAGAGAAGCTAGGAACCGGGAAGATAACAACTTAGGTGGTATTAAGATGAAGATTCCATCATTTTAAGGTAGATCTGATCCTGAAGCATACCTTGAGTGGGAGAAGAAGATGGAGTTCGTATTTGATTGCCACAACTATTCCGAAGCAAAGAAGGTAAAATTAGCAGTGATTGAGTTTTCTGACTATGCTATTACTTGGTGGGGCCAGCTTGTTATAAACAGGAGGTGGAATAGGGAACAACCAATAGAGACATGGGAGGAGATGAAAACGGTGATTAGAAAGCGGTTCATTCTAAGCTACTACTACCGAGAGTTGTACAAAAAGCTACAAGGTCTTAGACAGGGAGGCCGGAGCGTTGAGGATTATTACAAAGAGATGGAGATTGCTATGATCCGAGCCAATGTGGAGGAAGATCGAGAGGCAACAATGACTAGGTTTTTACTCGGACTAAACCGGAAAATCCAAGATAAGGTAGAGATGCAGCATTATGTGAAGTAGGAAGATATGGTGCACATGGCCATCAAAGTGGAGCGACAACTCAAGAGGAGGGATGGGTCCCATGCAACCCATAACTCTAGTTCTACTTCTTGGAAACCAAGTTACACCAAGCAATTGGACAAGTCACCAACGCCCAAAGCCGAGCCCAAGTCCGCGAACACCGGCCACATTCCACAAGTTAAAACCGACACTTCTACCTCTAGGAATCATGACATTAAATGTTTTAAATGTCAAGGCAGGGGACACATAGCAAGTCAATGTCCAAACAAGCAGGTCATGGTAATGCAAGACAATGGTAAAATTGTGACCGACAGTGAAGATTCTGACACCGATGGCATGCTACCATTGGAGGACGTTCCCGAGGAGGAATATTTAGCCCCTGACGCATTGACATTGGTGGCAAGAAGAGCATTGAGTGTGCATGCAAATGAGGTTGATGAAGAGCAGCGGGAGAACATCTTTCACACTAGGTGCTATATCAAAGACAAGGTGTATAGTGTGATTATTGATGGTGGTAGTTGTACTAATGTTACAAGCATAATTATGGTGGAGAAGTTGGGACTACCCGTGTTGAAGCACCCTAAACCGTACAAGTTGCAATGGTTAAATGATAGTGGTGAGATAAGGGTAAACAAGCAGGTGTTAGTTGCATTTCGAATTGGTAAGTACGAAGATGAAGTGTTGTGTGATGTAGTACCGATGCAAGCGGGACATTTATTGCTAGGGCGTCCATGGCAGTTTGATAGGCATGTGAAGCATGATGGCTTTACAAACAAATATTCCTTTGTGCTTAATCAACGATCAATCACTCTTGTAGCATTGACACCGCAGCAAGTGTATGAGGATCAAGTGAGATTGCAGAAAAAAGTGAGCAAAAGAAAGAGAGTGAACAAAAGAAAAAGAAAAAGAGTGAAAATCAAAGAGAGGCCGAGAAAAGTGAGAGAGAAAAAGAAAATCAAAATGCGGGCATTGAGAGAAACTCGGAGAGAAAACAAAAGAATTTTTAGGCAAAAGTGAGTGAAATTAAGCGAGCCATGTTTTCAAATCAGCCGATGATTGTACTTTGGTACAAAGAGGCACTTCTAAACACTAACGAACTTGACCTTGCTTTGCCTAGTTCCATTGTTTCTCTTTTGCAGGAGTATGAGGACGTCTTTCCCGAGGAAACTCCACATGGGTTACCTCCAATCTGAGGAATTGAACATCAAATTGATTTTGTTCCTGGTGTAACAATTCCAAACCGACCAGCGTATAGGAGCAATCCCGAGGAGACCAAGGAGCTTCAACGACAAGTAAGTGAGTTATTGGGGAAAGGGCACGTGAGGGAGAGCATGAGCCCATGTGCCATTCCGGTTTTACTTGTACCTAAGAAGGAATGGGACGTGGAGAATGTGCGTTGATTGTCGAGCCATCAACAACATAACAGTAAAGGAAGGAGATGAGCTGCATGGTTCTTGTGTATTTTCTAAGATTGATTTAAAGAGTGGTTATCATCATATTAGAATAAAGGAAGGAGATGAATGGAAAACAACCTTTAAAACAAAATATGGTTTGTATGAATGGTTAGTTATGCCTTTTGGATTGACTAATGCTCCGAGCACTTTTATGAGACTTATGAATCATGTTTTGCGTGCATTTATAGGCAGATTTGTTGTTGTCTACTTTGATGATATACTCATTTATAGCAAGAACATGGAAGATCATGCGGTCCATTTGAAATCTGTTTTAGATGTGCTTAGGAAAGAAAAGTTGTTTGCTAATCTCAAGAAGTATACTTTTCATACCGATAAGCTTGTATTTCTGGGATATGTTGTTAGTGCACAAGGTATACAGGTTGATGAAGAGAAGGTACATGCAATCCAAGAATGGCCTAGTCCCACAAGACTAAGTAATGTTTGTAGTTTTCATGGACTTGCTAGTTTTTATCGGTGGTTTGTGAAGGACTTTAGTAGCATAGCCGCACCACTTACCGAAGTGATCAAGAAGAATGTTGGATTTAGATGGGGAGAAGAACAAGAGAAGGCATTTCAAACTAGCAAGAAGGACGACCAATTTCTTACTTCAGCGAGAAACTAAGCGGGGCAGCCTTAGATTACCCAACTTATGACAAGGAGTTGTATGCATTGGTTCGAGCTTTAGAGACATGGCAACACTACCTATGGCCTAAGGAATTCGTGATTCACACTGATCATGATTCCTTGAAACACTTAAAGGGCCATCACAAGCTAAACAAAAGGCATGCGCAATGGGTGGAGTTCATTGAGACGTTTCCATACGTCATCCGATATAAGAAAGGTAAGGAGAATGTGGTCGCCGATGCACTTTCTCGCAGGTATGCATTACTTTCCACACTTGATGCAAAATTGCTTGGTTTTGAGCACATTAAAAATTTATATGTTGATGATCACGAATTTTGTGAGGAATACCGGGCTTGTGAGAAAATCGGTTGTGGTAAGTTCTTTAGGCTTGATGGATTCTTGTTTCGAGAGAATAAGCTATGCTTGCCTAATTGTTCCTTGAGGGAGTTGTTAGTGCAAGAATCTCATGGTGGGGGATTAATGGGACATTTTGGAGTTGCAAAGACTTTAGCTGTTTTGCAGGTACACTTCTATTGACCTCATATGAAAGAGATGTTGAAAGAATTTGTGGTAGATGTGTCACATGTAGGCAAGCTAAATCCAAAGTGCAGTCCAATGATTTGTATACTCCTTTACCAATTCCTAGTGGGCCATGGATTGATATTTCAATGGACTCTGTGTTAGGATTGCCTAGGACTAAGCGTGGGAGAGATTCAATTTTTGTGGTTGTGGATAGATTTTCTAAGATGGCACATTTTATTCCATGTCACAAAATGGATGATGCTTCGCATGTTGCTGACTTGTTCTTTAGAGAGATTGTGAGATTACACGGCATGCCTAGAACAATTGTTTCGGATAGAGATGCTAAGTTCTTGAGCTATTTTTGGAAGACTTTGTGGTGTAAGTTAGGTACTAATCTATTGTTTTCTACTACTTGTCATCCACAAACTGATGGTCAAACTGAAGTAGTAAATAGGACTTTGTCTACTTTATCGAGGGCAATCATTAAAAAGAACATCAAGACATGGGAAGAATATTTACCGCATGTTGAGTTTGCTTATAACCGATCTGTTCATTCTGCTACTAAATTTTCACCATTTGAAATTGTGTATGGATTTAATCCTTTAACTCCATGGGATTTATCTCCTTTACCTTTGACTAAGCATGTTAATTTAGATGGCAAGAAGAAAGCTGACTTTGCCAAGCAGATTCATGAGAAATCAAGACTCAACATTGAGCGAAGAACGGAGCAGTATGCAAAGCAAGCCAATAAGGGGCGTCACAAGATAATTTTTGAACCCGGAGATTGGGTTTGGCTGCATATGAGAAAAGAGAGGTTTCTGGTGCAAAGACGTTCCAAATTGCTTCCAAGGGGAGATGGTCCTTTTCAAGTCCTAGAGCGCATCAATGACAATGCCTACAAGCTAGATTTACCTGGTGAGTACAATGTAAGTGCTACTTTTAATGTTACTAATTTAAGTCCTTTTGATGTCGGTGATTATTTGAGGGCAAATCCTTTTCAAGAGGAGGGGAATGATGCGAATCATGACACAACTTCAAGGGACCTAGTTCAAGTTCTAATTGGGCCGGTTACGAGAGCACGAGCAAGGAAGTTTAAAGAGGTACTCAATGGACTGATTCAAGAGGCATGGACTCAAGCAAGTTCGGGAAGGCCCATTGACCATGATCCACTTGGACAACAAAGATTCATCAACATGATTCAAGTTCTAGAAGAATCCGGCTAGGGGCTAAGGCTAAGCTTAAATTGGCCTATTGTTGTTAAGGCCTCCAATTTGTTAAAAGATTATTATTAGTAGAGTAAGTGGGCTTGAGGCTGCTTAGCCCACATGTTTTATTTCTTATGAACTTGGGTTTTTAGAGTTACTGTAGCGCTGCACTATTCATGCTACAGTAACCCATGCACTATTCACGCTTTTAGGGGTTTGATTGTAAGGCTTGAATGCCAAGTACTTTCCTTTTTCTATTTAGGCATGTGATCAGCCAATTAAGGGGCTGATTGTTTTTCTTTTCTTCAAGTAAGAGTCTTAGGAAAATAAGAGATATTTCTTTACCAACAAGTAAGAGATATTTCTTAACTAGGATAGCTAATTTTAGGAAGTTTCCTAATCCTTGTAATGACCAGCCTTATAAATAGGCATTCAAATCAATGAAAATTCAGATTATTATTGAGCAAATTGTGAGAGTATTTTTCTCTTTGGTTCTTTGAAAAACTAGACGAACTTATCGGGATTTTCCATGGCGTTCACCATCGACTTATCAAACGGGTTTCCACACCGTTTGTGGCGTCTTCCTTTATACCAAGGTTCTTGTTCCACACAAACAGCGGGTTGAGGTCATATATACCAAAGTTCTTGTTTGTCGTAAACAACGAGTCGAGGTCTTTCATTCAAATCTGATCGTAGAACGATCTTGGGTTCCTTTCGTTGTTGGATCTCGTTATTTTTGGCGGGTTTCACATCAAAGATTATGTGCAGACATGGCTCAAAGATGCCACATATATTGATGGTTTTTTGTTTTTTTCTAAAGTTGTTCCCGAAGTTCTTTCTTAGGTTAGAACCGCCAGTTGTGCCGATTTGGGTGTCTTTACCTAGGTTACCAATTCACTTGTTCAATTGAGAGAGCTTGCAAGATATATTGAGTCCGATTGGTAAAATTTTGGTTATTGATACTCCTACCTTACAAGAGACAAGACTTGGGGTGGCAAAGGTTTGTGTGGAGGTTAATTTATTGGATAAGAATCCTTCGATGTTTTGGTTGGATTTTGGAGGCTCAAGTGGTTGTTGGCAAAAACTCATTTATGAAAAGAATGTGAAATTTTGTGCTAACTGTTTGAAGTAAGAACATGTAGGTTTTGAATGTCAAAGGAATAAGAGAGAGGGTGAGAAAAAGGAGGATCCTCAAGACCAAGATGTTATGGATGGTGGTGATCCAAGTTTGAAGGAGAGAAAACCTATTGCTGATAAAAACAAAGGTGCTAAATGGTAGGTGGTAATAGGGAAAGGGGTACAGGGTAGGGAGGAATATAATGTGTCTGTGGCTGTCCCACTGCAGATTGGGACTGAGATGTCCCGTACCCCTAGGATCCCTGCCTCTCAGGGCAATCCCGTTTTAGGTGACCCGACTGGCGACAACGGAAACAAGTCTTTTGTCCTGCCTGGTAGGTAGTCCCGAAGTTTTCCCCACCTTGGGAAAATCGACCTTGGCCTTGGCCTTGATGACCGTGGCCCTGTCCTTGAGACCCTTGTGGGGTAGAAGTCCTTTGCTTCTTCCCCGAGCTAGAAGAAGAGGATTGGCCCTCTTTCGCCTTGTTCTTAGCACTCGCCTCCTGGATGCTTCAAGCGTCTTCTACCTCTCTTTCAATGGTCATCGCTATTTCGACCATCGTATCCAAGTCTTGCAGGCGGAGGCCCACAATCTTTCCCCGGATGGAAAAATTTAGACCATCCTCAAATTTTCCTACCTTGGCCATGTCTGTGGCCACGTAATCATCAGAAAAACGGGCTAGTTCGGTGAACTTGGCCATGTACTCCATCACCATCATTGTCCCTTGTTTCAATTCGAGGAATTCCCGGGCCTTCGCACGTCGAACGGCCGTTGGGAAATACTTGCCCATGAAAAGCTCCTGGAACTCTTCCCATGTCATGGTCTCCAAGTTCTTGGATTCTGTCACCCAATCCCACCATACTTGGGCTTCTCCTTCTAGCTAGAATGCAGCTAGTCTTATCTTAGAGGCATCTGAGGTGATCTCCATAGCCCTTAAGATCTTGTTTACTTGTCAGAACCAATGGTTGGCCACCATCGAATCCGCCCCTCCCGTGAAAACTGGAGGCTTGTGTGCCTTGAAGTGTTGGAGGTTACTCGTGCCTCCCTGATTGGCATTGGATCTAGCTTGTGCAACAGTGGCCCCCATCATGCCCATAGTCTCATTAAACGCTTGTTGATCAAAGGCTGGTGGTGGTTGATTATTTTTCCTCCCATCGCCTCGGCGTCCTCTTCCTCTACTTGCCATTTACACACATGTCAAATGGCAACAACACGCTAACTTAGTATCCTGAACTGGGGATCAAGTGCAACTTTGAGAATTTTCTCATTGTCTCACTAGTAGGGCACATGTCACCCACTAGTAGACCTTCATACCATGAACCATCCGTTCACCCTTTCTCCCACACCCAAGATTACGTTTTCTAATCCTAGTGTGTTCACTTCTATACATATTTTACCACGTATATAAATCACATAACAAATACCACATAACATGTAGCAAGTATAACACATAACATGAAATGCACATGGAATGCAATGGTTTAGACCCAATGCCCATCAAACCCTAGGTAATTCGTGTACCTAGGCTCTGATACCAAGCTGCGACACCTCAAAATCCGAGGGCCCTTTTTAAACCGTTGACCACCCCGTCAACCCGCGGAAATAAAAGTTCTTTTCTCAATTCTGGACTTTAAGTCCAAACAAATCCCCTTCAGCGGGACTTTAATGCACGTGTGAACTCCGTGTTCTTTTTGTCTTTAATTCATCCGAGGTGTTAGGTACCTCAAAATACTTCATTTTTAGCCCATTTGCATCCTTTGAATCAAGGAAGACAAGATCGAAAAGCATGGAAAACAAATATAAAAATTCAGCATCTTTTGGCAGTACTGGTACATCGTACCGGTACAAAACAGTACCGGTATGCAATAGTACCGATACACAGTACCGATACGTCGAACTCTCTGGAGTAAGTCGTACCGGTACTGTCTACCCAGAATTTTTCATTTCGTCCATTTTTTTTTTCAACTCATTCCAAACCTTATTAAAAACCAACCCAACACATACATAACATGTAATTGGGCATTTCACAAGGTTCATACAAAGTCCGTTGCAACATTTGAATGCAATCTCATTTAATTACATACCAAAAAGCAAATATTCATTTCAATTTTACAATTTTTGTCAAAATGAGCCACATTCCGCCTTTTTCATCCTTGAGGCTCAAAGTGAGAGCCATCTACCGGCACAAACCCCGCACCTGAAATATTTTCCCATAAAGGGTGAGCTACGCTCAATAGAGAACCTCCTAAATAGGCTACTCCCCAACCCAAATGCATATGAAATGTTCACATGCAATTATTCCACCATTCACATATTTCAAACACATATATGCCATCAATGTCGAAAATTTACAATGCAATGATATGGGATGAGATGAGAATCACTCCCTATGACCAACTCGGGCCATTTTCGGCCCTTCGACACATGCAAGTTGCAATCATGCAATTGCCCCTCATCCTTGATTCCAAGCCCTTCCCGGCTCCCCTACAAATGCAATATCCCATGTGTATCAATCCGTCATTTATGTTACACATCAAATGTCATTTTCAATTCGGGGTCTTGTATGGGGTGAGTGTTTATGGACTTACACCAACGGTACCCAACCGACACGGGATTTATGGACTCCCACCAACGGTCCCGCGTACACCGACACACTTTATGGACTAATACCAATGACAGTGCGTATCCAATCACCGGGCCTCACACCCGACCCTCAACCAATATAAATCGTGCGACTCGGCTAAGTTATCGACTTAGCTTACTCGAGCCCACTCGTCATCCACCCATGTGGTGTATGACTACTTCCATGCACAACCACCCATTTTATGCAATGTTTCTATGCATATGCAATGCAATGCCTCATTGCAACTCTATATCGATGTTCAATATGCAATGTATGCCATATGAATCATCTCATGCCCAATTCATACAATCTATGACAAATTATATCATAAAGCATATAATTTTCATAACTTCCAATGTCAATAAACAATTTCACATTTATCAACATTACATCTAAACTCGGTTCACAAGCATGTATCTCATATTAGGCAAATAATATGCTTTCAAATCAAGGCATTTTATAAACACATAACATGCCCACACTTTCACACAATTCAAGAAATCACATTTAACAATTTCTACACACCCATTTCAAGATAGAAGATATTCTACCTACTTTCAATACCCATTTACTCAAAAATCAATTTCATAGGCTAGTCATATATATCTATATAAACCCATCCATTTCCTTTAACATTCTAGGTTGTGAATACCACCCAAGTAGGAAAATTTCTTACCTCTTGTAGCGTGAGGGAGCAACCGTAGGAGTCCCAAGAATTTACCCAACCTCCATCCCAAGCTTCCCCCAAATTTTTGATTTTCTCACCTTCGATGAAAACCCTCCTTTTTGGTGTGTACGTGTAGCCCTCGTCGAGGAGATCAACTTTGCTTCTTGGCCCGTGTGGACCCGAGTTCTCTAGCTCCATAGATCGTAGAGAAAAGTTTGAGATTTTTTCTCCTTTCTCTCTCCTCTCTATCAGCTGAAACCGGCTGAACAAAATGGGGAAAAAATCTGATTTTTTCCCATATTTATAATTTTAGAACACTTGGCCCTTATTGCGCCACACGTCCCTTTTTATTTTGGGTCCGTTTTCATCTCAAAATAATTAAATTTCGCTCTGGTTTAAGTTCAAAATATTTTTAATTTATCTTAAATTTATTTAATTTAAAAATCTCATAATTTTCCCAAAAATTTTGTATTTGGGTCTCCCGGGGCTCGACCGCCTCGTAAAACGCGAAATATCCGACTATCTCGGAATTCGTTAAAATTTGACATAGTCACTAGATTTCGTGAGACGAATCCAACGGTGAAGTCAATTTCGTCATCCGAACTCTAAAAAATTTCACGTTTACAACCCGAACTATTGTGACAATTTACCGTTTTGCCCTTTATTATTAAAAATTCTAAGTTACCCGGTTTTTTACATCTAATTCTTGTATCAAGTTAAGATTTGAGTCTTTAATCAGTATTATATGGAATTGAGAGGGAGTAGCCATTGCTCTAGTATTTTATATTACTGTTTTAATTATTTAAATCAATTTTCTCCACTCAACAATTTGCAAAATAAATCATTTATTTTTAAGTTAGTTTTAGTATTTGTGTGATTTCTATTGTTTTCATAATTCCCTGGGGTTCGACCTTGGACTTCCGAGTATTATATTACTTCGCGACAACCTGCACCTGGGTGATCAATTCTAAAGTTACAATTTTACGATTAACCATCAACTCATATATAATACATAATTATTTTAACCATCAAAATTATTATTTTATTATATTTAATGATTGATTAATTGCATATTATTTGTGATTAAAAGAGTTAAATTCCTTGATTTTCTAGTTTGATACTTTTTCTAGTTGTTTGGTTTATTTTGCAGGAAAATTGATTGATTTAAAGTAATAATGAATAATGCAAGTTAAACAATCACTAGAAGAAGAATCATAATTGATAAGGATTGAAGAATCATGAGGAAGATAGGAATATTTGAAGATAAATCAACAATTCAATCCTTATAGGAGTCCAAGTTTGAAGAAAACCCATTTAAAGTTGGCATTGGAAAGTATTCTAGAAGATAAGAATTTGACACATTTTCAGTATTTTGGTCATAAATTTTGACTCCGATATCCGATTGACCTGATTTTTGTGGGGTTGGAAAGAAGACTTGAAGAGCTACAAAAATGTATTTCATGACAATTTCGTGGTTTAGCCTCTAAATATGCGAAATTTCAGTTCTAAGTCTGGACAGATTTTGTACCCGCGAGGTCAAAGATTTTATGCACGAGATTTGACCTTACAAGACTTCTGTTTGATAAATGAATACCTTCCAAGCCAACCCTATATCTCCTACCTATACCTAGGATTTATTTGATTATAAATAGGGGTTCTCATCTTAGAGATGAATTTTTTTTTTCATCTTTTTATGTTGATTTTAATTCGTCATGTCTGGCTAGAAGGCTAAGTTAGGGCTAGGGGAGGACCTCTCAATGAAGTACAGTACTATTATTGACTTTGTGTTTAATGATTTATGATATTTTATTAATTTAACTTCTGATCTTCAACAATTTTTTTATTCTGTAAAAATTCTTGAGTTGTTGTGCCATGTACATTGATTGCTTGAATTTCCCTGTGAATAAATAATGGGTTATTCCATGCTTGAGGTAATTATCATTAGTTCATAAAATAATATAATTGGCTGATTATTCAGGTTCCTGAATAATCTTTTGATTATAACTTTAGGTTTCTTACTTGATTTGTTACTTGAATTAACCGACATCTAATTCTTTTATCAAGTTAAGATTCAAGTCTTTAATCAGTATTGTATGGAATTGAGAGGGAGTACCCAATACTCTAGTATTTTATATTACTGTTTTAATTATTTAAATCAATTTTCTCCACTCAACAATTTCCAAAATAAATCATTTATTTTTAAGTTTGTTTTAGTATTTGTGTGATTGCTATTGTTTTCATGATTCCCTGTTGTTCGACCTCGGACTTCCGAGTATTATATTACTTCGCGACAACTTGCACTTGATTGATCAATTCTAAAGTTGTAACAAGTTTTTGGCACTGTTGCCGGGGAATTGAAAGACAAGGAGCCATCACATCTTTTGAGATTTTTAGTATTTGTGATTCGTTGGAGAACTGATAACTTTGTTTTAATTTCTTTTATTTTTTATTTATTCATTTTGTTGCAATTTATTTTCCTTTTGTTATTTAATTATATTTCTGTTTTATTTAGTTAGTTATTTGTTTTATGAGTTCTTGGCATCGTGACTTAAGTGGTCGTTAGATAAGATAAGATTTAGAACTTGAATAATCAATTCAAAACCTGAAGATTTAGAACCTGAAGACAAGAGAAGATTTAGAACTTGAATAAGGATTGAAGAATCATGAGGAAGATACGAAGACTTGAAGATAAATCAGCAATTCAATTATATTTATGTTTTATTTAGTTAGTTATTTTTTCTAAGAATTGTTGGCATCATGACTTAAGTGGTCGTTTGATAAGAGAAGATTTAGAACCTGAATAATCAGTTCAGAACTTGAAGATAAGAGAAGATTTAGAACCTGAATAAGGATTGAAGAATCATGAGGAAGATATGAAGACTTGAAGATAAATCTTAACCGACATCTAATTCTTGTATCAAGTTAAGATTTGAGTCTTTAATCAGTATTTTAATTCTTGCTACAACTTTAGAATTGATCACCAAAGTGTAGGTAGTCGCGAAGTAATATAATACTCGGAAGTCCGAGGTCGAACCATAGGGAATTATGAAAACAATAGCAATCACACAAACACTATAACAATCTTGTGAAGATGAATTCATTAAAAGACTATTTGACTTTGAGGAAATTGATTAAAGTAAATAAATCAGTATAATAAAAATACTAGAGCATCAGGTACTCCCTCTCAAATCCATACAACACTGATTAAAGACTCAAATCTTAACTTGAGACAAGAATTAGATGTCGGTTAATTCAAGTAACAAATCAAGTAAAAAAAACCTAAAGTTATATTCAAAAGATTATTCAGGAACCTGAATAATCAACCAGTTATATTATTTTATGAAATAATGATAATTACCTCAAGCATGGAATAACCGGCTATTTATTCGTAGTGAAATTTAAGCAATCGATGTACATGACACAACAACTCAAGAATTTTTACAGAATAAAAACTTTGCTAAAATATCAGAAGTTAAATTAACAAAATATCATAAATCATTAAACACAAAGTCAATAACAGTACCGTACTTCATTGAGAGGTCCTCTCCTAGCCCTAGCTTAGCCTTCTAACTAGACATGACGAATTAAAATCAAAATAAAAAGATGAAAAAAGAATTCCCATCTCTAAGATGAGAACCCCTATTTATAATAAAATAAATCTTAGGTATAGGTAGGAGATCTAGGGTTGGCTTGGAAGGAATTACTTTAGCAAACAGAAGTCTTGTAAGGTCAAATCCCATGCATAAAATCTTTGACCTCGCGAGTACAAAATCTGTCCAGACTTAGAACTGAAATTTCGCATATTTAGAGGCTGAATCACGACAGAATAAAAAGTATCAAACTAGAAAATCAAGGAATTTAACTCATTTAATCACAAATAATATCAATCATTAAATATAATTAAATAGCAATTTTGATGGTTAATCACACCCCCAACCCGAATATTACTAGTCCCTAGTAATACATGGATTCTAAAATCTAAAAAAATAAAAACAAACTAGCCTAATAAATAAAACACAAATCCACTTTCGTAGGACTCACGATTGCATTTAGCATATGCAACAAGCCTTTAAACCCCTAGGTTCCCCTAAGTGGACGAGTATAGTCTCGTGAGGGTTTCTAGAGATGATACCCACACACATCACCATGTGATTAAATATCTGAATAATAATTCTATAACATAAATTGTAACCACAATATAAAAATTCTAAGATACAAGCCTTTTTATAAGCACATGCAAAGAAAAATACAGAACTCTACATTATATAAATGTATGCACTTATCATATTCTCATATAAACTCGTGTGTAGTGTGAATTAACTAAATCAAGTTAATAATTTATCTGGTAATCACCTCTACAACTATCAACTATACGTCTTAATGCCAAATCTCACTAGATAATTCACTCATAACAAATTCTGTTAGATTATGGTGACTATTCCCTCAAATATCACATGTGAGAAGAAGATATTTACATCGAAACAAGTTAATGCTCACATGTCTAATAAAATAATCATCATTTGAAAGAAAAAGATTTGACATAGTCTCATGAAAGGAAATCAACACACAATAAACAAATAATCACCATTCTCTTCCTTATTCACACAAGTCATGCATCCATCAATACACTCTTGAGATCAAATAGGACTTTGTTTAAGGTTGTAATGGGGCCTTGAGATTAGGGTTTTGTAACGAAGAATATTCAGGAATTCAAAAGATTATCCCGAGAGAACACGTACATTACACAACCAAACTTCTTTTCATAGTCTTTCACTCTCCATCATTTAGATGCACAATTTACCGCACTTGCTCATATATATATATATATATATATTTAAACTCATGCTTGCTATTTTTTTTCCTTTGTTTTCTCACAGCTAGACATATTGTCTTTTTCTTTTTTTTTTTCAACTTTTTTTTATATATAGCAAGACATCTAATGCAAATATTCACAAGTATGCAAAACCTTTTTTTTTTATCATCTTTCCTCAACCAACATCTCTCAAATTACATAAACAATAAAAAACTCAATCTCGGGATAACCAAGGGTAAATGATATTAATTTTTTCATTGGCTTGATTATTATATGTTGGGTATAAGAAATAAAATTTTGCTTCAAAGGCACAATCCCGACTTCTAGGGATAATAATATTCAACGAATAAGATTTACGCTCAAATAAATTCAAAGATGACCTAAAATCATATCTCAAGAGCTTTAGATAACATACTTTTCATACAAATAATTTAAAGTCAAGCAATTATTCACAATTTTTTTGTTGACCAAAAAAATAATAATGAGACTATTGAAGGAGATTAGCTGAGTAAAAATATTCTTTATTGAGTAAATATAAATAACCCTCCAAAGAAGATTGGATCAAAACTCACTAGGGTTTTATGCATCTCCACTATATGTTTCAAGTTCTCAAAGTAAAATACCTAACAAATTTTTAACTTGGTAAAGTCTAAAGTATACAAATTATGTGTTTTTATAAGAACATGATATGAGATACAAAAATATAGAATAAATTTCTATGTGATGCTTAAACAGTTACAAATTTAAAGGTACACAAATTATTTATATATTGTGGTGTCAAATTATGCATAAAAATGTTATTTAGATATTTAATAATTTTTTTTAGCAAAGTAAATAAACTAGGAGTTTTCACAACACAAAACATGCCCATACCCCCCAAATTAAATCCAACATTGTTCTCAATGTAAATAATAAGTACCACAGTACTCAATAAAAATAATGAATAAAGATTAAAGGAATAGGAATACCTGGTGCCGCAACAACTCTAAAACCTAAAAATAAAATACTCAAAAAAAAAAAAAGCAAAGTGTTACATAAAAGAAAATATTATACAACAATTGGGTTGATTGTTAGGGATGAATCATTCATAGTGGGGATCCATCAACCCGATGGTTTCCACTTCAACTATACTGTCCTCCAAAAATGGCTTTAATCGTTGTCCGTTAACTTTAAAAGTGTTCTCATTATTGGGATTTTCAATCTCTACTGTTCCATATGAGAAAACTTCTTTAATAATATACGGACCACTCCATCCAGTTCGAAGCTTTCCTTCAAAGATGTGAAGCTTAGAATTATATAATACAACTTTCTATGCAGGTATAAACGTTTTACGCACAATATTCTTATCATGGAACACCTTCATCCGTTCTTTACTAATCCGAAAATTCTCATAGGCTTCATTCCTAATCTCATCAAGCTTATTTAACTATAATTTTCGTAAGGCACCAGCTTTGTCAAAATTAAAATTGAACATCTTAATAGCCCAGCATGCTTTATGTTCTAATTCCACAGATAAATGACAAGCTTTTTTATAAACCAATCTGTACGAAGACATGCCAATCGAGGTTTTATATGCAGTTTGGTATGCCCATAGTGCATCAATTAGTCGTAAAGACCAATTTTTATGATCAGGGTTCACGGTTTTTTTCAAAATGTAAGAAATCTCCCGATTGGCTAGCTCTGCTTGACCACTCGTCTGTGGGTGATAGGGAGTTGCAACCTTATGTGTCACACCATATTTTTTCATTAAGTTCTCAAAAGGTTTATTACAAAAGTGCAAACCCCCATCACTGATAATGGCTAGAGGTATATTAAATTTGGACAAAATATTTTCTTTTAGAAATTTCAAAACAACTTTGTGATCATTTGTCTGACATGGTATAGCTTCGACCCACTTAGAGACATAATCTACTCCCACTAAAATGTACATATATCCAAAAGATGGGAGAAAAGGTCTCATGAAATCTATGTCCCAACAGTCAAAAATTTCTATTATTAAAATCGGGTTTAGAGGCATCATATTTCGACGGGTTAATCCCCCTAGTCTTTGACATCGCTCACAAACCTTACAAAAATTATATGCATCCTTAAAAATTGTTGGCCAATAGAATCCACACTATAAAACCTTTGCAACAGTCTTTTTCATAGAAAAGTGGCCTCCACATGCTCACGAATGACAAAAAGATAAAATGCTACTTGCCTGACCATCGGGCACGCATCTTTGGATAATCTGATCTGGGCAATATTTGAAGAGATATGGGTCATCCAAAAAAAAAATCTTAACCTCAGCAAGAAATTTCCTCTTATCCAAGGTAGTCCAAGATGGTGGCATATTAATTGTAACCAGAAAATTCACAATGTCAGCACACCATGGTAATGAAGAAACTGCCAACAACTATTCATCAGAGAAAGTTTGCTTGATTGGCATTGTCTCAATGGGTATATCACTCACAAGTCTAGACAAATGGTCAGCTACTACATTTTCTACTCCTTTTTTATCTTTAATGGTTGTATCAAATTCTTGGAGTAAGAGGATCCACCTAAGCAGTCCTGGTTTGACATCTTTCTTTGTCAATAAATATTTAAGAGTTGCATGGTCTATGAAAATAACAATGAGGGATCCTACTAAATATGGCCTAAATTTGTCTAGTGCAAATACTACTTCCAGTAATTCCTTTTCTGTGGTGGAATAATTCATTTGTGCACTGTTTAAGGTTCGACTAGCATAGTAGATGACACGTGGCTTTTTCTCATGCATTTGTCCTAAAACTGCCCCTACGACATAGTCACTGGCATCACACATAATTTCAAAGTGGAGACTCCAATTCGGGGGTTGCAAGATTGGAGCAGTGATGAGCATGCCCTTTAGCTTGTCAAAAGCCTCTTGGCATGAATCATCTCACTCAAAAGGTATGTCTTTCCCTAAGAGATTGCAAAGTGGTCTAGAAATAGAACTAAATTCTCCTATTAATCTCCTATAAAAATCAGCATGACCCAAAAAAGATATAACATCCTTAAGGGTTTTAGGAGTGGGGAAAGTAGCAATTAGTTCAATTTTGGCCTTATCTACCTGAATTCCCTCGGAAGAGACAATGTGACCCAGAACAATTCCCTGTGACCCAGAACAATTCCCTTTGAACCATGAAGTGGCATTTCTCCCAGTTAAGTATAAGGTTCTTTTCTTCACATCTTATGAGCACTTTCTCAAGATTAGATAAACAGTCATCATAGGAATCACCAAAAATAGTAAAATCATCCATAAAGACTTCAAGAAACCGTTCAACCATATCACTAAAAATACTAAGCATACACCTTTGAAAAGTCGCAGGTGCATTACAAAGTCCAAAAGACATCATTCGATAAGCAAAGGTGCCAAAAGGACAAGTAAATTTGATTTTCTCTTGGTCCTTTAGGGCAATTTCAATTTGGTTATATCCCGAATAACCATCTAAAAAACAATAATACAAATGTTAAGCTACCCTTTCTAAAATTTGATCTACAAAAGGCAAAGGAAAGTAGTCTTTTCTAGTAACAAAATTTAATTTTCTGTAGTTAATGCACATCCTCCAACTAGTAACTGTCCTAGTTGGCACAAGTTCATTATTTTCATTGGTAACTACAGTGACTCCAGATTTCTTAGGAACTACCTGTGTGGGACTTACCCATTTGCTGTCTGCAATAGGGTAAATAATTCCTACATCTAACAATTTTAGCACTTCCTTCTTTACAACTTCTTTCATATGTGGATTTAGTCTACGTTGCATCTCTCAAAAGTTAATTTCATCACACCATAATTCTAGAGAGATGCAACGTAGACTAAATCCACAGATGAAAGAAGTTGTAAAGAAGGAAGTGCTGAAATTGTTAGATGTAGGAATCATTTACCCTATTGCAGACAACAAATGGGTAAGTCCCACACATTCAAGAATTCAAAAGACTATCCCGAGAGAACATGTACATTACACAACCAAACTTCTTTCCATAGTCTTTCACTCTCTATCATTTAGAAGCACAATTTACAACACTTGATCATATATATTTTTTTAAATTCATGCTTGCTATTTTTTTCTTTGTTTTTTCACAGCTAGACATATTGTCTTTATCTTTTTTTTTTTCAATATATAGCAAGACATCTAATGCAAATATTCACAAGTATACAAAACTCCCTTTTTTTATCATCTTTCCTCAACCAACATCTCCCAAATTACATAAACAATAAAAAACTCAATCTCGGGATAACCAAGGGTAAAGGATATTAATTTTTTCATTGGCTTGGTTATTATATGTTGGGTATAAGAAATAAATATTTGCTTCAAAGGCTTAATCACGACTTTTAGGGATAATAATATTTAAAGAATAAGGCTTAGGCTCAAATAATGTCAAAGATGGCCTAAAATCATATCTCAAGAGTTCTTGATAACATACTTCCCATGCAAATAATTTAAAGTCAAGCAATCATTCACAGTATTGGTATTGACCAAAACAAAAATAATGAGACTATTGAAGGAGATTAGCTGAATCAAAATATTCTTTATTGAATAAATATAAATAACCCTCCAAAGAAGATTGTATCAAAACTCACTAGGGTTTTATGAATCTCCACTATATGTTTCAAGTTCTCAAGGTAAAATACCTAATAAATTGTCAACTTGATAAAGTCTAAAGTGTACAATTTGTGAGTTTTTATAAGAACATGATATGAGATACAAAAATATAGAATAAAATTCTATGTGATGCTTAAACAGTTACAAATTTAAAGCTACACAAATTATTTATATATTGTGGTGTCAAATTATGCATAAAAATGTTATTTAGATATTTAATAAATAATATATTTTTTAATTTTTTTGCAAAGTAAATAAACTAGAAAAAAAAACATAAACTAGGAGTTTTCACAACACAAAACATACTCATGCTCCCCAACCTAAATCCAACATTTTCCTCAATTTAAAAATAAGTATCATAATGCTTAATAAAAATAATGAATAAAGATCAAAGGGGTAGGAATACCTGGTGCTGCAACAACTCTAAAACCTAAAAATAAAAACTCAACAAACAACAAAAAAAAATTATAAATTGAAACAAACATAAAAGAAATTAAAGTTAAACAAAAAAATAATAATAAAAATCTAACTACTATGTACAAATAAAAATAAAAACACACACTCAATCCGGCTTAAAGTTAGATTTGAATATGCGACCATTCAATTCTTCCTTCAAGTCAAGCTTGAGAGCTTTATCACTAGATAGGATTGGTGAATTGGTTCTTGGTGGAAGCTCCTCAAATTTCTGTCTCAACTCTCTCATTTCAAGTCCCTGTGAAGAGTTCAACAAATCAGTTAATTCAGAAATTTCAGACTTATTTGCATTCATCTCTAACATAGAAGATTGTTCCAGCACACATGCTTCAAGTGGATCAAACAAAGAAGAATCATATACTCTGCTTGAAACAATAGACTCAATCATATCAATCCCATGCACATCATCATCAACATTCCCTGGTTGTTTTGCACACATTAAAAATATTGAGCTCTGATGATACCAAGAAAATATTCTAGCTTATAGCAGGTGCCCCCAAAGCAGTAGGAAGCTACAATCAAGGCATGAAATCTCAACTGACCAAGATCCTCCCCTAAAATCAAGGAGAATCCCACGGGTGAAGGGCAAAGATCTCGCTGGATATTTCCTACAGATAGGAATTGCACTATAAATATTATATGGTACCTCCATCGAGGGAGGGGAGAACCCTACTTGTATCCAGAGCATCTTGTAAAAACATTCTTGAGAGGAATATAGATCTTAGGAGCAGGAGCCTCCATTAAAGAGTGGACTAGCCATGCTCTAAAGCTAGTGAACCACTATATTTCTGCTATGTTTCTTTTCAATTTTATTTGAATCTCATAGCTTAGTTCTACGCAACATCATCCATTCCACACCTCCTACTCATACATGTGGTTTTGCCACCATCAGTTTGGCGCCATCATCCGTCTGTGGAGCCTCCAAAATAACGAGTTTGACGCCCTCCGCTTTGTCAATCAGCGTCTGCTACAGCAAAATGAGGAGCTGCTGAAACTCTTAAAGTGCCCATAGGAGGCACAACCAGCCCAAGAAGGCCCGAATAATCCTCCTCGAAAGAAACAGTACCACCTCGACTCCCTCAGAGAGGTCATTAAAGGAGGAGAGAATAGCCAGACCATGGGAAGAGATCCATAACCGCCTCCCGTGAATGGTCACAACGAAGAGGCATAAAGATGGAATGATAGAGGGGAAAGGAGTGATTTCATCCCCTACCAGCAGGAAAGAAGAGAACAGTACTGGGAACAACGCTTCGAGGACATCAAGCAGGAGCTCAGCCACATGAAGGAGGCTGTAAGAAGCAAAGCTCCTGTCACCATAGATGCCCTGGTGCAGCAGACAGAGTCACCATTCACCACAGGGGTGCTGTATTTTTCTCTCCCCCCAAAATTCAGGTTGCCTCAGATTGAGGCCTTAGAGGGAACAAAAGACCCTATGGACCATCTCAACACATACAAAAACTAAATGAAGTTACATGGATATCAGGACCCCGTGCGATGCAGGGCCTTTGCTATCACTCTTAAAGGATCAGCCTTAGCATGGTTCAACAAACTTCCCCCAGCTTCAATCTCTTCCTTCAAAGAACTCTCAATCTCCTTCGTATCCCACTTCATAGGAGCTCGGATCTACAGGAAGCCGAGCTACCATATCTTGAACGTAAAGAAAGGATCAGACGAGAACCTCAGGTCATACGTTCAGAGGTTCAACTCAGAATCATTGAAGGTGGATGTCCCCGATGAAAAGTTCGTCATAACCGCCTTCATAGCGGGGCTCGGGGTACAATCGAAAGATCTAATGTTTTTCATATCAAAGAACCCTCAAGCAAGTATGGCCGAGGTGTTGGCTAAAGCAGAGAAGTATATAAATGGAGAAGAAGCACTCCTCTCGAAGATAGGGAGTTCTTCATCACGAAAACAGAAGGGAAAGGAAGAAAAGAAGAGGAATAGAAGTCCCCGGAAAGATAAAGAGCGAGGCAGGTCTCTAAGAAGAGATAGAGATCGTTCCCTAAAGAGGAGAGGCAATGTGAGAAATCTTCTGGGACCCCCTCAGCCAGAACTGCAGCCGAGGTACCCACCTCGGCAGCTAACTCCCTTTACTGCCTCTATATCGCAAGTCTTGCATGAGGTACAGAACGAGAAGTTCCGAAGATGGCCACCTCAGATGAAGGCAGATCCGGCGAAGAGGGATCCCACCAAGTACTGCGATTATCATAGAGATCATGGCCATCACACAGATGATTGCATTCAACTTAAGAGGGAAATAGAGTTTTTGATCCAGCGAGGACAATTACATCGCTTTGTGGCCCAGGAATACCCAAATCGAGCTCTTCCACCTCCGCCACCTCTGCAACAGGCTCTCGCACAACACCAGTAACCCAAGGGGGAGATCAGGGTGGTATCAGGAGGATTTGCAGGGGGAGGAGAATCCAGTGCAGCCAGGAAAGCACATCTGCGCAGAATCCGAGGTGATGAGATGCTTGAGGTATGCACTACAACCAAAGTACCTCGGCTAGACACGATCATAACTTTTTCAGACTCAGATTTGGAGGGCTGTCACCATCCCTATGATGATCCGCTGGTAGTGAGAGCCGTCGTGGCTAACAGGACAGCACATCGGGTCCTAGTAGACAATGGGAGCTCGACGGACATCATCTTCGCGTCTGCCTTTGACAAGATGGGCCTAGGGAGAGAAAAACTGGAACCAGTGAGCGCCCATCTGTTGGGATTTTCAGGAGAAAGAGTATTGCCTATGGGATCAATCTAGCTCGTACTCACCATAGGAGACTCTCATTGCCAGGCCACCACAACCGTAAGGTTCCTGGTGGTTGACGCTCCTTCAGCGTACAACATGCTGTTAGGAAGACATTCCTTAAACGCAATGAGAGCCATCCCCTCAGCATACCACCTCGCCATAAAATTTCCCAAAAAAAATGGAATCAGAATGGTTAGAGGAGATCAGCGCGTAGCTAGAGAATGTTACATGGCCTCTATGAAGCAGAAAGAGGTGGAGAGCATCCAACTGAATGAGCTTGACATGAGGGGTGAGCTAGAAACTAGACCAACGCCATCGAAAGAGCTGGAACCTATTCAGCTTGATTACGAACCAGAACACCTCGTTTACGTCGGGTCCAAGCTAAGTAGGAAAATTAAAGACCTTCTCATCCAATTCCTGAAAGAAAATGCTGAAGTATTCGCTTGGAAGCAAGAAGACATGGAAGGCATTGACCCCTCAGTCATCACTCACAAGTTAAGCATAAACCCTGCCAACAAGCCCATCAAGCAAAAACAAAGAAGCTTCGCCCCAGAACGCCAGAAAGCCATTAATCAGGAGGTCGGCAAGCTTCTCCAAGCCAAGGCCATCAGAGAAGTAGATTACCCTGTTTGGCTAGCCAACGTGGTCCTTGTTAAGAAAACCAATGGTAAGTGGCGATTGTGCATAGACTTCACTGATCTTAATCGAGCCTGCCCCAAGGACAGCTTTCCTTTACCCAGGATCGACTTGATAGTAGATGCTACTGCAGGGCATGAGCTCCTCAGCTTCATGGATGCATTCTCAGGGTATAACTAGATCAGAATGGACCCCAATGACCAAGAAAAGACCTCGTTCGTGACAGAACAAGGAACATATTGCTACCAGGTTATGACTTTTGGTCTAAAGAATGCAGGAGCCACGTACCAACGTCTGGTGAACAGAATGTTCCATAAACAAATTGGAGTAACTACGGAAGTCTATATTGATGATATGCTGGTAAAGTCACTAAAGGCCGATCTCCATATCCAACATTTGGCAGAGTCCTTCAGAGTTCTCAAGAAGTATAAGATGAAGCTCAACCCTGCTAAATGTGCCTTCGGGGTTTCAGTAGGAAAATTTCTGGGCTTCATAGTAAATAGCAGGGGGAAAGAAGCCAACCCTGCCAATGTAAAGGCGGTACTAGATATGCAACCACCCTCAAATATGAGAGAGATTCAACGACTGACAGGGAGAATGGCTGCCTTGAGCCGTTTCGTGTCACGATCAAGTGACAAATGCCAGCCTTTCTTTCGTATATTGAAGAAAGCTTTCCAATGGGATGCCCAATGTGAAGAGGCATTTAAGTCCTTAAAGGTTTATCTGAGTTCCCCCCCCCAATTTTGGTCAGCCTCGTCGAAGGGGAGGTGCTCACCCTATACTTGGCTGTCTCAGATTTCTCTACCAGCGCAGCTCTCGTTAGAGAAGAAGACAGGGCTCAGCAGCCAGTGTATTACTACAGCAGAGCTCTCAGGGGTGCAGAGGAGAGGTACCCAAAGATGAAAAAACTCATCTTAGCCTTAGTAGCTATTGCCAAAAGACTCAGACCTTACTTTCAAGCCCACACCATAGAAATCCCGACAGACCAGCCAATGAAACAGGTGTTGTATAAGCCTGAATCCTTTGGAAGATTGGTAAAATGGGCCATTGAGCTCAGCGAGTTCGACATCAGATATAAACCAAGAACTGCTGTGAAAGGTCAGGTCCTAGCAGATTTCATCGCTGAATTTACAACAGGGACACCTATGGGGACCACACAGCTAGTACCAGATCTCCTAGTATGGAAACTATCGGTAGATGGTGCAGCCAATGCCCAAGGAAGCAGAGCGGGCCTAATTTTGACCTCACCAGATGGACTGGATGTCGAATATGCCCTGAGATTTGGATTTAGAGCCTCAAACAACGAGGCTGAGTAT
The DNA here is from genome assembly GCA_023539305.1 of Ilex asprella. NCBI lineage: Eukaryota > Viridiplantae > Streptophyta > Magnoliopsida > Aquifoliales > Aquifoliaceae > Ilex > Ilex asprella. The sequence continues at coordinate 25,228,202 of CM042192.1, forward strand.
GAGGCTGTTATTGCAGGACTTAATCTGGCTCACTCGATGGAGGTCGAACAATTAGAAGTATGCAATGATTCACAGCTTGTGGTAAGAAAGATAGAGGAGTCTTATGAAAGCCAAAGGTGAGAAGATGATCCTTTACCTTATAAAGATGCAGGAATTAATCAAGAAGTTTGTGCAAGTTAAAGTCAGACACGTTCCCAGATCTAAAAACTCAAGAGCGGACTCATTGGCAAGACTTGCAACCGCCTCATAGGAAAGCTTGGAAAGGTTAATTCCAGTGGAGCACCTGGTAAAACCCTCCGTTGACCTAGAAAATGAAGAAATATTCCCTGTGCAAGCCTCATCGAGATGGATGGACCCTATTCTGGGATACCTTCGGGATGGAATTTTGCTAGAGGACCCCAAGGAAATAGCGAAGCTAAGTACCAGGTCAGCCAGGTTCTGTATTTTGTAGGGAAACCTTTACAAGCGAGGTTTTTCAACACCTCTCCTTAAATGTGTGGAGAGTGAAGACGCCAATTACATTCTCAGAGAAATTCATGAGGGAATATGTGGTAATCACATCGGAGCACGAACGTTGGCGGGAAAGGCATTAAGACAGGGATATTATTGGCCCACAATGCTCAAGGATGCCGTAGAGTTGGCCAAGAAATGTGCAATCTGTCAAATAAACGCCAATCTCCTCCATTGTCCACCAGAGCTCCTGACCTCGGTGGTCAGTCCTTGGCCCTTTCAGCAGTGGGGTCTGGACATACTTGGACCCCTCCCGATCGGCAAGGGATAGTGCAAATTCGTCATCGTTGGAGTGGACTACTTCACTAAGTGGGCAGAGGTGGAACCTTTGGCTACGATCACGGAGCAAAAAGTCCAGAACTTCACATGGAAGTCCATAGTCTGTAGATTTGGAATCCCCAGGGCGATAGTCTCGGACAATGGAAAGTAATTTGACAATCTTAAGTTCAGAAGATTCTGCGCTGAGCTGGGAATAAAGAACTATTTTTCAGCCTCAGCTCATCCACAGTCCAATGGACAAGCAGAGGTAACTATTAAGACCATCAAAGCTGCGCTAAAAATCAAACTTGAAGGCCTGAAGGGGAAATTGGTGGAGCATATTCCAGAAGTGTTATGGGCTTATAGAACAACTGTAAGGTCAGCAACCCAGGAAACACCATTCGCTTTGGCTTATGGAACAGAGGTAGTATCCTCTGTAGAGATCGAAGTCCCATCCCCAAGGGCCGAGCTTTCTGATCCGGAGCACAATGATGAGTCACTCCTACTGAATCTCGACCTCTTGGATAAAAAAAGAAACAGAGCTCTGCAGCGCATCCAATGTTACCAAAGGAAGACCGTAAGATACTACAACAGAAGAGTCAAATACAGAAGCTTTATGGTGGGAGATTTGGTGCTTAGAAAACTTCTACTCGCAAGAAAGGACCCCTCTCATGGAAAATTAGGTTCAAACTGGGAGGGGCCCTTCATTATCTCCAGGGTGATAAGACTTGGAAATTACGAGTTGCAGACCGAAGAGGGAAAAATCCTACCTCATTCCTGGAACGCAGAGCACCTCAAAAATTTCTTTCAGTAAGTACTTCCTGTAATAAGAATTGTTTCTAATAAAGTGGTAAATTTTTGATTCAACCAGATATGAGACAAGTATGATCCTACTGATAGCTTAAGAGCCCAATAGCTCATGATAAACTCATGTTTATAAATCAAGAAAGAGCCCAGTAGCTCACGATAAACTCACGTTTATAAATCAAAGAAGAGCCCAGTAGCTCACGATAAACTTAGCTTTATAAATCAAGGAAGAGCCTAGTAGCTCACGATAAACTCATATTTTTAAATCAAAGAAGAGCCCAGTAGCTCATGATAAACTCACATTTATTCATTAAGGAAGAGCCCAGTAGCTTACGATAAACTCACGTTTATAAATCAAGAAAGAGCCTAGTAGCTCATGATAAACACATCAAAGAGAAGAGCTCTATAGCTCAAGAAGAGCCCAGTAGCTCAGGATAACCTCATCGTTTATAAATAAAAAGAAGAGCTCTACAGCTCAAGAAGAGCCCAGTAGCTCGAGAGAAACTCATTATAGCGCAGAAAAGGCCCAGTATCCCTCGATAAACTATCAGTTATAGGAAAGCTCCACAGTTGAAAAGGAGCCCCGAAGCTCACAACAACTCTCTTTAGCTTATAAATTAAGGAAAGAGCTCGAAAAGAGCTCTACAGCTCAGAAGGAGTGAAGATATTCGCAAAGGAACAAAGAGTGCTACGCACTGTTCATGATGAAATACCAAGGAAAGCCCGGCAGTTAACCACGAGATAGACAGTTCCGAGAAAGAGCTCAGCCATTTAAAGCGGACCATGAAAAGAAGGTAGATTATGACATACAACATCCAATGGAAGAAAAACTTGTCCAGATTACATCAAAAAAAAAAATAACTGTCAAAAACAAAGTTACTTAGAGAAGACGTCTGAAGCTCCCAAGACAGAACTGCTAGTTATCCCCCAAGCGTCTCTTCAATTCAGCCATTTTCTCCTTCAAAAGGGCATTCTCTTCCCTCAATTTCTCCCTCTCCTTCTCTGCCTTCGAGAGTGCGTTGAGAAGCTTGGCCCCAGTGGAAGAAAGAAAAAATGCACTAAGAGAGGAATCAGGAGATGAAGGAAAGTCACACAACTTGCATTTTTTGGAAGACGAACCCACCTCCTCGACCTCCTCGGATTCTGAGGTAGAAAGGTCTGGCGAGCTGCAGTTGAAGTGAAAATCAATGGAAGCTGCCACTGCACTAAATAGGAAAAGGTTACTAGAAGTCATCAATTCTGAAAAGGGCATGGGTGCAGACTGCTTGACTTGCTCAATCCTCATTGCCTCCGGCAAATCTGGATCAGGCGCAACTGCACAATAAGACAAAGATCAGAACAAGAATGCTAGGAAAGGGAGAATAATCAAGAAGACTGCTAAGCCCCTTACTGATGTGATTAAACTTCCTCCAAGAATGTGGGACCCTATTCCCTCGTCGACGGTCCTCAACAGACCTCCAAGAATCCCAGAGGCAAAGAAAAAGTGGCTAAGCCACTAAGGGGACGAAGAAGGAATGTCAAGTACAAACTAGCGTTCGGAGAAATACCTCCACTTGAAACAGCTAAAACAGGGAACGTCGTCTTCTTCGAGACAATAGAAATACAAGAACTCAACAGTCGTGAAAAATTGGTCATTGCCATGGAGACGCCAGAATAAAAAGAAGCTGATGAGCACAGCCCACCCTCGAGGAGATAGACGGGAGGGGGCAGTCCATAATATGCCAAGATACACCCAACAGAGGGATGGATGGGAAGACGAAGACCCATATCGAAGGCATCTTCAAAGAAACAGACCTCACCTCGGGGAAGAAAATTAGGAGGTTCATTTGGAGTAAGAACTCGGAGAGGCAGTTCCAGCTCTTGAAAGAACCGTTCCTTGATCCCTTTCAGGTCAGAAGAAGTGAGCAAAGAAGGAGACAAGGAACGGGACTGGAATTCCCTGTCAATTCCGAAAGAAGAGCGATCTTCGAACAAAGTTGAAGTGGGAACAGCCATTAGAGGTCGCGAGCAAGGGTGCTGAAAGGATGAGGAAGATTCAGGAAAGCCTCTAAGAGTTATAGACAAGAAAGAGGAAATCACAGAATTTAAAACTTTGGCCAATTTTGGAAGAACCAAGAACTACACCAAGAGATAACCCGTCCTTATCCCCTTTCCAAACCCATAAGGACAAGGGTGGTTTAGGAAAGCGGGGAAGTAGGTTATTCCATCTAAGGCACATGGAAGGTCTCCAAAAAGGTTAAAGCCCACGGAGACTAAATAAACAGTCCAAAACCAAAAGGTAGGCACAAGCAGCAATGTTCACTCATCATCATCTTCCTCGACCTCGTCTTTGGGACCGGTAGAAAAATCAAGAACATCCAACCTGGAGGGCCTGACCTGCCAGCACTAAGGGGCTCGGACAAACTTCCAAAGCTTCAGACAGAACACAAAGAAAAGAGGTCCAGTACAATCAGCTGCAGCTCCTATTCGAAGGGTGAACCAAAACCCGCAATGAGGAGGCTCATCAGACCACTAGCAATGCTAGCAGACGTGATTTATGCAATTACATCCTTGCTAACTCACACATATGACGAGCTGATAAGAAGGTACCTGGTGTTTGTTCTTGTACTGATTAATCAAGCGAATCCAAGAATAACATCCAACTTTGAGCCTTGATGAAGGCCATAGATGCAACAGCTTAAACCTCTTTTTGAGCACCCTTTCGACCCCTAACCTCCAAAAAATCCATACAATTCTAGTGAAGCAGGTCGGTTGAGATCACTACAGGGAAATCCTAAGATAAAAGTTGTCAAAGCTCTTCAACTCAACATGATTGTTCCCAAGAAACTTATAGATCTCCTCCAATTTGAGGGAAGAGCTAAGCACATACAGAGCTTGAAGACATAAGCTTAAAAAAAAAGGGGGAGGGGGCTATCAGGGCCTCAAGAAGAAAATTACGAAGAGTCCATACATTGGCCATGATAAATATCCTCAAGAGCATTCGAGTATGATTCAAGCAGCAAAGCATGTATAGCAGGCCATTCTCTGAACCCAATTAGTTTTGCTTTAAGGAGAGCTTAGCACCCCTCAAAGTAAGGGGGCAAGGAGAATATATAAAAGATATAAAGCAGTCAAGAGGACCACATCAAACAGAACAAGAAAATGCAGGAATCTTGATTCCAAGAAAGTATCGTAGCTTCAGCAAACAGCTCAAAAGTTCGAGAGATAAAATATATTTCAAGAAAGCTCAAAACTAAGGGAGGTAAAGTTCAAGAACAGAAGTCACGAAAAGTACATTTCAAAAGTAAAAATTGCAAGCAAAAACCCTAAGCTTCTGGGGGAAGATCCTGCAAATCAGTAGATGAAGCTTCCATAGACGGGGCAGAGTCCGACAGCTCAGTAGGCAAGATCTCATAAGCTGGAGGAATTGGGTTCTCAGAGATATTGGCCCCAGGAACTCCCACTCCATCCGTTTGCAAGTCACGAGCAAGAGCTTCTTCCACGAAGTCAGCAGAGAAGGAAGTAACCTGGGGAATAACTGGCTGAAGAGGCACCTCCTGATTTATATCCCCAGCAGGAAGAGCTAAGGAATCTTCCTCGACATCAGAATCAGATTCTTCCAACTCCTCTTCAGTTGGGATAGAGAAGTTGAAGTCCAGGTTCGGGAAGGTCTTGGAAGCTTTGCGCTTAAACGCAAGCCACCTAGAAGCCCATTGGGTGGTGGCATCGTCCTCCAGCTCAGAAATCATATCACCCTTCTCCTTGATCTCCTCATGAAGGGCCCCATTCACCTCGCAGATGGCTTAGTGATCTCGCTTCAGGGTGTCGAGAGAGCAGCGGGCATCAAAGGCATCCTGATTAGCTTTGGACCAGAGCTCAGTCTTGTGTTTCAGCTCATCCCCCAAAATCCTTAGCTCATCTCGAGCCTTCTTCTCACCCTCCTCTGCTTTGGACTTGGCCTTTTGAAGGTCCTGGAGTTCTGAAGCTTGCTTCTCCGCCTTATCCTGAAGGCTACTCACCTGAGTTTTGAGATCCTCATTCTCTAAAAAAAGTTCAGCAACTTTAAGTTCATAAGCCTTCAAAGCTTTGACTGAGTCCTCCGCAGAGCGGACCCTACCCAGTAAGCCCTTTACATGAAGAGCCATCTAAGGAATAAGGATAAGAGCAAAGATCAGCATCAAGGACTAGCAGAAGCTAAGAAGGAACATCAAAACATAAACACTTACGGTGGCAGCTCCCTGAAGAGCTGAGGCGATTGCCTCTTCTAGAGGCATGGAGCAAGCCCTCATAATGTCAGATTTAGAGAGAATGGATGCCATGGCCCCAGCAGCGAGCTCAGCATTCTCAAAAAAGGAATCTCCTCGCCACTCCACCTTAACATTCTTGCCCTTGTCATCCCCAGGCTTTGTCAGGGATAATTCGATGACCTTTCCAGAAGGACTGAATAGAATTGTCTCAGACTGAACATTAGAAACGAACTCCCAAGCCCGCTCGACCTCAGACAGAGTAGGAGAAGCGTCGCCTGGTTCGTCAGGCATAAGAGGAGCAAGCTGAGGTTGCTGGGAAGAGGAAGCCCCCGCACCTGATGGGATGTTGGAGGGTGGAACTTGGCTATCCACAACCAAAATTGGAGGGGAAGAAGGCCCTCCTAGCCTTTGAGCCTTAGCCCTGGTGGTAGGGCTCCTACCGGACCCGGCTTCAGCTTTTCTTTTGCTGCCCTTTCCACCTTTTTGTCTTCTCTGAAGACAGCTTCATTGTGGAAGATCCTGGTAGGTCTGAACCACGACAATTAGTCAGATCAAGGAAAGAAGTAGGGAAGATACTAAAAATCCAAAAAAGCGAGGAAATCACCTAATACTTCGTCAGGTCTGACAACCGAGAGTGGAGACGGAGATTCTATTGTCACCTTGGGAAGGCTAAGTCCCCTTGCAACTAGGACCTGGAATTGGATGAGCTCAGAATACCTTCTCGGAGCACACCCCGACAGTTTCAGCATCACTTCTTCGTCATCTTCGCTGAGCTCGAGCCTGGTACCTGAAAAGTGACGAAAACAGATTCAGAAACCTGCAATTCCCAGAACGAAACCCAACTGATTTAGGCAATGACTCACCCAAATTCTCGGGCAGGGTCATTCTCCCAGCCTGTGCCCCTCGACAAAGAAGAAATATTCCTTCCAGTGCTTGTGGGAGGTAGGAATGTTAGAAATAAGCTGCTTGGCGTTGGCTCACTTCGAAGCATACAAGAAGCCTTCCGTTGATGTCAGCTTGACAATAAAAAAATCCAGGAATAGAGGGAGAGAAGGAACCCCGAGTTTTAGGTCCTTGAAGAGGACCAAGAGACCCAATAAGACGCCCCAAAAGTTAGGAGAAAGCTGAAAAGGGCATACATTAAAATACTGCAGGACAACTTTAAGGAAAGGATGCAGAGGAAAGCGAAGGCCATTTTCAAAGGCAGCCTCAGAGAAGCAGACCTTTTTGTGAACCTCAACAACATAAGGAGTAGAACTATCAAGGCATGAGGGCTAGACACCAGGAAGAAAACTGTAGTGGGCACTGAAAATCCTAAGGAGTGAGGGGTCAACCTCACTGGGTCCTACGAGCTTAGCTTGCTTAAGAGCAGCTCCTAAATACGATGAGCTGCTAGAGAGCCCAGCCCTACTGACCTTCCCCTTGCCTTTGCTAGGCTTGGGGGGCATAGAGGCAGATGATGAGGGAAGCTCCCCTGCTTCAACTTCAGGGTTACGGGCATCAACACCTGGAAAGTTGTCAATCTCCTCACCCACTTCCCCTAATTCGACATCCTCATCGGCAGACCTACCACCTAGAACAGTCGCAGAGGATCGAGAAGCTCTGGAAGGAGTAGACATGAGGGGGCAAGAAAAAGGGAGATTATAGAGGCGATAGGGAAGAGGGACACTGATCAGACACTCCCTGATAACTAGGGGGCTACCGCAATAACTACCAACGCTAAGGATCCTCACAATGGAACCCCAGGTCACGAAATAAGGAAGGGGAGACAGACAGAGATCACGATTCCAAAAATAAAAAAATCGATAATCCCAGAAATACAGCAACCACCTCGAATTTGAGGGATCCAGAACGAGAAAAGACGAAAAGGGGCAGGAAGACGTACCTAGCTATGAGGAAACAACGAACGAGAACCCAGAGCCAAATCGAAGGAAGAAAGCACTACGAACGCTCGAATCAAGCACAAAAAGTACAATCTTACAAGGAAAATCAGAGAGTATGCAGTCACAGAAGGATCTAAAATCGCGAAGAGGGGAAGAAGCCAGAGAACAAAGGGAGAAGATGAACAGTAAGATGGCGGTTTTGTTAGCCGTCTGAGCATTTAAAGTCTAGGGGACACAAACTGAAACGTACGCGGGAATCGAGGGACTCATGATTACCTGGAATCGTCAAGAGATGTCATGCACGAGTAAGTCAAAATCTGCCACGTGCGAGTTCTGCTCGATCTAAAACAGCTCAGCCCTTGCCCATGCTCGCCTGAGCCAAGGGCTGGGGGGGCAACTAATGATACCAAGAAAATATTCTAAGTATGAGCTCGGACAGAGAAGTCAGCCTAGGAGGGAGATCGGACAGGGTATCCTGGGGTGTAGACCTAGAACTCACCCCAGACGAGGTGATAGAGAAAACACAGAGGGAACAGCTAGCTTATAGTAGGTGCCCCCAAAGCAGTAGGAAGCTACAATCAAGGCATGAAATCTCAACTGACCAAGATCCTCCCCTAAAATCAAGGAGAATCCCACGGGTGAAGGGCAAAGATCTCGCTGGATATTCCCTAGAGATAAGAATTGCACTATAAATATTGTCTGGTACCTCCATCGAGGGAGGGGAGAACCCTACTTGTATCAAGAGCATCTTATAAAAACACTCTTGAGAGGAATATAGATCCTAGGAGTAGAAGCCTCCATTAAAGAGTGGACAAGCCATGCTTTAAAGCTAGTAAACTACTATATTTCTACTGTGTTTCTTTTCGATTTTATTTGAATCCCATAGCTTAGTTCTACGCAGCATCATCCATTCCACACCTCCTGCTCATACATGTGGTTTTGCCACCATCAAGCTCTAACGTCATATTCTCAAAAGTTAATTTCATCACACCATTCCTACAATTAATTAAAGCATTTGAGGTTGCTAGGAATAGTCTGCCTAATATAATAGAAATTTGAGCATTAGTATTTAATACAAGTTGAGTATCCAAAATTATAAAATCTACAAGAAAGTAAACCTTATCAACCTGTACTAAAACATCTTCCATCATACCCCTTGGTATTTTTATTGATTGGTCAGCTAGTTAAAGTGTAACTGAAGTGGGTTTTAGCTCACCTAACCCTAATTGTTCATATACTGAATAAGGTAGCAAGTTCACACTAACTCCTAAATCCAATAAAACCTGTTCAATTTTGTGGTTACCTATGACACAAGAAATATCAGGACAACCTAGGTCTTTATACTTTGGTGGAGTCTTATGCTGTATGATGGAGGACACTAGCTCACTAAAAAATGCCTTCTTTTGCACATTCAATTTCCTTTTGACCGTGCATAATTCTTTTAAAAATTTTGCAATAGAAGGTATTTGTTTGATGGCATCCAACAAGGGAATGTTGATTTTTACTTGCTTAAAAATCTCTAACATATCATTATGCATATTAGGCTTGGTAGAAGTAAGCAATCTCTGTAGGAATGGTGCAGGTGGGACATACTTCTCAGGCTCATTAACTTCGGAAGTGTTAAGTTTATCATTACTCTCCGTAGGTTTTGAAATCTTCTCAGATTCTTGAGTTTTTGAAGGAATGGTTTTATCAATTTCTTTCTCACTACGAAATGTAGTGATAGACTTTACCTGTTCATGTGCAATATTAGAAGTGCTAGTTTCATTCACAAAAATTGACCCTGTGGATTTGGTTGTGGTTGGGCTGGTAACTTACCTTTTTTATGATGACAATGGTCAATAGTCAACTTAGTAATTGCACTCCTAATATCTTCAATAGCCTGGTTAGTTTGTCTGTTGATATTATCTTGCTTATTTTGCGCATCCTTGATATCATTTATGACTTGTGTGGTCTGATTGATGAAATTGGCCATGTGATACAATACTTCATCAATATTCCTTTTAGGAGGTGGGATATATGGAGCAACATTGGAGGACTTTTGTTGAGGTGGTTGTGATGCATGATTTTCATTCCTCCAACTAAAATTGGGATCATTCTTCCACCCCGGGTTGTACGTATTTGAATAAGGGTTATTGTAAGGTTTTAAAAAATTATTTGCAGCATTTGCTTGATCATGCAAAACTTCTTTTAAAATAAGCCAGGTTGGACACTCCTTCATTGGGTGTTCAGGGATCTCACAAAAACTACAAACTTCCTTAACAGGTATTGTGTCCACCTCATTAACCCTTTTGTTCTCCATAGATTCTACCCTCCTAGCTAAGGTGGCAATTCTAGCCCCTAGGTCATCTTCTTCCTTTAACTGATACTTACCCCCACCAGATAATGATTGTGCAGTTTTTCCTTTAGAAGATTCTTGAGATATGGTATCCCAAGATTGTGCATTCTTGGCTAATTGATCCAAATAGTCAAAGGCGTCATCTGGTTCTTTATTCATAAAATCACCATTACACATCATCTCAACAAATTGATGCAACTGAGGGCTTAAACCCTCATAAAAGAAACTTATCAAGTGCCAGCTCTCATAACCATGATGTGGACAAGATGCAAGAAGGTCTTTAAATCTTTTCCAACTTTGATAAAAAATTTCAGACTCTTTTTGAGAAAAATTCATTATTTGCCTTTTCAAAGAGTTTGTGCGATGTGTGGAATTTTTTTTTTCAAAAATTATTTTTGCATCTTAGGCCATGTACCTATGGTCTTAGATCTAAGTGAATATAACCAAGTCTTAGCTTTTTCCTTTAATGAAAAAGGAAACAACTTTAACCTAATTGTATTTACCGAGACATTCTGATCATGGAACGTAGCACATACATCCTCAAATTCTCGAATGTGTAAATATGGATTCTCTGAATCTAGGCCAAGATATTTCGGGAGTAATGTAATCATGCCAGGTTTGAAAACAAAATTAGTGGCATTTAATGAAAAAATAATGCATGAAGGTTCAGTGAGACGTGCAAGTTGTAGATACTCTCACAACGTCTTTGATTAGCATTTAAATTATCCACATAATTCTCATCATGATTGCTTACTCCATCAATATGATCCTCATGTTCAGAAAGTTCATTTTGCCTATTATTGTCAGGATTTGTAGCCATTGTATGCAAAGAATGATTTGAATCAGATGAACCAAATAAATTTTCAAACAAAGTATCTAAACCTTCTCTTATTAAGCAAACACTTAAGTCACGATGCCAAGAACTCATAAAATAAATAAACTAACTAAATAAAATAGAAATATAATTAAATAACAATAGGTAAATAAATTGCAACAAAATGAATAAATTAAAAATAAAAGAAATTGGAACGAAGTTACCGGTTCTTCGACGAATCTCAAATTCCGGAGACCTCAAAGATGTGATGGTTCCTTGCCTTTCAATTTCCTGACAACGGTGCCAAAAACTTACTACAAATTTAGAATTGATCACCCAAGTGTAGGTTGTCGCAAAGTAATATAATACTTGGAAGTCCAAGGTCGAACCACAGGGAATTATGAAAACAATAGCAATCACACAAATACTATAACAATCTTGTGAAGATGAATTGATTAAAAGACTATTTGAATTTGAGAAAATTGATTAAATTAAATAAATCAGTATAATAAAAATACTAGAGCATCAGGTACTCCCTCTAAAATCCATATAATACTGATTAAAGACTCAAATCTTGACTTTAGACAAGAATTAGATGTCGGTTAATTTAAGTAAAAAACCAAGTAAAAAAACCTAAAGTTATAATCAAAATATTATTCAAGAACCTGAATAATCAACCAATTATATTATTTTATGAAATAATGCTAATTACCTCAAGCATGGAATAACCAGTTATTTACTCGTAGGGAAATTCAAGCAATCGATATACATGGCACAAAAATTTAAGAATTTTTACAGAATAAAAACTTTGCTAAAAGATCTGAAGTTAAATTAACAAAATATCATAAATCATTAAGCACGGAGTCAATAACAGTACCGTACTTCATTGAGAGGTCTTCCCCTAGCCCTAGCTTAGCCTTCTAGCCAGACAAGACGAACTAAAATCAAAATAAAAAGATGAAAAAAGAATTTCTATCATCTAAGATGAGAACCTCTATTTATAATCAAATAAATCCTAGGTATAGGTAGCAGATCTGGGGTTGGCTTGAAAAGAATTACTTTAGCAAACAGAAGTCTTGTAAGTTCAAATCCCGTGCATTAAATCTTTGCCTCGCGGGTACAAAATTTGTCCAGATTTTGAACTGAAATTTTGCATATTTAGAGACTAAATCATGAAATTTTTGTGAAATAGAATTTTGTAGCCCTTGAAATCTTCTTTCCAACCCCACACAAATCAGGTCAATCGGATATCGGAGTCAAAAGTTATGACCACAATACTCAAAACGTGTCAAATCCTTATCTTGTAAGATACTTTTCAAATCCAGCTTTAAATGGATTTTCTTCAAACTTGGACTCTTATAAGGATTGAGTTGCTGATTTATCTTCAAGTTTTCCTATCTCAATCTTGACTCTTCAATCCTTATCGATTATGAATTTTCTTTTAATGATTACTTCACTTGCATTATCCATTATTACTTTAAATCAATTAATTTACCTGCAAAATTAACCAAACAACTAGAAAAAATATCAAACTAGAAAATCAAGGAATTTAACTCATTTAATCACAAATAATATGCAATTAACCAATCATTAAATATAATAAAATAAAAATTTTGATGGTTAATCAACTACCACTGAGAAAGAATTGTTAGCTGTAGTGTTTGCTTTAGATAAATTCCGGTCATACATCATTGGTTCCCCAATTATTGTCTTTACTGACCACTTTGCCTTGAAGTACTTGTTATCTAAGCAGTATGCGAAACCCAGACTCATTCGATGGATCCTATTCCTACAAGAAATTGACTTGACGATTAAAGACAAGAAAGGAGTTGAGCATGTGGTGGCGAATCACTTATCCCGGCTTGTGGTGCAGGAGACTAAGGAGCATATTCCTATCCCTGAATATTTTCCTCATGAACATTTGCTTTCAATTCATTCTGTATGTCCTTGGTATGCAGATATATGAAATTACCTTGCAATAGGACAAATACCGTCATAATGGAGCCAATAAGATAGAAGATGATTCATGACAGATGTGAAGTACTTCTATTTCGACAACCCGTATTTAATCAATTATTGTCCTGATTTGTTCAATGTGTACCTGAGAACGAACAAAGGGATGTCTTGCATTTTGCCATTCACAGGCTTGCGGTGAGTATTTTTCAGCAAAGAAGACTTCCGCCAAAATTCTTCAATTAGGTTTCTACTAGCCCTCCCTCATTAAAGATTGTGTTTTGTTCTATAAGGCATATGACAGATGCCAACGATTGGGTAGTGTGACCCATAAAAATATGATGCCCCTTTCTCCCGTGCTTATCATAGAAATTTTCGACTGCTGGGCATCAATTTCATGGGTCTGTTCCCTATATCATTTGGTTATCTATACATCCTTATGGTAGTGGATTATGTATCTAAGCAGGTGAAAGCTATCCCGACTAAGACTAATGACCACCGGGTCATAGTCAAATTTCTCAAAGAGAATATCTTTTCGAGGTTTGGGATGCTTCAGGCAATGATAAGTGATGGTGGATCCCATTTCTGTAATTGACCATTTGTATCTTTAATGTTCAAATATGGAATCACTCACAAAGTATCCACCACCTATCACCCACAAACAAATGGTCAAGTCAAGCAAGCCAATAGGGAGTTCAAGACCATTCTAGAAAAAATGGTTAACTCCAATAGGAAGGATTGGTCTGACAGATTGACCGATGCCTTATGGGCCTACCGTACTCCCTATAAGACTGTGTTAGGCATGTGTCTCTACCGGCTTGTCTATGAAAAAGCTTGCCATCTGCCTTTCGAAAAGGAACACAAGGCCTATTGGGCCATCAAGACCTTAAACTTCAATTTGAGAATGACTGGTGAACATAGAAAGATAGAGCTGAATGAATTGGAAGAGATTCGGCTTGATGTGTATGAGAGTTCCAAGATTTCAAAGGAACGCGCTAAAATCTTTCATGATAATTCCATCATATGAAAATCATTTTAGCCCGGACAAAAAGTGCCCTTATACAATTCTCGTCTCACAATTTTTCAAGGAAAATCCTAATCCCATTGGGATGACCCCTATCTTGTCAAGTTGGCTTACCCCAATGGAGCTATTGAGGTGACCAACCCTGAGAATGGCTAGACATTAGAGTTCAATGGCCAAAGATTTAAGCCATTCTTTGATATTTCTGAAGATCAAGGAGTGGAGGAAGAATTGACGGATCCGGTGCATCCGGAGTGTGTGGAGGACTAACTAGTGTTTTATGTTTTTAGCTTATACTTTCTTTTATTTATTTATGATGTTTTTATTTTCATGTCACTTAATTTCCTTGGTTGTATAGATTGGTTTCTCTTAGATCCAGATCTTAGTGCTTTGTCGAAAGCTCACTTACAAGGTGTTCTCTTACCCTACTCATATTTTTTACTATCCTTTAGTGCATCTGATATCTGTTTGTTGCATTGAGGACAATGCATGATTCAGTTTGGTGGGTGAGGTGCCCCATTTGCATGATACACCAAGGTTTTTGGGAAATTCATAGTTTTGCTTGTATAGTGAAAAATACGTGAAATTTTTGAAAATTTTTGATAAAAAATATCTGATGGTTGACCTGTATTTCTTCATGAAGAGTGTGTGATTTGGTTGACATGTTGATATTTGTTGGGAACTTTGTGCACATGAGCATTCTATGGAAGTTGATACTGGGCATGAGTGTCACATATGTATTGATTTTTGAACTCAACTTGTGTGACTTTTGAATGTGTAATTTTGGCAATTTACCGACTGGATCCATGTTCTAAGCTTGACATAAGTAGTGGAGATAAGTAAGAACCCATGAGGGCTTTAGAGCAAAACCTTTTTGGAGGGAACTTACAATTACTCAAAGAACAATTTTTCAATGTCAAATTTGTTCAATGGTCTCATTATGCTTGCTTTGGTTAGGTGCATTGATGTGGTTGATTAACTTATCTTAAATATACATTGCTCTCCTATGCGTATCTAGAAGTGATTTTAGGACATCTTTGAATGCTTTAAGCCTTAGGCTTTCTCTTGTGAAAATATTATCCCTAGTGCCGTGATTGAGCCAAATTGATATTCATTTTCATACCACTCAATTGACCAAGCCAATGAAAATGAAAAATACCTACTTTACCTTGGTTGTTCCTTGAAGCTAAATATGAGTGATTAGAAAAGTAAAGGAAGTATGGTGTGGAAACTTAAACAAAAAAGGATGAATGATGTTGAAATTCAAAGAGTTCAATAGAAGTGCTCAATGGAAAATGAGGAAAATCCAAGAAAAGGAAGAAAAAGGGGTGAGAAGAAGAAATAATGATCAAAAGAAAAGGAAAATGTTAGAGGAAAGAAAGAAAAGAAACCAGGAGTGTGGTGATGGCGTGAGAATGAAATCCCATGAAAAGGAAAATGTTTTTGAAATAAAAATCTCTCACTCGAAACAATCCCTGTTGTTACTCTATATCCTTCATTCCATTTACTTATATATCACCCCAAGGCCCCATTACAACCCTCAAAGCCCTAAGTGATCTAGAGAAGCATGGGAGGTGCATAAATTCAAAGAAAATGATGAGTTATGTCGTACTATCCAATGCCCTAGCATTCTGTTCATGAGACTATCCCAAGGTCACTTTATTTTCACATATCGACTTTATTTTTGGATTACATGTGAGCACTTTATTTTGAATACAAGATTCTATCTCACATGTACACACGGAGTGCATATCAGGATAACTTGAGTGTATTTCATTGCTTAATACTGATCTTTGGTGAGTTTTGCATCGAAGCTGAGTTTGCCTAGCTATTTGAATGTGAATTCTGTTGCATAAATGCTCAAATTACTTGTTTAATTCATACATAAACAAGTTAAAAATTAATTTGTATGTGCATACTTTAGATTAATGTTGGAGACCATGGTTTTGCTCATGTGTGTTTAGTTTTGTCGTCTGAGAAATGTGTTATACAGTTCCATGCTTACGAAATGGGGGAATATTTCTCAAGTTTTAGATATTTGAAAAGAGTTAGGAATGCTAGTTTGAACTGAATCTATGTTCTACATGTTGGTATGCATTCTGATATTTAAACGTAGGAGTATTTGTTTGGTGTATTTAGTACATCAAAGTTTTAAATCGCATTGCAATTTCAGTAATGTCTTGGAAATGATGGTTAAATTTGTGGTTTACAAGTGGATTACGTGTTTAGGGTAGAGTAGAGGTCATAGAAAGGAGGTTAGAATGCTTAGGGAAGGTCTTAGAATGGAAAGGTGTAGTGAAGGGTTGCTCAGTAGGGGAATTTACAAACTCAGCCAAACTGTACTAATACACTAAGGCTGCTGGAGTTCGCCGTACCGGTACGTGTACTGGTACGCTTTGTCTGATACACCAAAAGTCAGGGTTTTTAATCTAATATTTTTGTCTTAAACCTTCACTTCCCACCGTCATTACAACTCTAACTCTCTCTCCCCCCCAGTCAAACTCTCTCAAACCCCCGAATCCCTTCTTCCTCCGAATCAATCCATAAACCCACTTCCTTTTTAGCCCTAAATTTGTGAAATCTCAACCTTAGAGCCCTAGGTGCCGATTTTCCCTAATCTTTAAAACCCTCAAATCTCTCCAAGTAATCCTTATTGGCTCATCATCTAGAAGGTTGTCTTGAGGGCATAGACTCGACTGAGGGTCTTCTCTCACTTCTTTTCATATTCTTCGCGATGGGGGCACTGTTGCTATGCATGGCACGGACCAAAACCATGGGACCTGAATCTTCTCCATCTAAGGACTCCGGTGGTCGCAAGAGAATTGCAGAGGGTTCAAGTGTCAATGGGAGTGAACTGAGAAAGAAAGCCAAGAATGAGGCTATGTATCGACTAATCCAAGAAAAGGGGGTCACTTGCAAACAGTACTTGGACTTTATTTCTCTTACCCCAAGGAATGAGGTGGTCCTGATCATTAGAGCACACGACATGAGTTTTGGGGTTGACTACATTGATGGGTATAATTTGTCAATGTGTAGGGAATTCTACCAAACACTTAGGGTATCTGAGGTGGATGGAGTATAAGTTTTGAAAACCAATGTTCGGAGGAAAATATTTGTGGTGACCCCCAACTTCATTACTAGAGACCATCTAATGATCCACTTGTCTACCCTGATAGCATTCCTCATCCCAAAAAGATATCTCAATTGGTTGAATTGATGTATGGGGACCCCAACACCTTCAAAGGTAATGTGCAGAGCGGGAAGTTGAAACCTACTTACGGTTTGTTGAACAAGCTCCTTCATTGCAATTTATCGCTAAAGGGTGCAGAGAAGAAGCCCAATGTAGAGAAGTTGAACCTTGTGGATGTAGTCATATTTGGGAAGAAAATCGACTTTGCCCTCCTCATTTGGCAAGAAATTAAAGCCTTTGCTGAGACACAAAAGCCTATGATTAAACTGCCATTTGGGAACCCAATGAACCGGATGTGCAGGCGCTTCAAAGTAAAGGCTTATGTGTTTGACAAGCTAGCTCCGCCAGAGATTGGAGCCATTGGCAAGACCAATAAGAACAAAAAAAAGGCTATGAGTAAGGGGAAACGAGTCAAGACTATGGGTGCTGGTTCTAAGGCTTCCGAGGGCATCTTCATCCGTTAGACCATCCACTGCTTCCCCTGAACGTTCAGTCACTCAGTGCCTCAATGCACTAAAGACTTCTGTGCATGGAATTAAGACCACTATGTAGACTATGGCAGCAATGATGAAGGACCTTTTTGTGCACACCTTTCTTGGGAGGCCCATTCCAGAAGTCCCCATTCCACCAACCACTGCTCCTTCTACTTCCGTTCCCTTAGCTTCCAAGGCAACTATGGAAGGGAGATGTTGATGTCGATGATACTAAAGAGTCTGGGGAAAGTGAGGAGTATGATGATGGGGAAGAAACTGAGGAGGGTGATGATTTTGATGATGATGAGGAGGACGTTTAGATGGCTTTGTAGTTTTATCTTTTCTTTTTGGTGTTGGATTGGATAGATTTAGAATGGAGTTGTAGGCATATTTTATTTTTTTTTGTTTTTGATGTCCTACCCCATGTATCCAAATTTAAGACACATTAATGAAAAATCACCAGTTCTTGTTAAATTGTGCCCAAGCTTATTTTGTTATTTGCATTGCGATTTTGGATTTTGATTTGTGGGTGATTTGCTTATTGATTGTCATATGTTAGTCTTGTTATTGTGTTTTGAAATTAATTTTTCCTATAGGACAAGCAAAATCTAAGTTGGGGGGGTGTGATTAGCCCAAAACTTTGTATATTTTTATGTACTAATCATCTCAATTGTTATGGTTTTTGGAGATTAAATGGTAGGAGTTATGTTAGTGGAATTATTAACGATGACATTTTGTGTTTGCAGTTAAAAAGGGCTAAAGTTGGCTTCTTAAGGCCTTTCCATACCACTTGAGATGAATGGGGATAAAAAGATAGCTTGGGGATTGCTTAGGAGAAGAGAAAGACAAAAAATTAGAAAAACAGTCAAACCATACCGGTACGCTTACCCTACATCACTTTGACGTACCGATATGCGTACCAGCACGCTTTGCCTGACATGCCCAGATTTTGCATCAACTGCTCTGTTACTTCGAGGGTCCCACCAACTGATCTTCCATGCTCCTCTGACACATCCAGTGCACAGAACATCCTCTCATTAACACCCTCTTGGACTTTTCAAGCACATATCATAAATATGGAGAGAGGAGAGAAAAGTTGTAGGGTGTGGGGACAAGGCCTGCACAGCCTGCACCAACCCACCTTATTTCATGATCCTATGTTGGGAATCACATTAAGGTGCTACAGAATACTTCAGGCATGATTTTGGAAAAAAAGCTCTCCATGGTTCAGCTAATTTGCAGAGATATTACATAGAATATAGAGAGAGAAGTTGCGTAGAAGACGATGAAAAGTGTCTAGTGAGAGAAACTTAAGATTTTGCATTTTCGTTCAATACATTGTCTTGTAATCAATGGTATGAGCCTTTAGAACTTCATTTAATGTCATTAATGTTATTCTCTTGCAAGTTCATTGCTAGTTTAATGCTCTCTCAAAGCTTTTACCATTAATGCATGAAAGTTCTTTATTTTCTTAACTATAAAATGGGTTTTAAATGTATTCTCTTCTAGCTTATATTTTGTTGCATTTAGTTACTCTAGAACTTCATATCCTTGCAATGCACTCTCATTACATAGTTAATTTCATTTCAAGCATGAGTAGCAAAATCTTCTAGTTGACAAAGCCAAAGAGAACCTCCATTTGGGTATACCATTTCAACTCATTGTCCTCCCTCCTTTTAGAGTTCAATAGTTAAGTTTGATTGGGTTGAGTGTGGATAAGTTGGTGAGTCTTTGATATTCCGTAGGCTGATTCACGGTTTATGCTTAGATACTCACCAATATTATCCCTAGCTTCTCACGAATCAATCGCTCATTCATGCTCTATTGGAGGGGGGATTTGAGTTGAAATGGTATCACCATTAGAGTAACCTCTTGGAATTGCCAACATTTGTTTCTCATTTCATTTTCACCAACACAAACTTCACCAAACAACTTTCAAGAACAAAGATTTTATACTTTCTTTTATTCAAAATCACCTTCCCCTCAGTTTACTTCCTTCCCCGTGGAAATGGCCTTGGAATACCACAAAGTAAAACACGACCCGCGAAAGTCTCGTTGCGATTAGGGAGCACTTTTGTTCATTGCACATCATAGTTACATCTATCATTTTCCCTTCCCTTTGCCCTTTCTTTTGACATTATCCCAAGGGAGAGTGACACTCCCCTTCGAACCATACATTTCACATGCGAAGGGATAGTAGTTAAGGGTTAGGAAACAAACAAGGTTTTTCAACAATCAAATACCATGTCTCTTTACATATTGTATGTCTTTTCTTTTAGCTTGAGTAGCTAGAGCTTTAGTTGGCTATTCCAAGGGGAACCTCCTCTTGGGTTTGCCATTTCAACTCATTTTCTTTTCTCCTCTCGGTGTACGATGGTTTGGTTTGACTGAGTTTAGTGTGGATATGAATGTGAGTCTTTGATATCTCGTAGACTTGTCATGGGTTATGTTTCGATCCTTACTTCCTTCTCGTCCCTCGCTTCCCACAAATCAATAGTTCATCTAAGCACCATTGGATGAAGGTTTCGAGTTGATTTGACATTCCCATTGGAATGACCTCTTCAAAATAGTTAACCCTTGTTTTATTTCATTTTCATCAAGAACACAAGCCAAAACTCAAAACCTTAAAAGATTTTACACTTTTCATTTTTCACGAAATCACCTTCACATAATTCCCTTCCTTCTCTAAGGAGAAGACCAAACATTTTTGGTGCCATTGCTGGGGAAGATTGAGCGTCGAGTTCGGAGGTGATTTTGGATGGCATAGGTAAGTCTCGTGATTTTTATCAGTGCCCAAGGTATGTCGTCTCATTTTTAAATATTTTGTTGTAGTTTGTATTTTCTGTAATGTTTCATAATTTGAATGAAAATGTATCAAAGTCCCAAATTTTTGAAAATGTGTGTGAGATTTATGATGAGTATGAGCACAACACTAGTGAGTGCCCAATAAATTATCTGATTCAAGAATTTGCATGCAAATGTTCAAATTCATTTTGGCCTTCGAAAACTTTTACCACGACCAATATGTTACACCAAGGTATTCAAGTTATGGTTGGGAGAATGAACTTAATAATTTTTCATCCAATCTAACACCACCAAATGAATTTTTCCATTATCCAACATATGAGGACTCAACCGAACAAGAATTGAAAAATATGTTTTACAAGTTTGTGCAATGCCAAATGGAAGTCATTGCCAAAGAAGCCCAACAACTTTATGAAATTAGAGATGACCTTATTGGATTGACTAATGCTATAATTACTATGTGTGAAGAACAACATCTTGAGCATAGTCAATGTTTTGAGTATTATCATCTCAATGGAATGCATATTAAGGTTGAATCTCCCACCACTCTAGATTGTGAAAATTTTAATGAAGATATTATCTCACATGAGGCTAATGTGCCCAACGTCATTTTTGCCATCAAAGGGTGGTGTGGAGGTTCACAATTTTCAACTTGTGGAGGGCATTGAAATGGAGTTAAGTGTAGAAACTTTTAAAGAGAAATTATATACACCATTGTTGAAATTGCATAAACTTGCATACACCTCTGTTTGGTTGATATTTTTGAATCATTATACTGTGTATTGTTGGATAGATTGGTTAGGAAGGGCATTTATACACCAAAAAAATTTTAAAATGGGCTCAAGCTGTTATCCTAATTGAAGTCGGATTGACATGAGCCCTTCTTGTTTTTTTTTCATGTACATAGTAGTTAGATTCTTTTATTGTTATATTTTTATTTGCAAGTCGTTGTAATATAGTGGTGAGTATTCATGGTGCTTAAGGTCAATAGAGGTGACGCGGAGGCTTGACGATTGCTTGAAAGGTGAAGGAAACGCGAATTTAGCAAAATAAGAGAAAACCTACCGGTAGGCTTTAGTTACTGTACTAGCACCTACCATTAGGGTTTGCTCACCGGCGTAAGACCTACCGGTAGGTTTCCATTGATCTACTGGTAGGTTTTGCTGAAACACGCAAGTTTCTGCATCTCAAGCTATACAACTTTGGAGGTCCCACCATTGGGTCTCCCACTTGTTCCCTGACACTCCTTATACACAGACATCACCTCTTTCATTTTTTTCATTACATGATTTCTTGTGGATTAAGAACAATGCAGAGTTCAAGTTGGGGGTGAGGTGTACCATTTACATGTTCCACCACTTTTTGTACATAATAGTCGAAAATGTTATTTTTTTTTGAAACATTTGGATTTTTTGTGGAAAATATCTAATATTGAAACATATTCCCCTATTCAAAGTGTATGGGTCTAGTGATAATTTTATCTTCAGTTTGAACTTTGAATACATGAACACATTATTGAAGTTTATCCAATTGCTTAGAGTATCACATACTTGTTCGCTTTTGAACTCAACCATAAGTGCACCATGAACTTGTAATTTTGGCAATTTATGGATTGAGTTCACATTTAGTGCTTGACATGAATAGTGGAGATGAGAAAGAACACATGTAAGCTTTAATGACAATCTTTGTTTGGAGCGAACTTACATTTACTCAAGGAATTTTTTTTCAAATTTCAAATTTGTTCAAAAATCTCATTATGCTTGTTTTTGTTAGGTGCCTTTGGATAGTTAATTGACTTTTTCTTGATATGTACAATGCTCCCCTATGATTATCTAGAAATGATCTTAGGTCATTTTTTATTTCTTTGAGTCTTAGCCTTTTTCTTGTGAAATTCTATCCCTAGTGCCATGTTTGAGCCTTGTTGAAAATTCGTTTCCATGCCACACAAGTGACCAAGCCAGTGCGAAAAGATAAAAATTTATCACACCTTGGTTGTTCCAAGAGCTGACCATGATTGAACATGAAAGAGGAGGAATGGTGATGTGGGAACTCAACAAAAGGGGTGATGAATGTAGAGTTCATATGTTGAATGAAAAATAATGATGAATCCAAGAAAAGGGGTAGAGAAAGGGTGAAAGAAAGAGAAAGATCAAAAAGAAAAGGAAAATTTTGAGGAAAAGAAAGAAAATAAATAAAGAGTGTGGTGATGGTGTTAGACTGAAAATCCCACGAAAAAGGGAGATATTTTGAAATAAAAGTTTTTCACTCATAACAATCCTCTTTGTTATCATATATCAGTCATTTCACTCACCACATTATCACCCCAAGGCCTCAATACAACCTTTGAAAGTCCTAAATGATCTAGAGAAAGCATGGGGAAGGAACACTTTTAAAGAAAAAGAAAAGTTAATTTTGCTATCTAGTGCCCTAACATTCCTTTCATTAGATTATGCCAAGGTTTTTTCATTTTTTATGCATATGCCTCATTTTATATGTGAGCATACTTCGGTTTGTGCATAATATTCTATCTCACATATACACATGGAGTGCATGCTCGGATAATCATTGAATTTTTAGACAAACCCTTGGTGATTTTTGCATCAAAGCTGAATTTGGACAGCTAATTGAATGTGGATTCTATTGATTAAATGCTTAAATTACATATTCATTTCACACACACCCGAGTTTTAAAAAGAAATGTGTAGGGGTATACTCTTGAATAACAATTAAGGCTATGATGTGTTTCATGTGTGATTAGTTTGGATGCATTAGACTAAGCTATTTTTGACATCGCGGTGCTAGTTAGGATAAGGGCATATGCTTTAAATATTGGATACTAGGAAAAGAAGTTTGTAGGTACCTTCATTAGAAACCTTCACGAGACAAAACTCGTCCACTAGGGATCACCTAAGGGTTTAAAGGCTTGTTGCATATACTAAATGCAATAACAAAATTAGTATAGGTTTGTTTTTGTTCGCTAGGGACTAGCAAAGTTTAAGTTGGAGGTGTGATGAGTGCATAATATTTCATATTTAATGGTCTCATTACATGCATTTTTAACTCAACTTTGCATATAAGTACTTAGATTTAGCCGAATTTATGAATAATGTCGAATTTTCAATATTGCAGGTAATTATAGCGTAAATCATGTATTTTGGAATCTTGCAACTAAGTGTGGAGGAGTGGTGAATACATGGACACATTACATAAGGATTTGGAGGCTTAAAAGTGAAAGAAATCAAGGAGGTATATGGTGCTTTGTCACATAGGCACCAACACTCGCACTATTTGGTTGTAGTACCTCTGTTTTTCTCCTTTTTGACCATGATCAACTTAGAATATGTAAAATTTAAAAATATAAAAGTTTTAGGTCTGGATGTCCCCTATAATGTGTCAAAATTTCAGCTCAATTGGACAGTTTGATCAAAGGTTATGACAATTCTACGAAACCTGGTCTAGAGCTGGCACCTTCCGAAAAGACCTACCGGTAGGTTTCATCGTTCTACTGATAGGTTGTGCCTAGAATGCCCAGAATTCCTCTAACTCATGCTCCACTTACCTTTTATTCTCCCACCATTGATTCTCCCACTTGTCTCCTGACATCCCTTACACGTATACATGCCTCCTACACCCTAGTTGAAGACTTTGGAGGCAATGACATTAATGAGGATGGGAGAGAAGGGGGCAGCCATGATGGGTGTAGGCTATGCTCTTCCTAGCATGTCCAAATCCAATCAACTCACCTCCCATTGATGGGAGGCCTACACACAGGCTAGGGGAGCCTCATGGACGAAAAATGCATCATCTCTTTTTCATATATTCAGCATTCACACAAGTTTTGAAGGATGGCTACCTAAGCTTAGGAGTAGTTCAAGGAGGAAGATGATGAATAGTAGATAGAAAGTTTATGTTTTTGCATGTTCTCCTTCATTTTAGTTGTAGTAAGCTTTAAATCTCTTGTAATCCTTAATTCTTACTCCTTAATGCCATTTAATTCAAGTACATTTCAAGTTTAGTCTTACATTTTAGATTTCACTATTGTTTCTTTCAAGTTTTCTTCATTTCAAGTTTTGAATTGGGTATTGAATATTTTTCTTCATAGTTTAAGTTTTCTTGTATTGAGTTAAGTTTTAATCTCTATTTCAATTCCATGTCTCTTGGCATATTGTATGTCTTTCCTTTTAGCATGAGTAGCTAGAGTTTTAGTTGGCTATTCCAAGGGGGACCTCCTCTTGGCTTTGCCATTTCAACTTATTTTCTTTTCTCCTATCGGTGTACGATGGTTTGGTTTGATTGGGTTGAGTGTGGATGTGATTGTGAGTCTTTGATATCCCATAGACTTGTCATGGGTTATGCTTCAATCCTCACTTCCATCTCGTCCCTCGCTTCCCACGAATCAATCATTCGTCTAAGCACCATTGAAGGAAGGTTTCGAGTTGACTTGGCATTCCCATTGCAATGACCTCTTCAGAGTAGCCAACTCTTGTTTTATTTCATTTTTATCAAAAACACAAACCAAAACTCAAAACATCAAAAGATTTTGCACTTTTCATTTTTCACAAAATCACCTTCACATAATTCCCTTCCTTCCCTGAGGAGATGACCTTATAATACTTTTTCAAGTAAAGCACGACACTCAAGAGTCTCTCTGCGCTTGGGGAACACTTTTGGTTCACACACACATTTCATTTCATTCTATTTTTCATCAATCCACCATTTTGTTGCCCCGTTTCTCACATCATTCCGAGAGAGAGTGACACTCCCTTCACACATAAGTCATATACACATTTGAGGGTGATGTGCGTAGATTAGGGAATACAACGAAAACAACCAAGCACACAACCACACTCATGTTAAATACCTACAAATGCGATATTTCCCGTGCTTATGAAAATGTATATATACAATTTGCAATTCTCAACATTATGCAACTAAGATCTCAATTGTAATTTTAACAACATGTTCCATGTGCACTATATGAACATTTCAATAACCATCAATAATCACAATGTCAATATATCATATGCATATACCAACATCAATCCCAAGCATGTTATTCGAAAATCTATGCCAATAACACACTTAATTCACAAGGGCACAATATAAACACAAAGCATGCCCACATAACACCATTTTCCAAGAAATTGTAAGCTAGCAATTTCTACACACCAATTCAAGCTAGAATTGATTTTTTTTACCCTTTTCGAATACGTATTTCATCAATTTAACAACAATCGACAAGTGTTATACATCTCTAACAACCTACCCATTTCATATCACAACCCTAGGTTGGAAATAAACATAGTTAGACAGAAAATCCTACCTCTTCAAGTGTAAAACAAAGGTAGAAAGTCTTCAAGAACACCAATGAAGCCTTAGCCTTTGATTTCTCCAAAATTCCATTTTTGAATCTTCAGTGAAATTCATCCTTTTGGTATGGTTACGTAGCTCTAGACGAGTAGAATAACTTTTGTCTTTGCCTTGAGTTGATTCGAGAAACTTAGCGACGTAGATCGTAGAGAGAAGGTAGAGTTTCCCTATCTTTTTATTATTTTTTGGATAATCTGATGGGTATGGGGAGAAGTTTGATTTTTCCTCCCCTAGTTATACCCTTTAAATATTTGGTACTCATCGCGCTACACTTCCCCCATTCATAGGTCCAATTTCGTCTTGAAACGATTAAATTTTATCTCGGTTCAAGTTCAAAGTATTTTTACATGAACTTCCTTTAAATTATTTACTAAATTTTGAAATTTTATTTCATATTTCATTTTTTAGGTCATGCGAAACTCGATCGCCTCGTAAAATGTAAAAAATTCAACTGTCTTTGAATTCAACGAAAATTGACTAGGTAAACTGATTTCGTGAGAAAAATCCAAAGATGAGGTCCATTTCGTCATCCTAATTTTAGAAAAATTTAGGTTTTCAACATGTACCGTAGTAACAAATTACCATTTTGCCACCTTTCATAAAAAATCAAATTTACATGCGTTTTACATTTTACCAAAAATCATGATTTTTGCCAACATCTCAAGAACAGGATTGTTGGCATCAAAGTCTTGAGGTTTGAGTTGGGTTTCAAGGAGTTTCTTCTATGTGTATTACACTTCAAGATATATGGTTCTTTTCCTAAATAGGTTTATTTCCAACTTAGGATTGAAATATGAAATGGGTAGTGTGTTAGAGATGTAATCTCATGTGTAATACATACCTAGTGTAGTTGAAATGTGGAAAATGGGTATGAGAATGGGTTAAAATCAATTCTTGCATGAATTGGGTTTTTGGTGAAATTGCTCATTTCGAATTTTAAGATGAATGTGTTGTTTGGGCAGGCTATGTTTTTACATTTATGCCTTGAAGGTATTTAATAAAGTGTCTATGTGGATTAAGTGTGTTAATTACATTGAATATGTTATAACATACTTGGGATTGATGTTATGAAACGCTAGTATATGCTTTATGGTATATTGAAATTGAGAAATTGGGAAATATTGATAGAGATTGAAATTGTTCAAAATGTGCTAATGACATTTTTTTTTAACAATTTGTGTTTTTTTTTTTGGGAGGGGGAGGGGATGGGAACTTGAACCCTTGACCTCAAGAAGGAAAAGCCTTCGTAAGGCAAGGAGTACCATTGAACTTAAGGCCCATTGGTGCTCATGACATGTTGAATTTGATGTTGTAATTGCAATTAAAAACTTGATTGTATAGTGATATGAAATGAAATTCTTCATTACTTTTGTATATGCACGAGTAGCATCACATTTGTGGGTATTTGACATGAGTGTGGGTGTGTGTGCATGATTTTGAGCCAACACCATTCTTAGTGGATGATACGTGGGCTCGGAAAAGCTAAACCAAGGTTTGACTGAGTCGTACTAGTTGCATTGAAAAACAAATGTCAGGGTTAGCAAGAAGGGCTTGATTCTCCCTAAGGTGAAAGATCCAAAAATTTCAGATACGCACTCCCGTTCATATTGAGTTTATAAAGTGTGTCAGGGTACGCGGAGTCATTAGTGGAAGTCCATAGATGTCGTGGCAGTTGAGTACCCGTTGGTGGAAGTCCATAAATACCCACCCAAAGAAAGATCCAATGATTTTTAAATTGGTCATTAGATGTTCAACATCAATAATGGGGGCTTGGAATGCCCAGATGCACATGCATTGCATTGATGTGTTATGGGGTCTGGTGGAGGACTCGGGTTGCATTGCATGTATGAGTCTCACCTCATAACATGGTATGAAATTGTGGAATTCATTATTGAATTGTATATTCTTGAATATGTTTGATTATTGTATTGCATGTGAACATTTCATTTGCATCTGGGTTGAGGAGTAGCCTTTTTAGGAAATACCCTATTGAGCGTGACTTACCCTTTATGGGAACAAGATTTCAGGATAAACAAATAGGAAGGGATGGTTCTTTCATTGCATCAATAGAAGTCTAACTAGAAAAAGATATCTCTATTACTATGAGAAGAGAATCGTTGGTTTAACAGACGAACTTCGTGGGAAAATGGACCTTTTTTCTTTGATTTTCAACAAGATTAATGAAAAAGCAACAATTCCATTCGGTTCAGTTTCAAAAAACTTGTTGGTTGCGGATTAGTTTGTTCTGAGCCACCAACGGCCTAAAATCAAAGGTGCAGGTTGATCTTTATGGTTGAGGCTGCATTCATTTATTTAACTTGACATGTGAGAAAGTGCTTGATGTATTTCTTTGTCATTCCTAACCTCCTAACATCATTCCTCAATATGTGTATGGCGAATGTGTTATAGGGAGTGTCACTCTCCCTTTGGAATGATGTCAAAAGAAAGAACAAAGGATTGGTGGAAAAATGAAACGTGTGAGTGAACAAAAATGCCTCCCAAGAGCAAGAAGACTTTTGCGTATCATGTTTTACTTAGAGGTATTCCAAGGTTGTCTCCTCGGGGAAGGATGTGAATTGTATTGAAGGTGATTTTGATAAAAACAGTGTAAAATCTTTTGTTGTTGAAATTTGGTTTGTGAATTGTATTGTGATGAAAATGAAATGGGAAACAAATGTTGGCTAATCCAAAAGGTTCACTCCAATGGGAATGCCAAGTCAACTCAAAACCTTCCTCCGATGGTGGATAGATAAACGATTGATTCATGGGAAGCGAGGAACAAGATGGAAGTGAGGATCCAAGCATAAACAATGACAAGTCTATGCAATATCAAAGGTTCACAACCATGTCCACACTCTACCCAGTAAAACAGAACCATCATACACCGAGGGGAGGAAAGAAAGTGAGTTGAAATGCCATACCCAAAGGGAGATCTCCCTTGAATTAGCCATCTTATATACTTAGCTACTCATGCATGAAGGAAAGACAATAATGTAAATGAAAGACATTGTAGAGCAATGAAGGTTGGAGCAAAGTTAATGCAAGAAAACATAAACTAAAAGAGAGTGCATTGAATACCCATTTTGCAACTAATAAATGAAGAAAGCATGAATAGCATTAATGGTAAAAGCTTGAATGGAGGACTAAACTAGAAAAAAAACTTGCAATAAATAACATTAAAGACTTCAAACAAAGCTTAGAAGATCCTTGCAATAAATTACAAGACAATGTATGAAAAGAAAATGGAAAAACATTAACTTCTCTCTCTAGCACTATTTATCTTCTTCCTTCACTCCCCCTCTCTCTATTACAATGTATATTGAAAAATGGTCTAATGTCCCCCACCAAAAACACACAATATATGTTATGTTTTTGTGATAATCACACCTCCCAACTTGAGTTTTGCTAGTCCCTAGCAAACGCTATTTCTAACCACAAGATGTAAATTACAACAAAATACATTCATACAATCACAGCATCCAACACATGCAAAATTCAAAAATCATATTACAATTACATAAGTAACTTTGGGCAATGATTAAACAAAAGAAATGTGGTCTTTCATTGAATATTTTCAAAAAAATTCTTTACAATGTGTTAAAGTTTCAAAACAAAACGGCTAAATCCTAATGACACTTCTACTGGCCAATACCAAAACCCTAACTATGTGCACTCATGATTTAAACAAAAGACCAAAAGAAGAATCTTTAGTCCACATCAGTTCTCTATCTCCCCCTCGTCATTGTCATCACCATCATCATCATCAACATCATTAACATCATCCATCTCCACAGTCACTAAAGGAACAGGAACAACAACTGAGGCTCCAACTGAAGGCTGTGAGGGGGGTGGTGGTTCTCCGAGGATAGGCTCACCCTGGAATGTATCCTCAAAGAGCCTGGTAATCATGGTAGACATCGTGTGCATAGTGGACTCCAATACATCCATACACTGTGGCATGGTATGGGCAGGAGGTGGCGGTGATGCTGAAGAAGAAGTCCCAAGATCTAACAGTTGTGGCCTCGAAGCCCTAGCTCTCTCATCCCTCTTCAGACTGTAGAAGTTGTATATGGCTCCAAATCTTGGGGGGAGCAATATATCATGTGCATAGACTTCTTCATCATCCAGTTCATAGAGGCGAGTGACAAGGCTGCCAACAGGGAAATTTGCCTTTGACTTTGCAAGTCGAGCAAATATCTTTTTTGTTTCAAATCTTTGAGTTTCAACAACAAATATCCCTTTCTTGAATTTCCAGACCACACTTCCTTGACTTTTGCGATCTCTCATATTCAGCTCAAGGAACAATCAAGGTAAGGTGGATATTTGTCATTTTCATTGGCATGGTCAAATGTATGGCATAGAAACGAATTTCAACAACAAATATCCCTTGTGATCTCTCTCTTTTTTGTTTCAAATCTTTGAGTTTCAATAACAAATATCCCTTGCTTGAATTTCCACACCACACTACCTTCACTTTTGCGATCACTCATATTCAGCTCAAGGAACAATCAAGGTAAGGTAGATATTTATCATTTTCATTGGATTGGTCAAATATATGGCATAGAAATGAATTTCAACAACAAATATCCCTTGCGATCTCTCTCTTTTTTGTTTCAAATCTTTGAGTTTCAACAACAAATATCCCTTGCTTGAATTTCCACACCACACTACCTTCACTTTTGCGATCACTCATATTCAGCTGAAGGAACAATCAAGGTAAGGTAGCTATTTATCCTTTTCATTGGCTTGGTCAAATGTATGGCATACAAATGAAGTTCAATTAGGCTCAATCACGACACAAGGGCTAATGTTTTCTCAAGAATAAGGCTAAGGCTCAAAATTTAAAAAATGGCCGAAGATCTCTTCTAGATAAGCACAGGAGAGCATTGTACATGCAAAACAAGTCAATCAACTACACACATGTACCTAGCCAAGACAAACATAATGAGATTATTGAACAAATTTGATATTGAACAAATTTGATATTGAAAAATTATTCTTTGAGTAATTGTAAGTTCCCTCCAAAAAGGATTGACACTAAAGCTCTTATGGGTCCTTACTCATCTCCATTGTTTATGTCAAGCCTAAAATATGAATCTAATCCGCAAATTGTTGAAATTACACATTCAAGGGCACATACGATTAAGTTCAAAAAATGGATACATATGTGATACTCATGCATAGGATTAATTTCTATAATGTGCTCATGTGCTCAAAGTTCAATCACAAAGATCAACATATCATCCAACCCAAACACTCTTAATAAGAGAATACAAATCAACGTTTGGATATTTTTCACAAAAAAATCAAAATTTTCACATAATTTACACTAAAGTAAACAAAAAACTGTATGGTGCGTGCAAGGTGAATTTTCACCCCAAAATTTGGTATTATCCACAAACATTGGTGTAACATGCAACTAGTGCACCTCACCCCCAACTCGATTCTTGCATTGTCCTCAATGCAGCAAAAATATATGGTATGCAATGAAGGACTACAAAAAGATGAGTAGGGTTAAAGAACACCTTGCATTTGAGCTTTTGACCAAATACCAACATCTGCAACGAAGAAAAACAATGCTATACGACAAAAGAACGTAAATAACATGAAATAAAAATAAGTAAATAAAAGTAACTGTACACTAAAAAGCAGAAAAATTAGTTATTCCTCTACAAATTCCTAATACACTGGATCTGTTAAGTCCTCTTCCACTCCTTGTCCTTTAAAACCTATGATAAAATGGCTTAAGTCTTTGACCATTGACCATGAATGTCTGACCATTCTCGGGGTTTATGACCTCCATAAGTCCTTTGGAGTAGGCCATCTTGACCAGATAAGGGCCATCCCAATGGGATCAGAGTTTGCCATTGAAAATCGAGAGACGATAATTGTACAAGAGTACTTTTTGGTCAGGCTCGAATACTTCCATACTATGGGTTGTCATGAAAGATCTTATCCCACTCTTTTGAAATTTTAGAGCTCTCATACGTGTCTGTTCGCATCTCTTCCAATTCATTCAATTCTAACTTTCTATGCTCTTTGGCCATCCTTAAATTGAAATTCAAAGTTTTTATGGTCCAATAGGCCTTGTGTTCCATCTCAACTGACAATTAGCAAGCCTTTCCATAGACAAGCTAGTAGGGAGACATGACTACGATAGTTTTGTAGGCGGTGCGGTAAGCCCATAAGACATCAATCGGTCTGCTTGACCAATCTTTTCTATTTGGGTTAACTGTCTTTTCTAAAATATTTTTGATCTCCCTATTGGCCAACTCGGCTTGACCATCACTTATCATTGCACGAGGCATCCCAAATCGTGAAAAAATGTTCTCTTTCAAGAATTTGACCATGACCCGGTGGTCATTGGTCTTGTTTGGGATAGCCTCCTCCCATTTGGACACATAGTCCACTGCCAGTAGAATACATAGATAGACAAATGGCATAGGGAAGGACCCATGAAGTCAATGGCCCAACAATTAAATATTTCTATAACAAGTACAGGGGAAAGGGACATCATGTTCCTTTGGATCACACTAACCAAATGTTGGCATCTATTGCACTCTTCACAAAATGAAATACAATCCTTTATCAGAGAGGGCCAGTAAAAACCTAACTGTAGGATTTTTGTCGAAGTTTTCTTCGCAGAGAAGTGGCCACCGCATGTCTTTGAATGGCAGAATGCAAGGACATCCCTATGTTCATTCTCCGATATGCATTTTTGTAAGACTTGGTCACCACAGTACTAGAACAAGTATGGGGTATCAAAATAAAAGTACTTCACATCCGCCATGAATCTACTTTAATCCTCTAGGCTCCACTATGGTGGTATTTGTCCTGTTGCAAGATAGTTACACAAATCATCATACCGTGGACAAATAGAATGAATTGAAAGCAATTGCTCATTAGGGAAAAATTCTGGAATAAGAATGTGCTCCTTGTCCTCTTGCACCACTAGTCAAGATAAATGGTCCGCCACCACGTTCTCCACTCTTTTTGTGTCTTTGATTGTTAGATTGAACTCTTGGAGCAAGAGCAACCACATGATAAGTCTCAGTTTGGCATCCTACTTAGACAACAAATACTTTAAAGTAGAATTATCAATATAAACAACTATCAGTGAACCAACGATGTAGGAGCGGAATTTATCCAATGCAAATACTACTGTTAGCAACTTCTTTTCTGTGGTAGTGTAATTCATTTGGGTTTCATTGAGCATTTTACTAGCGCAGTATATTATATAAGGTCTATTATCCTCCTTTTGACCGACCAATGGGCCGACCGCGTAATCACTTGCGTCGCTGATTAATAATCTAATATAGCATATTCTTATGCCCCGTTTTGGACTAATTGTGCTTTGGTGGAGTTTAAGTGATGATGTTTCAGGTCTTAAAGTGAACAAGGGTTCAAAGGCAACAAAAAGTACCTTTGAAGGCAACCACAACACATTAAGGAACAAATTGTAGAAGCTTGGAATAAGGAAGCAACGCTTGAACGTTAAATACCGTTCAAACGGTCATGAAAAATCAGGCCAGCTATTATAATCTGTGTTGCAGGCAAGACCCAAGGCCCTGGAGACTTGAGTACTACGTTCGAATGGTTATCAAAGTTCGAACGTCCAGTAAAGCAATGACAAGATTAGACTGACTGAAGACATGACATGTTGCAGACTTGCAGTCAGAAGGCCCAGGTACTTGAGTGCCACGTTCGAACGGCAACCACCGTTCAAACGCCCCTGGAATTATTGGAAATAGTAGTCAGATTCTGCAAGGACCTGGAGGGAGATTTGCACAAAGACTTGGAGGAAGATTTTCTGCAGAGAACCACGTGTCTTCTGACATAATTGGTAGGCACTGAATCCATCTGATGTTTGAACGGTAGAGAGCAAAGACAAAAAAATTGTTCAAACGCCATTTACTGTTCGAATGGTAGAGTGGTTGGCATTTCACTTTGACTTTGGCGCCCATCTCTATTCTTTTACCCCTCCGCCTGCCTTCTCATTGCCTATAAATACACTTAGTTTTGTGGAGAGAAAAGGGGGGACTTATGGGTTGAACCATTTGAGGGATTCATCACTTGGCATTTCATCACATATATCTATTTCAATTCTTGTCTTAGTCATTCTCTTTCCTAGAAGAAGTGGGGATTTTAGATTCCCAATCATTTTTCTTTACATTAATGTTTACATTTACACTTACTTAAGAGTTGTAGTTTCTTTAATTACTTCAAGTCTTTACATTTATGCTTTGTTTTAATTCAAGTCTTTACATTTATGTCTTTATTTACTTTTAGTCTTAACATTTATGTTCTTACATAAATGCTTTTATTTATGTCTTCTTGCTTAGAGGAGTGAAACTCTTCCACTTTTTTAGAGCTTTACCAAAGCCGTAAAAGGTGGAATGTGATTCACTCATTCTTCGTTGAAGATTAGCTCCTTGTTAATTGTACCTTTACTTTGATAAGTCCTCTACTTAGAGGGATGAGCATCACTCACTTTTCTATCTTTACCAAAGCTATGAAGAGTGAGTAGTTTCACTTTCACTCTTTAGTAAGAGGTGAAGAGTATGTATTGATTATCCGAAAGTTATATGATGCTTTGTTCTAATGCTTAACGTTTACATCCCCTTGCTTATTGGATGATTGATTGCATCTAGCAAAGCTAAGGTATCTTGTATAATCGAAAGTCTTTCTATGACACGGATGACTCTTGCATGGAAAGACTCCTCGTTTCAAGGCAAGTACCCCAGCTAGATCTTCATGACTATCCTTTAATCATCCCCATTAAGGAGCTTATTTAAACGAATGGAATATTAAAATCGTGGTTGGATGTCATGTGGGAGCACTTTCTTGTTTGTGGATGCGATGACTCTCGGTGTAAACAATTCTTGTAGATCTCTATAAGACATTGGAACCACAATTTTAATTATCCATCTTCATCTTTCCATTAACTTGCTGTTGACACGAGAGTTAATTGAGTTATCAAGCATAAATATAATACACCGGATAATTGACCACATATCTCAATCCTCGAACTAAAGAGTGACTTTCCTGCCATTTGAATTCATCTTATATTTTGTCTAGAAAATTTCTTGGAAAGAATTCAATATTTTGTTCAAGAAAGCTTCCACCATCCACAACTTAAAAATCTCAAAGGATGCAATCAATTGGTCTCTATTACCTTCTACTTTGAAACACCAAAATTACTAGTTCCCTGTTGATTCGACTCCGGAATCAAACCGAATTATTACTACAACTTAACCGCCTGCACTTGGGTATACACATTTCAGATCAAGTCAAGTTTTTGGTGCTGCTGCCGGGGAGCTTTGTAAAAGTGTTTTGCAGGTAAAAGGTAAAAAGGCCTTTCCTTTTTTTTTTTTTTGTATATATTCGTCTGTTTACTGTAAATAATTTTTTTTTGTTTCCATTTATTTTATGTCTGAGAACGCTCCTCACTATAAAAATTTGCTGGCATAATCTTTTGGATCTGTGAACCAATCTGAACCAAATTCACCAAGATCAATAGCAGACTCTTGTGAGAGTATTATGGCAAATATTAATAGAAATAGAGAAGTTCCCATGAGGGAAGATGAGGTGCCTAACATTCAAACTTTGAGGGATTACTTAAATCCAACAAGAAATACTGTCTCCTCGTGTTTTGTATTTCCTCTAGATGCACCCCCTTTACTATAAAGCCGGGGACGGCACAGTTGGTGCCGGTTTTCTATGGATTAGATGCTAAAAATTCATATTCACATATGAAAAACTTTGAAGAAGTGTGTGGAACATTTCAAGACAATTCTGAACTTGCCAAGATAAAACTTTTTCCTTTCTCTCCAAAGGACAAAGCTAAACAATGACTAAATTCTTTAAAATCTCTTTCCATGCCAACTTGGCAGATCTTTCAAAATGAATTTTTCAGAAAATTTTTTCCCTTACATTGGACTAACACTCTCAAAAGGCAAATCATGAATTTTTCGATAAAAGAAAGGAAAACATTTTACCAAAGGTGGGAAAGATTTAAAGAACTACTCCAAGCCTATCCACTCCATACTTTTGAAAATTGGACTCTAGTAGGATTCATCTATGACTCCTTACCCACTAGACTGCGTTAGTTTGTTGAAATGATAGCCCAAGGAGAATTTGTGGGTAAAAGTCCAGAGGAGGCATTCTATTTCTTTGATACTATATCTGATAGTTCTCATATGTGAGATTCAGCCCCTACCACTAGTGAAGCTAGACCATCCACTTCCCAAGGGGGAAAGTATATCTTGAGAGAAGATGATGACCTGAGAGCAAAAATGTCCACTTTATCTCGAAAGCTTGAAGCTTTAGAGATGAAAAATATACATCAAGTCGAATTGGGCCCTCCCACAGAACAAGTGTGTGGGATTTGTGCATTGACAGGACATCCTACCGGGGAATGTCCTACCATACCTGCATTCAAAGAAGTCTTGTTAGAACAAACAAATGCAATCTCCAATTTCAACAAGCCTTACTCCAACCCATACTCTGAAACATACAACCCAGGGTGACAAAACCATTCGAACTTCAGTTGGAGGAACACACAACCAATTCCCATAAACCAACCACAAAACTCACAACCACTATCTCAAGGAGCTCCTACATACCAACTATACCAGCTATACCAACCACCACACAAAAGGAACCTTGAAGATACACTGAACCAGTTCATGCAGACTCAAATGAACTTCAATGCACATTCTACCCAGTCTTTCACTGAGTTCAAAGCACAGACCACCCACTCCTTGGAAGATCTTAAAAGCCACATTCAAAGGCTGAGCTAATCCATAAGCACACAAGAAAAGGGCAAGTTTTCTGCCCAACCAAAACCTCCGCAAGATCAAGCTCAAGTTGTCACTACATTGAGAAGTGGAAAGGTGATTGACAAAACAATCAGAGATATGCTATTTCCAAAATCAAAATCTGATGTCATCCCAGTCAACCCATCAATTGAGCCTAAACTTGTGAGTGAACAAGATCCAGAACCTTCTAGGGAAAGAGAACCTTCATGTCCAATTTTCGTTTCTTTTTCGCATAGACTCAAGGCTACCCAAAAGATGAACCATCAGCCTGAAATTTACTAGCTTTTCAAGCAAGTAAAAATCAACATCCCACTTCTGGATGCAATCCAACAAGTACCATCTTATGCCAAGTTTCTAAAAGACTTGTGCACAATCAAGAGAAGCCAGAATGTTTTTAAAAAAAAGCCTTTCTAACAGAACAAGCCAGTGTCTTGCAACAATGTAAAACCCTCCAAAATACAAGGACCCTGGATGTCCAACTGTCTTATGTGTCATTGGAGATTTTAGGATAGAACAAGCACTGTTAGACCTTGGAGCTAGTGTAAATCTGCTACCTTACTCTGTCTATCAACAGTTGGGTCTAGGTGAACTCAAATCGACTTGTGTCACACTCCAGTTAGTGGACAGATCTGTCAAAATCCCTAGGGGCATTGTTGAAGATGTACTTATCCAAGTGGATAAATTTATCTTTCCTGTTGACTTCATTGTTCTAGATACTCAACCAACATTACATTCAGAGAATCAAATTTTTCTCATTCTTGGTCGACCCTTCCTAGCGACTTCTAATGCACTAATCAATTACAGGAATGGGGTCATGAAATTAACTTTTGGGGATCTGACTCTTGAACTGAATATTTTCAATATTGCTAAACACCCAGGAGGGGATGAGGATGAAGGGAAAGTAAATTCCACTGAATCTTTGATACAAAACATCTGAGTGACATGTTCTATGAAGATATGACTGACTCACCTCTGATTGAGTTTGACTCATCTGAGTCAAATCCATAAAGTTTCCCTACTCATTTTGTTGAGACATGAGCTCCCAAATTCGAGGAACTTTCATCAAAGGACACAAAGCTAATCTTATCAATTGACAGGCCACCAAAGCTTGAATTAAAACCTCTCCCATCAGATCTCAAGAATGAGTATTTGGGAGAAAACAAGTCATACCCAGTGGTAATCTCATCTAAGCTCATAGACGTGCAAGAGTCTAAACTAATTGAAGTTCTTAAAAAACATAAAAGCACCATTGGGTGGGCCATCTCTGACTTGAAAGGTATAAGTCCGTTGATCTGCAATCATGCAATATATCTTGAAGAAGACTCAAAACCTTCCCGTCAAATGCAGAGATGACTGAACCCTCACATGAAGGAAGTCGTGAGAACAGAGGTACTCAAACTCTTAGATGCATGAATAATCTTTCCCATCTCCGATAGCAAATGGGTAAGTCCAACCCAAGTTGTACCCAAAAAGTCTGGGGTCACAGTGGTAAAAAACGATGCCAATGAACTAGTGCCAACTCGAGTCACAGGATGGCGAATGTGCATTGATTACTGAAAATTGAATTTGGTAACTAGGAAAGACCATTTTTCCCTCCCATTCCTTGACCAAGTTCTAGAAAGAATTGCATGCCATGAATTTTACTGTTTCTTGGATGGATATTCCGGGTATAATCAAATTAAGATTGCCTTAGATGATCAGGATAAAACCACATTCACATGTCCCTTTGACACCTTTGCATTTAAAAGAATACCTTTTGGACTTTGTAACGCTCTAGCAACATTCAAAGGTGCATGCTAAGTTTGTTTAGTGACATGGTTGAAAAAATTTTAGAAATATTTATGGACGATTTCTCTATCTATGGTGACTCATTTGATCTATGTCTAACAAACTTAGACAAAGTTTTAATAAGGTGTAAAGAATCTAATTTGGTGCTTAAATGAAAAAAATTTTATTTCATGGTAACACAAGGCATTGTCTTAGGTCACATTGTGTCGTCTGAGGGCATGAAAGTTGACAAGGTAAAAATTGATCTAATTGAAAATCTGCCAGCACCCAAGACTATAAAGGATGTCCGATCATTTCTAGGACATGCAGGTTTTTACAGGAGATTCATAAAATACTTCAGTACTATAGCCAAACCCATGTGTCATCTCTGAAGTTAGGATGTAACCTTTGACTGGAATGAAGCTTGCCAGCAAGCTTTCGAGAAGTTAAAGGGCATGTTAATTTCTGTCCCAATAATGCAACCCCCTCACTAGACTCTACCCTTTGAACTAATGTGTGATGCAAGTGATTATGCTGTAGGTGTTGTATTAGGGCAAAGAAAAGATAAGAAACCCCATGTAATCTACTATGCAAGCAAAACTTTGAATGATGCTTAAATGAATTATTCAACAACTGAAAAGAATTGCTTGCTGTAGTTTTTGCTTTGAAAAAATTTCGTTCTTATCTTGTTGGGTCTTTTGTTACTGTATTCACTGACCATGCAGCCCTAAAATTCTTGCTCACAAAGAAAGATGCCAAACCAAGGTTGTTAAGGTGGATACTTTTACTTCAAGAGTTTGAATCTTGTCATTAAAGATATGAAAGAAGTCAAAAATGTGGTGACAGACCATCTGTCCAGATTAACTTATGAACTCCATGAGGATGGACTGTCAATCAATGAGAAATTTCCTGTTGAACAACTATTCATAATTGATGAAACCCTATGGTATGCAGACATTGCTAATTACCTAGCTACTGGAACACTCCCTCCGTCATTTACTCCATTGGACAAAAAGAAATTTTTGGGGGAGGTTCGTAACTTCTTCTGGGAAGATCCCTATGTATTCAAATATTGTAAGGATCAGATCATAAGACGTTGTATCTCAGCTCAGGAAAGCAAACAGGCAATATCATTTTGTCATTTTGAAGCATGTGGTGGCCACTTTTCATCAAGTAAAACTGCTGCAAAAATCCTGAAGTGTGGTTTTTATTGGCCCACACTTTTTAAAGATGTCCACGCCTTTTGTTTAACATGTGATAGATGTCAAAGGTTAGGAAATATTTCAAAAAAAAATATGATGCCCTTAAACCCAATTCTGGTAATTGAAAATTTCGACTACTGGGGCATCGATTTTATGGGACCATTCCCACCTTCCTTTGGCTATCTATACATTTTAGTGGCAGTAGAATATGTATCCAAATGGGTTGAGACAATTTCATGCCGAAATAATGATCACTAAACGGTGATAAAATTTTTAAAAGAAAATATTCTGTCCCGGTTTGGAATTCCTAAAGCAATCATAAGTGATGGTGGTTCTCATTTTTACAATCGTCTCTTCTAGAATTTGATGAAAAAGTATATGATTTTTTACAAAGTTACAACCCCTTATTACCCACAAATTAGTGGACAGGCCGAATTAGCTAATCGGGAGATTAAATTAATTTTAGAAAAAACGGTAAACCCAAATCGTAAAGATTGGTCGTCAAGACTGACTGATGCACTCTGGGTATATTGTACTGCTTTTAAAACCATTTTGAGCATGTCACCTTATCGATTAGTCTATGGAAAACCTTGTCACCTACTTAACGAATTGAAACATAGGGCATACTAGGCCATTAAAGCAATGAATTTTGACCTGGACATGGCTGGACTTTCAAGAAAACTTCAGATAAATGAAATCTTATGAAAATGCTAAAATTGAAAAGAACATAATGAAAGTTTTCCATGACAAGAACATTTTACGAAAATCTTTTGAGCCTTCCTAAAAGGTCCTATTGTTTAATTCAAGACTCCATCTCTTTCCTGGTAAGTTAAAATCAAGATGGACTGAACCTTATATTGTAAAAAATGTGTTTGATCATGGAGCAATAGAAGTGAAAAACCCATCAAACGGTAATATCTTTATTGTTAATGGCCAGAGGTTGAAACCATTTTTGGAGGACTTTGTTAAAAATGTGGAAACCATTGTTTTAAAGGAACCCGAATATCCCTCCGAGAATTGCGCCTGCCGACACTCAAAAGGAACGGATCAGGTAAAAACCCGACTCAAGGAGACACCATCATGAGACCCCCACCATTTTTTTCTACCTTTCCCATCTGTCTCCATTGAGCCCTCCACCACCGCCCTTTTTCTTTCTTTCCTTCTTCTTTTTATTCTTCTTTTTCTTCCTCGTTTTCTGTCCTGCTTTGTTCTTTCTTCTCCTTCTTAATTTTCTTCTTCCTTTGTTTGCAAAACCGACCATAACCAAGTGAAATCATGTCCACGTACCCCAAAGAGCAGATCCTATTCTAATGTTGTATATTATTTTACTCCAGTTATGTATAGGTATATTGCTACTTTTTACAATCACATACAAGCCTTACTTGCCTAACCAAGGCCAAGATCTGAACCAAAAGGATTAATGGTTGCATTTGGATTTGTAGGTATTTGAAGAAGCACGGGTCACTGCAGTTCAACCTCATTTCCAAGATCCATACTGGTAAATTCAAAACATTGGGGACAATGTTCAGTTCAGGTTAGGGGGTGTGAGAACCTATTGTTAATATTTTGCCTGTGTTTTGTTTTTGTATCCCTGTCATAAAATTTTTAAATTTTTGTTATTAATTGTTGTTGCCTTGCTATATCTGTAGGTCAGTTTAAATTGTCTTTGTGACTGACAGGCGTTAAAGAACCGGATAGTGAGTCTTAAAGCTTAGGAATCATAGATGTTAAAATTTTTTGGTTTAGTCTAAGAGCTCTACGCACTTTTCCATCTAATGAGCATACTGTGATCATGAGAAAAACAAGACTGGTAAAAAAAAATGAGATCCGAGAACAGCAAGCAAAACCTCTCTATGGCAGAAGCACTTTTGCTAAACGTCGTCGTGCCAAGAGACTTGGTGTCGGGTATTTCATGATAAAAGATACAATCAGTGCTCTGAACTGATTTTTGGTCGTGCACTCGATCGATTAGACTGGATAGTGAATGGGTAGAGTAAAGATTATCCTAACACGTCATCCTATTCCGGTGTTATGCTTAGCCGATTTGTACGACAAGAGATAGGAAGAGTCATTGGTAGTTCGAGCTACACAGAGGATGACTCGGATTAAGATTGTTGTCTGACAAATTGTGAAAAATTTGTGCTTTAAGGAATGAAAGCCAATGATCCGAATTTTGGTAAATAGTTTGCAATTCCTTTTTATTTTTTGTACATATTTTTCTGTTGTTACAATGAAAATATGGGCCGAGTAAGGAATGTCCTAAAAGACCAACCTCAAGCGTGGGTGGGGATTTATCCTGAGACAAAATGAATTTTTACTTTGAACTTGTGATGTTTAACTGTCTCTTAGTGTATGTAGTGTAATAGAGGAACATTTTAGTTTTGGTTTAACGTTCAAACGTTTAGGACCGTTCAAACGTGTGATGCTTGCAGTACTTTGTGACTTATGACTTCTCTGATGAAAACACTATTGAAAACATAAAGTACTGGGAGCATTCACCGTTCGAATGCCCTTTACCATTCGAACGATCGTTTAAAATTTTCATTTCACGTTCGAACGTTTATATCGTTCGAACGGTACGACGCATAGTATAAAAACCTGAACGTCTGATTCATTTCAAAATCTGCAAAACCTCTCCAACCCTAGAGCTTGGTCCTCACTTCCCATATTTCAATCTACCTTCAAAACCCAGGAAACCCTAATTCGACCATCCCCAACCCATCTCCAGCTCAAAAACTACAACAACACACCAGAAAACCCAAAGTTTCAGAGCCCTCTCCAGGCTGCCACCGTTCGAACGACATGCCTCGAATGAAAATACCTGCTAGGCATGATCCACCAATAAACCAAGAGCCCAACTGGGTTGAGGAGGTGATCCAAGAAGGACAAGGCAAGGAGAGGAGGAAGAGGTACGACCGTACCAGGTTCCCAAGCACTCTAAAAAAGGAAAGGTATGAAAATTTCTTTAAAAATCAAGCTGTGGTGTGTGAGAGAGACATTGTAGTCTCTGATTTTGCTGAATTGGGTTTGCAGGAAGAGATGAAGAAAAGAGAATGGGTATGGCATTTGAAGAATGAGGGGAGGGCCATTGTTGATTTGGTGTAGGAGTTTTACTCCAACGCTGAAATCATCAAAATGACACCATAAAGACCAATGTACAGGGAAACCATATCAATGTGGATGAGGCGTATGATTGGTACTCAATTATAACATTTCATTGTGCTTCTTTTGGACTAATTAAACTTTGATGAAGTTTAAATGGTGATGTTTCAGGTGCTAAAGTGAGAAAAAGGATTAAGGATTTCAAATAAAACATTTAAGTGAAACTACAGCACTTTAAGGAACAAAGGTGGATAAGCTTGAGGATAGCATCACCGTTCGAACGGTGGTTAACGTTCGAATGCCCCCATGAACCAGGAAGATGAGACAAAGGTGCGTTGCAGACAGACCCTGAAGATTAAAGCCAAACGTTCGAACACTAAGACACGTTCAAACGCATCATCACGTTCGAACGCCATTCCACGTTCAAATGACACTGGAAGCACTGACATGATCAGATCGACTGAAATACATAGCGTGTGTTGACTTCCAAGCCAGAAGAATGATCCTCAGGCACATGAACGCCATGATCAAACACTTTCTGAATTATTTGAGGACCCTGACTGCTGCAAGGAGTTGGTGAATGACCCTGGCAAAAGGCTGCAACCCATGTGAAAGCCAGAAGTTCAACGTTCAAATTATAGGGCAAAAACGACCTTCACGTTCGAATGGAAGGGACCGTTCGAACGTTCCCACTAACAGACTGCAAATTGTCTGATTTTTTGACTGCACTCCAGATTTTTTACCTTGATTCGTCCAGCACTGTTCTTTCACCCCTCCCTTGCTCTTCCCTGCCTATAAATACTCCCTTTTTGGGAGCTTTGAGGGAGACTTTGGGGAGGAGACATCAAGATCTCTTCTCTTGAAGAATAGATAGTCTCTATATGTAG
The DNA here is from genome assembly GCA_023539305.1 of Ilex asprella. Lineage (NCBI taxonomy): Eukaryota > Viridiplantae > Streptophyta > Magnoliopsida > Aquifoliales > Aquifoliaceae > Ilex > Ilex asprella. The sequence goes on from CM042192.1 coordinate 25,271,628, forward strand.
TATTTTATTTTAATTCAAGTCTTTACATTCTAGCTCTTTTAATTCAAGTCTTTATTATAGTTGGGAAGTTCAATTCCCTACTTGTCTTTATCTTTATTATAGTTGGGAAGTTTAATTCCCTACTTGTATTGTTAAATTCATGCACTTTATGTTCTTATCTTTACATTAATGTTCTTACTTTCTAGCTTTAGTTTACTTTCTTTCACTTCCATTGCTTGAGTATCTTCATCTTAGAGGAGTGAAACTCTTCCACTTTTCTAAAGCTTTACCAAAGCTAAGAAGAGTGGAACGTGATTCACTCATTCTTCGTCGAAGATCAACCTCGGAGTTACTCTACTTGGAGGGATGAGTACCATTCACTTTCTAGCTTTACCCAAGCCATGAAGAGTGAGTAGTCCTCATTCACTCTTTATGGAGAGGTGATGAATATGTAATGAACATCCGGATGTTATACTTGTGCATTTTCTTTCATACTTCAATGCTTTATTTACTTGATTATTGGGAAATTGGTTGCGTAAAGCAAAACTAGGGTACTTTGCATAACCAAAGGATAATTCTATGATCCAGATGACACCTACATAGAAAGATCCGTTGGTTCAAGGCAAGCATCCTAGTTAAAGTATTTTGTGTAACCTATGGGTATTCCTATGGTAAATGGATGACTCCTGCTAGAAAGATCCATAGTGTGAGACAAATACTCCGGGCTAAAACTTCATTACTACTGTTCCAATCTCCATCTCCATTGCACTTTATGAAATGGATGGAGCTTTAACCCAGTCCATCCTTACCTTCCGATTAACTTACTGTTGACACGGGAGTTAATTGAGTTATAAAGCACAAGTGTAATACACCGGATAATTCATTGCATATTCTGAACTTCGAACTAAAGAGTGACTTTAATTTCATTTGAATCTTATATTTTGTCTAGAAAAACTCTCTTGAAAAGAATTCCGTATTCTATTCAAGAAAACTCTCACATCTCACAAAATCTCAAAAAGGTTACAATCAATTGGTCTTCATCACTGCCCACTTTGAAACACTAGGCAACAAAATTTCCTGTGGATTCGGCTCTGGACTCAAACCAGATTATTACTACAACTTGACCGCCTGCACTTGGGTGTACACATTTGGGATCAAGTCAAGTTTTTGGCGCCGTTGCCGGGGAGTATTTGGTAAAAGTGTTAAACAGGTAAAAAATGGTAAGACTTTTCCTTTCTGTATATATTCTTGGTTGCTGTAAATAATTTGTTTCTTTTTATTTTATTTTATGTCTGAAGACGCTCTTAACCATAACAATTTGCCAGGAGAATCTTCTGGGTCTGTGAACCAATCTGAACCAAATTCACCTAGATCAATAGTAGACTCGTGTGAGAGTAACATGGCAAATAATGATAGAAATGGAGACGTGCCTCTACGGGAGGAAGAAGTGCCTAACACTCGAACTTTGATGGATTGCTTGAATCCCACAAGAAATAGTGCACCCTCGTGTTTTGTATTCCCTCCAGATGCTCCCCCCTTACTGTAAAGCCGGGGACAACTCAGTTACTACCAAAATTTAATGGATTAGCGACAGAGAATCCATACTTGCATATAAAAGATTTTGAGGAAGTGTGTGGAACATTCCAAGATAATTCTGAATTGGCCAAGATGAAACTTTTTTCTTTCTCTATAAAGGATAAAGCTAAACAATGGCTAAATTCTTTAAAAGCTTCTTCCATGCCTAACTGGCAAACCTTCCAAAATGAATTTTTTAGAAAATTTTTTCCCCTTACATAGGACCAATACACTCAAAAGGCAAATCATGAATTTTTCGGTCAAAGAAGGAGAAACTTTTTATCTAAGTTGGGAGAGATTCAAAGAACTACACCATGCCTGTCCTCATCACTCTTTTGAAAATTGGACCTTAGTGGGATTTTTCTATGATTCGTTGCCATCTAGACTGCCTCAATTGGTTGAAATGATGGCACAAGGAGAATTTATGAGTAAAAGTCCGGAGGAGGCATTCAATTTCTTTGACACCATATCTAATAGTTCTCAGATGTGGGACTCAGCCTCCCCGACCACTGTCGAATCCAAACCATCGACTTCCCAAGGGAGAAAGTATGTCTTGAGAGAATATGATGACTTGAGAGCAAAAATGTCCACCTTGTCTCAAAAGCTTGAAGCTTTAGAGATGAAAAAAATTCATCAGGTAGATATCATCCCTCCCACAGAACAAGTATGTGGAATCTGTGCATTGACAGGACATCCTACTGGGGACTGTCCTACTATCCCTGCATTCAAAGAAGTCTTGTTGGAAAAAACAAATACAATCTCCAATTTCAACAAGCCTTACTCCAACCCATACTCTGAAACATACAATCCAGGGTGGCGAAACCACCCGAATTTCAGTTAGAGGAACACAGAACCAATTCCCATGAATCAACCTCAAAATCCACAGCCACCACCTCAGGGACCTCCTGCATATCAACCATACCAGCCACCACACAAAAGGAACCTTGAAGATACACTGAACCAGTTTATGCAAACCCAAATGAACTTCAATACCCATTCCACTCAGTCCTTCACTGATTTCAAATCACAAACCACTCAATCCTTCGAAGATCTCAAAAGCCACATTCAGAAGTTGACTCAATCCATGGTTACACATGAGAAAGGCAAATTTCCTGTCCTACCAAAACCTCCACAGGATCAAGCTCAGGCTATCACCACACTGAGAAGTGGTAAGGTAATTGACAGGACCGTAATAGACATGTTATTTCCAATACCAAGACCGGAGTCAATACCAATCAACTCATCAGTTGAGCCTGAAAAAGAACCTAAAATTGAAGAAGATCCTGAGCCAATAATTGATCAAGAACCAGAGCAATCAAAGGAAGAAGAACCCTCATGTTCTATTTCTACTCCTTTCCCTCATAGACTCAAACAAAAACAGGAGGTGAATAACCAAGCTAAAATTTACGAGCTCTTCAAGCAAGTAGAAATCAACATCCCACTTCTGGATGCAATCCAACAGGTTCTATCTTATGCCAAGTTTCTAAAAGACTTGTGCACAGTCAAGAGAAGCCAGAATGTCAAAAAAAGAGCATTTTTGACAGAACAAGCCAGTGCCCTGCTTCAGTGCAAAACCCCTCCAAAATTCAAGGACCCTAGATGTCCAACTGTTTCTTGTGTCATCGGAGACTTCAAAATTGAACAAGCACTTCTAGTTCTCGGAGCCAGTGTCAATCTATTGCCCTATTCTGTTTACCAGCAATTGGGCTTGGGAGAACTGAAACCCACAAGTATTTCACTTTAGTTGGTCGATAGATCTGTCAAAATCCCTAGGGGTATTGTAGAAGATGTACTTGTCCAAGTGAATAATTTTGTCTTTCCTATGGACTTCATTGTTCTAGATACTCAGCCAACATTACATCCAGATGATCAAATTCCCATTATTCTTGGTCTACATTTCTTAGCAACGTCTAATACTCTGATCAATTGCAGGAATGGAGTAATGAACTTAACTTTTGCGAATAAGACTCTTGAGCTGAATATTTTCAAGATTGCCAAACATCCCGGTGAGAATGAAGAGGAAGGGGAAGTAAACCTCATTGAATCATTAATCCATGAACATCTGAGTGACACATTGTGTGTAAATCTGACCGAAACATCTCTGATAGATCCCGACTCATCTAAGTCACATCCACAAAGCTGCCATACTCATACTGTTGAGAAATGGACACATAGATTCGAGGAATTATCATCAAATAGCACAAAGCCATTCTCATCAAGTGATAAGCCACCAAAGCCTGAATTGAAACCTCTCCCATCTGATCTCAAATATTCATTCTTAGGGGAAGACGAATCATACCCAGTGGTAATTTCATCCAAGCTAACAATTTTACAAGAGTCTAAACTGATCACAGTTCTTAAAAACATCAAAAAACCATTGGATAGACCAGCGCTGACTTCAAAGGTATAAGTCCATTAATCTGCAATCATGCTATATATCTTGAAGAGGACTCAAAACCCTCTCGTCAAATGCAGCGACGGCTGAATCCACATATGAAGGAAGTTGCGAGAACTGAGGTGCTCAAACTCATATGATGCAGGAATCATCTTTCCCATCTCCGATAGCAAATGGGTAAGTCCAACTCAGGTAGTGCCCAAAAAGTCTGGAGTCACAGTGGTCAAAAATGATGCAAATGAATTAGTGCCAACTCGAGTCGTCATTGGATGACGAATGTGTATTGACTATCGAAAACTCAATTTAGTGACTAGGAAAGACCATTTTTTCCTTCCTTTTCTTGATCAGGTTCTAGAAAGAATTGCTGGTCATGAATTTTATTGTTTCCTGGATGGATATTCTGGATATAATCAAATTGAGATTGCCTTAGATGACCAGGAGAAAACCACATTTACATGCCCCTTTGGCACGTTTGCATTCAAAAGAATGCCATTTAGACTTTGTAACGCTCCTGCAACATTCCAGAGATGCATGTTAAGCTTATTCAGTGACATGGTTGAGAAATTCTTGGAAGTCTTCATGGATGATTTTTCCGTATATGGTGACTCTTTTGACTTATGTTTAGCTAATTTAGAAAAAGTTCTGATAAGGTGTGAGGAAGCCAATCTGGTGCTTAACAGAGAAAAATGCCATTTTATGGTAACACACGGCATTGTCCTAGGTCACATTGTGTCGTTTGAGGGCATGAAGGTTGATAAGGCTAAAATAGATTTAATTAGAAATTTGACTGCCCCTAAGACTGTAAAGGATGTCCGGTCATTCCTAGGATATGCAGGTTTTTATAGGAGATTCATTAAAGATTTCAGTACCATTGCCAAACCAAGGTGTCATCTTTTGAGTCAGGATATAATCTTTGATTGGAATGAAGCATGCCAAAAAGCCTTTGACAAATTGAAAGGCATGTTAATCTCCGTCCCAATAATGCAACCACCTAACTGGAACTTACCCTTTGAGCTAATGTGTGGTGCAAGTGATTATGCTATAGGTGCTGTATTGGGACAAAGAAAGGATAAGAACCACATGTAATCTACTATACAAGTAAAACTTTAAATGACGCTCAAATTAATTATTCAACAACTGAAAAGGAATTACTTGCTGTAGTGTTTACTTTGGAAAAATTTCGTTCTTATCTTGTTGGATCTTCTGTTACTGTATTCACTGACCATGCAGCCCTAAAATTTTTACTCACAAAGAAGGATGCAAAACCAAGGCTTTTAAGATGGATACTCTTACTCCAAGAGTATGATCTTGTATTAAGGATAAAAAAGGCGTTGAAAATATGGTGGCAGACCATCTGTCCAGACTAACCTATGAATTTCATGAGGGATGGATTGCCAATCAATGAGAAATTCTCGGATGAACAACTGTTCATGATTAATGAGACCCCATGGTACGCAGATATTGCTAATTTCTTAGCCATTAGAACACTCCCTCCATCATTCACTCCCATGGCTAAAAAGAAATTTTTGAGGGAGGTTCGTAACTTCTTTTGGGAAGATCCATACGTATTCAAATACTGTAAGGACCAGATCATAAGACGTTGAATCCCAGCTCATGAAAGAAAACAGGTGATATCATTTTGTCACTTTGAAGCATGTAGAGGCCATTTGTCATCAAAGAAAATCGCTGCAAAAATTTTGCAGTGTAGATTTTATTGGCCCATACTTTTAAAAGATGTCCATATATTTTGCTTAACATGTGATAGATGCCAAAGATTGGGAAGCATTTTAAAAAGAAACATGATGCCCTTAAATCATATTCTAGTGATTGAAAATTTTGACTGTTGGGGCATCGATTTTATGGGACCATTCCCCCTTCCTTTGGCTATCTTTACATTTTAGTGGCAGTAGACTATGTTTTCAAATGGGTTGAGGAAATTCTATGCCGAAATAATGATCACCAAATAGTGATCAAGTTTTTAAAAGAAAACATTCTGTCCCGGTTTGGAATTCCTAAGGCAATCATAAGTGATGGGGGTGCTCATTTTTACAATCGTCCTTTCTGAAATTTGATGAAAAAATATTTGATTTTTCACAAAATTGCAACCCCTTATCCCCCACAGACTAGTGGGCAGGCAGAATTAGCTAATCGAAAAATCAAATTAATTTTAGAAAAAATGGTGAATCCAGATGGCAAAGATTGGTCATCAAGACTAACCGACGCACTCTGGGCATACCGCACTGCTTTCAAAACAATTTTGGGCATGTATCCCTACCGATTAGTTTATGGAAAGCCATGTCACCTACCTGTAGAGTGGGAACAAAGGGCATACTGGGCCATTAAAGCAATGAATTTTGACATGGACAAGGCTGGACTGTCAAGAAAACTTCAGATAAATGAATTGGAAGAATTGAGAAATGAAGCATATGAAATGCTAAAATTGCTAAAATCAGGATGAAAAATTTTCATGACAAAAATATTGTACGAAAATCTTCTGAACCTCTATAAAAAGTCCTGTTGTTTACTTCGAGACTACGCCTCTTCCCGGGTAAGTTAAAATCAAGATGGACTGGACCTTAAATTGTCAAAAAGGTGTTTGATCATGGAGCAATAGAAGTGGAAAACCCACATAACAGTAATATCTTTACTGTTAATGGTTAGAGGTCAAAATCATTTTTGGAAGACTTTGTTAAAAATGGAAACCATTAACTTAATGGAACCCGAATATCACTCCGAGAATCACGCCTGCCGACACTCAAAAGGATCGGATCAGGTAAAAGCCCGACCCGAGGAGACACCATCATGAGACTCCCACCACCCTTTCCCATCATTTCCCATCTGTCAGCATTGAGCTCACCCCACACCCACCTATTTCATTGCCAAACACCCCGCCTATTTCTTCACTCCTCTTCTCCATTGTCTTTTGCCATCCTCGTTTCGCTTTCTTTCTTTTTTCGTTTTCTGATAGTTTTCAGATTTCTTCGCCTTCAACTTCTTTCCCGTTTTTCTGCGAATCCGACCATACCCAAGCGAAACCATGTCCATGTATGCTGAAGATCAGACCTCCATTGTCATAATTTACATTGTGTTACTCTACTTTTGTATGGGTATTCTGATGTTATTCGCAATCACACATAAGGGTTACGAACCCAACTTTGATTCTGATATGCACAAAGAGGATTAATGGTTACGTTTTGGTTTGTAAGGTTTGGCAAATGAACTGATCTGCACCTTTCAGCTTCACCTCCAAGATCTTCAACTGGTAAATTCGAAACATTGGGGACAATGTTCATTTCAGGTTGGGGGTGTGAGAACTTGTAGTTCATATTTTGCCTGGGTTTTATTCTTGTACCTATGTCAGAAAAATTTTAAATTTTTGTTGTCTTTCTATATCTGGGAGTCAGTTTAAATTGTCTTTGTGACTGACAGACGTTAAAGAACCAGATAGTGAGTCTATGAATTATGGATGTTAAACTTTTTTGGTTTAGTCTAGGAGCTCTACGCAATTTTCCATCAGATGTGCATAATGTGATCATGAGAAAAGCAAGGCT
>CM042192.1:25284127-25311218 GCA_023539305.1 Ilex asprella
TTTGACTGCACTCCAGATTTTTTACCTTGATTCGTCCAGCACTGTTCTTTCACCCATCCCTTGCTCTTCCCTGCCTATAAATACTCCCTTTTTGGGAGCTTTGAGGGAGACTTTGGGGAGGAGACATCAAGATCTCTTCTCTTGAAGAATAGATAGTCTCTATATGTAGTATTTTATTTTAATTCAAGTTTTTACATTCTAGCTCTTTTAATTCAAGTCTTTATTATAGTTTGGAAGTTCAATTCCCCACTTGTCTTCATCTTTATTATAGTTGGGAAGTTTAATTCCCTACTTGTATTGTTAAATTCATGCACTTTATGTTCTTGTCTTTACATTAATGTTCTTACTTTCTAGCTTTAGTTTAATTTCTTTCACTTCCATTGCTTGAGTATCTTCATCTTAGAGGAGTGAAAATTTTCTACTTTTCTAAAGCTTTACCAAAGCTAAGAAGAGTGGAACGTGATTCACTCATTCTTCGTCGAAGATCAACCTCGAAGTTCCTCTACTTGGAGGGATGAGTGCCATTCACTTTTCTAGCTTTACCCAAGCCATGAAAAGTGAGTAGTCCTCATTCACTCTTTAGGGAGAGGTGATGAATATGTAATGAACATCCGAATGTTATACTTGTGCATTTTCTTTCACACTTCAATGCTTTATTTACTTGATTATTGGAAAATTGGATGCGTAAAGCAAAACTAGGGTACTTTGCATAACCAAAGGATAATTCTATGATCCGGATGACTCCTACATAGAAAGATCCATTGGTTCAAGGCAAGCATCCTAGTTAAAGTATTTTGTGTAACCTATGGGTATTCCTATGGTAAATGTATGACTCCTGCTAGAAAGATCCATAGTGTGAGACAAATACTCGGGGCTAAAACTTCATGACTACTGTTCCAATCTCCATCACCATTGCACTTTATGAAACGGATGAAGCTTTAACCAAGTCCATCCTTACCTTTCGATTAACTTACTGTTGACACGGGAGTTAATTGAGTTATAAAGCACAAGTGTAATACACCGGATAATTCATTGCATATTCTGAACTTCGAACTATAGAGTGACTTTAATTTCATTTGAATCTTTTATTTTATCTAGAAAAACTCTCTTGAAAAGAATTTTGTATTCTATTCAAGAAAACTCTCACATCTCACAAAATCTCAAAAAGGTTACAATCAATTGGTCTTCATCACTGCCCACTTTGAAACACTAGGCAACAAAATTTCCTGTGGATTCGACTCCGGACTCAAATCGGATTATTACTACAACTTGACCGTCTGCACTTGGGTGTACACATTTCGGATCAAGTCAGCGTATCTCAAGGAAATTAGACAAGAACTGCCTCAAGTGAAAAACCCCAAATACCCCCCAAAGAAAAACATTGAGTTGGATAGGGTAGGTAAGTAATTAACTGGGATTGCTGATTTTTCATGGGGAGGAGAAAATTTTTGAAACAAGGGGAATTGACCGACAAGTATAGGATGCTCAACTTAATTGTGGTCTCCAACCTAGCCTCTCTGAAAAGAAACAATGAGATTTTGCCAGAGATGGCTCGCCTCCTCTATGCTATAGGAAAAGGACATAGCATTGACCTCCCTTCTCTCATCCTAAATGAAATCAAGAAAGGATGTAATGTGAAGAAAAGTGCATTACCCTTTGGCACTTTGGTGACGGAGATTTGTCTTGAAAATGGAGTATGGGAGAGGCCCGAGATGGAGATACAGTTGCCAATGGGGCAACTTAACAAGGGTTCGTTCAAAAGAAGCAGGGGGCACAGTGATACCTCGGCAAGAAGGCAAGAAATGCCACCAACCCAAGGAGGGGATGAAGTACAAGAAGAGCTTGACCGAGAGGAGGAGAGGGAGTTAGAGAGAGAGATAGAGGAGGAGAGAGCACAACCTGATCAAGCAAGACCTTGCTCTAGTGCTCGGAGGTCCCTTAGGGATGTTATGATTGGGATTGAGATCAATCAAGCTGAGATTCTCCGACAGCAAGTAGAAATCTTCAAACAACAGGAGGAGATTCTTAGCTATCTTAGGGCTGGAGCAAGAGGAGATTGAGAGGAGATGTTTGTTTTTGTGCATTATCTGTTCTTTTGATTGTTTGTTTAGTTTGTTTGAGTGTTTTGATGGATATTTTTAAGTTTTGTGTGTCGATGATGTTATCCTGTTACTCTTTTTGGATAGATTGAATCATTAATGATTGATGTACCGAATGACCATATTTTGTGAATGGAATGATTCAGTTTATCATTTTTATTTGGTTAAAAGCATTTGTAAAATTACCACTTTAGTAATTCTTGTTGATAAAAACATGTGGATGTAAGACTATTGGATGAAGTAACTAATCACATGATTAGTTTGACACACATCTTGGCAATCTTGACCTTAGACTACAACTCTTCTAACTGATATTATCTCTATGCTTACATTATCAAATGAACATGAGTATTTGTTGTTTTCAAAGTATATGGTGATCAAACTCGAAAATGGAATCGGTATATAACCGATATCCCCTAGAAAATCTGACATGACCAGTGAAGATAACAAAGGATACCATGGTAAGTTTTGAACTTTGCGATGCTTCAGAGAGAACAACCACATTTACTCAAGAAAGGTTTTCTTTCATCACCCGTCTTTCAATAATCTCATTAATTTTGTTTTGATCGATACAACTAATGTGATCTATTGACATACCCTGCAATAAATACAGGTAAGACGACACATGCGTATGCACATACTTGAGAAAAGATCTTAGGCTATCTTTGGATCAACTTTGAGCCTTAACTAATCCTTTCATGAAAGCATGGCCCTGGTCAGCCATGATTGAGCCTTCAGAGTATAAATTCTTTTCCCAAATGCCCAAATGATGACCAAGCCACAAGAAAAAAATACTTGACCTACCCTGCTATTTAATTTTCTTGCACCCTCGTATAAATCCGAATGATACAAGAAAAGCAAGGAAACTAAAAAAGATAATGGAGGCTACTGTTCCATGAAAGAAAAGAAAATTGGTGAAAACAACCAAAAAAAGAAAAAAGAGGTAGAGAGACAGGGAATTGCCAAGAAAAGTGAAAAATGGGAAATGTACATGAAAGAAATCCCATTCCTAGAAGAAATGTCGAAAATCCAACCAGAGGTGTGCTAAAATGCATAAAAGAGATAGCATTCCTTTTTTTTTTTGAAACTCCATTGACGTCATTTCATTAGCCACTAACCTTCTAGCTACATTACAACCTATGAAAGCCCTAATTGATCTCAAGTCTGATGCATATGCACGTTGTTAATCACAAGTTGGGATATGTTATATAGCATTTCGTTATTTGCATCAATATTCTTCCATGAGGTTATGCCAAGAACATGATTAGTCTATTTGCTAAAAAGTCTCACTCCTTTACTAAATTACGCATGCAATTTTTGATTGGCCATCTTCTTATTACATGCTCAGAAGAGAGGAAAGTCACCATAGTCAAAGTGAATCTTTTGCTGAGAGCATCCCTATGAGAGATTTGGGAAGTCAAAACTATCCATGAAGGGTGAAAAAGGTGGAACGTTTGTTATACACTAATTTTTGTTTCTAGAATGATCATCCTGCTACAAAGAAAATTTCAAATGATAATGTGTTAGATGTTAATTTTTGCATAGGGATGGTACCAATGGTGAAGAGTGTGCGGAATTTAAAGTCAAAATTAAAGGATGGGTTTCTCAATGACCATGATGATAATTTACTTTAATCAACAATCTCACATTTACATCTGTTCGACCGAAGTTTGTGGGAAGCTTCAGTGAAAATCCTCACGAGACAACACTCGTCCTCTAGGGTAAACCTAGATGTTTAACGGCTTGTTGCATAAGCTAAATGAAACCGGATAACCTACGAAAAAGGTGTTAGAAATAGATTTACATCTAATTATAATTGTATTACTAGGGACTAGCAATATCTAAGTTGGGGGTGTGATTAATACTCAAATATAGCATATTCTTTTGCCCTGTTTTGGACTAATTGTACTTTGGTGGAGTTTAAGTGATGATGTTTTAGGTCTTAAAGTGAACAAGGGTTCAAAGGCAACAAAAAATACCTTTGAAGGCAACCACAACACATTAAGGAACAAATTGTAGAAGCTTGGAATAAGGAAGCAACGTTCGAACTTTAAATACCGTTCGAACGGTCATGGAAAACCAGGCCAGCTATTATTTAAGACCCAAGGCCCTGAAGACTTGAGTACTATGTTCGAACGGTCATCAACGTTCAAACGTTCACTAGAGCAATGACAAGATCAGACTGACTGAAGACATGACATGTTGCAGTCTTGCAGTCAGAAGGCCCAGGCACTTGAGTGCCATGTTCGAACGACAACCACCGTTCGAACGGCCCTAGAATTATTGGAAAGAGCAGTCAGATTCTGCAAGGACCTGGAGAGAGATTTGCACAAAGACTTGGAGGAAGATTTTTTACAGAGAACCACGTGTCTTCTGACATAATTGGCAGGCACTGAATCCATCTGACGTTTGAACGGTAGAGAGAAAAGAAAGAAAAACCGTTCGAATGGCATTTACTGTTTGAACGGTATTGACAAACGGCCTGCAGAGTGGTTGGCATTTCACTTTGACTTTGGCGCCTAGCTCTATTCTTTTACCCCTTTCCCTGCCTTCTCCTTGCCTATAAATACACTTAGTTTTGTGGAGAGAAAAGAGGGGACTCATGGGTGGAACCATTTGAGGCATTCATCACTTGGCATTTCATCACATATATCTATTTCAATTCCTATCTTAGTCGTTCTCTTTGCTAGAAGAAGTGGGGAGTTTAGATTCCCACTCATTTTTCGTTACATTAATGTTTACATTTACACTTAAGAGTTGTAGTCTCTTTAATTATTTCAAGTCTTTATATTTATGCTTTTGTTTTAATTCAAGTCTTTACATTTATGTCTCTATTTGCTTCTAGTCTTTACATTTATATTCTTACATACTTGCTTTTATTTATGTCTTGCACTTTCATTATTTGAGCTCTTTTCTTGCTTAGAGGAGTGAAACTCTTCCACTTTTTTAGAGCTTTACTAAAGTCGTAAAGGGTGGAATGTGATTCACTCATTCTTCGTTGAAGATTAGCTCCTTGTTAATTGTACCTTTACTTTGAGAAGTCCTCTACTTAGAGGGATGAGCATCACTCACTTTTCTAGCTTTACCAAAGCTATGAAGAGTGATTAGTTTCTCATTCACTTTTTGTAAGAGGTGAATGGTATATATTGATTATCCGGAAGCTATATGATGCTTTGTTCTAATGGTTAATGTTTACATCCCCTTGCTTATTGGATGATTGATTGCATCTAGAAAAGCTAAGGTACTTTGTATAATCGAAAGTCTTTCTATGACACGGATGACTCTTACATGGAAAGACTCATCGTTTCAAGGCAAGTACCCCCGCTAGATCGTCATAACTACCCTTTAATCATCCCCATTAAGGAGCTTATTTAAAAGAATGGAATATTAAAATCGTGGTTGGATGTCACGTGAGAGTGCTTGCTTGTATGTGGACGCGATGACTCTCGGTGCAAACAATTCTTGTAGATCTCTATAAGACATTGAAACCACGATTTTAATTATCCATCTTCATCTTCCGATTAACTTGCTGTTGACACAGAAGTTAATTGAGTTATCAAGCACAAATATAATACAACGGATAATTGACCACATGTCCCAATCCTCGAACTAAAGAGTGACTTTTCTGCCATTTGAATTCATCTTATATTTTGTCTAGAAAATATCTTGAAAAGAATTCAATATTCTGTTCAAGAAAGCATTCACCATCCACAACTTAAAAATCTCAAAGGATACAATCAATTGGTCTCTATTACCGTCTACTTTGAAACACCAAAATTACTAGTTCCCTGTGGATTCGAATCCAGCCTCAAACCGGATTATTACTACAACTTGACCGCCTGCACTTGGGTGTGCACATTTTGGATCAAGTCAGTCGCACATAAGCTCGAAAGGTAAGTCCCACTTAGGTGGTCACATATTTGGAGGTACGACAACCATGCTTTTGAATTTCATAAAAGATGCCTCATAATCAACCGACCACTCGAATCGGACATCCTTAGACAATAAATTGGTCAAAAGTTGGGCCAATGCACTAAAATTTTTAATGAAACGACGGTAAAATCTAGCATGGCCCAAAAATGACCTGATATCCTTGACGAATCTCCGCGTAGGGAGGTTGGAGATGGCTTCCACCTTGGATTTTTCTACTTTTATTCCCTTTGCCGAGATGATGTCCCCAAGAACAATTTTTTGTGCCACCATGAAGTGACATTTTCCCCAATTCAAGACTAAACTCTTCTCTTCACATCTCTCCAAAACATTCTCCAAATTTTACAAGCACCAAGTAAAGGAATCCCTAAAAACCGAGAAGTCATCTATAAACACCTCAACAATCTTCTCCACCATATTACGAAAGATCCCCAACATGCAACGTTGAAAGGATCCAAGGGCATTACATAGCTCAAAAGGCAAGTGACGGTACGTAAAGGTACCATAAGGACAAGTGAAGGTGGTATTCTTTTGGCTTTCCAATGCAATTTCAATTTGATTGTAGCTGGAGTATCCATCTAAGAAGCAAAAGAATAGATGCCCCATTACGCGTTCCAACACTTGGTCAAGGAATGGCATTGGAAAGTGTTCTTTTCTTGTGCACAAATTGAGCTTCCGGTAATCAATACAAACTCTCCAATCAGTGATCACCCTTGTTGGAATAAGCTCATTCTCTTTATTCTCCACAACCGTGACTCCCGATTTCTTTGGTACTACTTGCGTGGGGCTAACCCACTTACTATCAGCAATCAAAAAAATGATGCCCACGTCAAGTAGTTTCAACACCTCGTCGCTCACCACCTCCTTCATGATTGGGATCAACCTTCTTTGTGGTTGTCGAGATGGTTTAGAGTCCTCTTCAAGATAAATTCGATGTGTATTGGGCTTATCCCTTTGATGTCGGCAATTTTTAAACCAATCACCCCTTTATGTCTCCTCAACACTTCCAAGAGCTCCTGTTCTTGCTTTGCATCCAATGTTGGGCTAATCACCACCAAAAATGTCTCATCTTCCCCAAGATATGCATACTTCAAATGAGATGGTATTGGCTTCAAATCTAACTTAGGCTTTTGCTCATTTGAAGGGAAAATCTTCTTGTCTTGGGGTGAGAGCTTATCAAATGAAGGGATCCCCCTTTTAAATTTCTAATTCCTCTTTCTCCTCAAACTCCTCTAGATCAACATTCCCCTCTTCTTTTAACGTTAATATGATCAACAGTTTTAAGTGATCTTCTGCCAAGGTTTCAATCCTATTGACTTCATGCACCTCCTCATCATCCCCCGGTTGCTTGGACAACTTGAATATGTTGAGGTCCATATTCATGTTCCCAAATGTAAGCTTCATAAGACCGTTCCTACAATTAATCACAACATTAGATATGACAAGGAAAGGTTTACCAAATCTTACAGGGATTTGAGAGCTAAGATTTGCAACTGGGTGAATGTCAAGCACAATAAAATCAACAAGAAAGTAAAATTTATCGACTTGCACTAAAACATCCTCAAATAATCTCCTTGGTGTTCGCACACTATGGTCTGCAAGTTGAAGCGTGACTGGAGTAGGCTTCAATTCTTTAAGATGGAGTTTTTGATACACCGAGTATTAAAGAAGTTTATTTCCATGCTCAATTTCCTCATTTTCATGACCATAGACATGTCTTAGGTCAATATTTATATCAAACCCTTATTGTATCAACACCAATGAGTGGAATAAAATCAAAGTAGGAAGAACTCTACCTCTTGGAGCGTAAAAATGAAGGTAGAAGCTTCAAGAACACCACCCAAGACCTCCAAAACTTGATTTATCCAAAGTCTCCTCTTGGTTCTGTGGTGAAATCCTTTGATTTTGGTACATACACGTAGCCCTTGTCGCGTAGATGAAGTTTAAATCTTGGCTTGACGGATTCCGACCAACGGAACTCCGAGAATCGCAAGGAGAAGTCTTATTTTCTCTCACACGTTGGAGGCTGATCTTTAGCAAATATTTTATGCCAAAATATCTAATTTAAGTCCTTATTTATAATTTTCAAGGCTTGGCTCATATCGCGTCAAGTGCCCCCACTTGTTCGGGTCCATTTTTTTCCCGAAATGATTCATTTTATCCCGGTTTAAGTTCAAAATAATTTTTTTTGATCTTATATCCAATTATAAGAAAATTTTATAATTTTTATTTTTGAAGACCTTTGTGAGTTCATTCGCCACCTAGTCATCGCGTAAGGCATGAAAAATTGTAATATCTCAAAATTCGACGAAATTAGTCTGGGTGACTAGATTTTGCGGTACGAATCCAACGACGAATTCAATTGCATCATACAAGCTCTAGAGAACATGTATTTTAACTCCGCATTATCATGGCAAAATGACCATTTTTTCCTTTTTCTGAAAAAAAAAAATCTAATTTACCCGGGTTTTCACACATCCGTTGTGCAGAAATCATCTTCTTGATTCAATGCTTGCCTTCCCCGGCAATGGTGCCAAAAATGCTTGATGCATTTCCTTGTCATTTCTAACCTCCTAACATCATTCCTCAATATGTGTACGGTGAATTTGTACAGGGAGTGTCACTCTCCCTTGAAATGATGTCAAAAGAAAGGGCAAAGGATTGGTGGAAAAATGAAATGTGCGAGTGAAGAAAAGTGATTCCCAAGTGCAAGAATAATTTTGCGTATCGTGTTTTATAAGGAGGTATTCCAAGGTCATCTCCTTGGGAAAGAATGTGAATCTTGTTGAAAGTGAGTTTTATAAAAACAAAGTGTAAAATCTTTTGTTGTTTAAATTTGGTTTGTGAATTGTATTGTGATGAAAATGAAATGGGAAACAAAGGTTGGCTAATCCGAAAGGTTCACCCCAATGGGAATGCTAAGTCAACTCAAAACCTTCCTCCGATGGTGCATAGATAAACGATTGATTCATGAAAAGCGAGGGACAAGATAGAAGTGAGGATCCAAGAATAAACCATTACAAGTCTATGGAATATCAAAGACTCACAACCATGTCCACACTCTACCCAGTCAAACTGAACCATCGTACACCAAGGGGAGGAAAGAAGATGAGTTGAAATGGCATACCCAAAGGGAGGTCTCCCTTGAATTAGCCAACTTAAAGACTTAGATACTCATGCTTGAAGGAAAGACAATAATGTAAATGAAAGACATTGTAGAGCAATGAAGGTTGGAGCTAAGTTAATACAAGAAAACATAAACTAAAAGAGAGTACATTGAATACCCATTTTGAAACTAAGAAATGAAGAAAGCTTGAATAGCATTAATGGTAAAAGCTTGAATGGAGGACTAAACTTGAAAACAACTTTCAATAAATGACATTAAAGGTTTCAAACTACGCTGAGAAGATCCTTACAAGAAATTACAAGACAATGTATGGAAAGAAAATGAAAAAACATTAACTTCTTTCTCTAGCACTATTCATCTTCTTCCTTCACTTCCTCTCTCTATATTACAATATATATTGAATAATGGTTCAATTTCCCCCACCAAAAATGTCCATGTAGAGCTCCTCAAGCCTGAGTGATATCCTCCTAGTCATGGGGACTACAAGGATTTGATGGTGCAGGCTATGACAAGCCTAGCCCTTTTCTCCTTCATGCCTTTTTTCTCTCCTCCTCATTAATACAAAAGTCATCCATGTCCAAGTAGAGGTGAGGGGAGGCTCCTATACGTGTAGGGGATGTAAGAGGATCTGTTGGAGAAGTGTAAGTGGGACCCCAAAATGGCAGAGCTTAAGATGCAAGTTGTATGGGCAATCTTGGCAAAACCTTCTGGAAGGTTGACAAAAAACCCTGCAAAAGGTTTGTGCAAGAACAATTAAATGAAGAAGTTAAGATGAAAAACCTTCCACAAAGCTCATTCTAGAAGAAAAAACATTCCAAAAGGTTTCACTCCAGTAGGCAAAACCTTTTTGAAGGTTTCTGTAGTGAAAATGAAATCCTAGCAAAACCTTCCAGAAGGTTTTTACCTAAACCTTTCGGAAGGTTTTCCACCAACTTGAATTTTCTTTGTTTCTTCTCCCTCCAAACCTTCCTCAAAGCTACCCCTTCCTCTTCTTTGATCTCAAGCACTACAAAGGGGGTTTAATTCAATGCATTTGCATCATTTTACCTGCATTCACACAAAACTCCATCCAAACGAAAGTTAAGCACATTTCTTCCCAATTTCATGACTAAAGAACAAGTATATAAGACATATTAGCACATAATATATGTCATGTTTTTGTGCTAATAAAAAAGGCTTACACTCCTAGTAGCTCAGCTTGATCATACTCCTTAGATGTACAAGTTGCGTCTTGACGAAACAATCTCTCTACTTAGGATCCAGTCAATACACGCATCTGATTGGCACACAATATTGCATATTCCAAGTGCATTTGCATCCCTTTTATGCGAACTTTTGTGGTTAATATGAATGGGAACACATTGTTTGTGCTATTAATGAATTTTCGGTATATTTGCAGATAAAAGGTGATAAATGATGCTTGTTAAGCCTTCTCATAGTGTTTAAGATGAATGAAGATGAAAGGATGGCTTGACCATAGCTAAGGAGGTGAAGAAACCAAAAAATCAGCAAAACAAGGAAAAACCTGCGGGTAGGCTATACCGATAGGTTTTAGTTACTAGACCTACACCTACCGCCAAACCTACTAGTAGGTTTACTGAAAACTGCCAGATTCTGCATGTCAAGCTCTACAACCTTGGAGGTCCCACCAAGCACTCTCCCACTTGTCCTAGACATGCCTTACACACAGACATCCCTTCATACACTCAGGCTTGGACTTTTGGAGCTTTTGACATTAATAAGGTGAAAGGAGAGAGAAAATGTTGGGTGAGCAGGCTATGTCTGCACTAGCCTATCCAGCCCACTCATTGGCAGCCCTTATTGATAGGAATTACATCACACAACTAGAGAACACTCCATGGACATTTTTGGCAAGCTCCTACACCATTATTGAGGAATAGGTAGATACATTATAATATAGGGAGAGATAGTCCAAGGAAGAAGATGAATAATGCTAGAGAGAGAAATTGATATTTTTGCATTTTATTCCATACATTTCCTTGTAATCCATTGTGAGACTTTTTTAAGCTTTGTTTAAAGTCTTTAATGTTATTTATTGTAAGTTACTTTTAAGTTTAGTCTTTCATTCTATCTTTCACCATTAATGCATTCAAGTTTTTCATTTTCAAGCTTCCAAGTGGGTACTAAATGCATTCTCCTATAGTTTGTATTTTATTGTATTTACTTAACACAAATCTTCGTTACTTTATAATTTTTTTTATTACATTATTATCTTTCCCATAAGTATGAGTAGCTAATGCTTGATTATTTTTGTTGTATTCCCTTAACCCCTAAATATCACTCTCCCTTGGGATGGTGTCAAAAGAAAGGGCAAGGAGATGGTGGAAATGAAATGTATGGAATGGAGAATAAAATGTGTGTGTGGTGAACAAAAGTGCTCTCCAAGCGCAAGGAGTCTTTTGTATGTCGTGTTTTACTTGTAAAAGTATTCCAAGGTTGTCTCCTCAGGGAAGGAAAGTTTAAGTGTGTAAAGGTGATTTTGTGAAAAAGAGAAACAGTGTAAAATCTTGTAGTTACTTTTGGTGAGTTTTTTTCTTAATGAAAATGCAAGAAAACAAGTGTTGGCTAATCCTAAGGGTTCATTCCAATGGGAATACCAAATCAACTCCAAGCCTTCCTCCAATGGTGTACAGATGAACGATTGATTCGTAGGAAGCTAGTGATGAGATGGTGAGAATCCAAGCATAAACCGTGACTAGGTCTACGAAATATCAAAGACTCACTACCACATCCACTCTCAACCCAGTCAAACCGAACCATCGTACACCGAGAGAGGAAAGAAAATGAGTTGAGATAGCACACCCAAGAGAAAATATCTCTTGGATTAGCCAACTAAAAATCTAACTACTTATGAAAGGAAGAAATAAATGCATAATGTAAAGAGACATGATATTGAAATGGGAGTTAAACTTGTATTGAAATGATGAGAAATGAAACCAGAAAAATATTTCATTTTAATACTCAGCTTAAAAAGCTTGAACTGTAAAACTTAAACAACAATGATGAAATCTAGAATACTCAATTAAACTTGAAAGCACTTAAAGTAAATGACATTAAAAGTAAATAACGAAGCTTACAAGAGTATTCAAAAAGATTACAAGTGAAAATGGATGAAGGAAATGCAAAAATCTAAGTTTTCTATGTACTATTCATCATTGTCTTCCGAAGCTTAGGTAGCCACCCTTTGCAATGCTGAAGAATGCTGAGTATATGGAGTGTGAGAGACTTCAATTTCGTTCATGGGGGTCCCTCTAGTTGTATGAAAGGCCTCCCATCAATAGGGGCTGAAGAGATGGGTATGGCAGGCTAGCATAGGCTTAGCCTGCACACCAGGCTTCACCTTTTTCTCTCTCTCCACATTGAATGCCAAGCCTCCAAAGTCTTCATCAAGGGTGTAGAAGGTACGAAGATGTACAGAAAATATTTGGGGGCAAGTGGGAGAAGTGTATGTGGGACCCTCAAGCAAGTGGAACATGAAAAATAGTCATTTTAGGCACTTCAGACACGATGTACCGGTATGCGTACCGGTTCTCTAAGCCTACAAGATTTTGGTGTACTAGTACGCGTACCGGTACACTTTGTCTACTCTGGACCAGTTTTTGTAGAATTAACATAACTTTTGATGCAACAGTTCGATTGAGCTGAAGTGTTGACACAATACAGAAGACATCCAGATCTACAATTTCCATGCTTTACACTTTTTCAGATTCGAAATGGATCATGGTGAAAATGGAGGAAAACCTAGGCTCTACTACCAGATGGTGTGGGTGCTAGTGCCTTTGTTACCTAACACCAATACCTCCTTGATTTCTTCACTTTTAAGCCTCCAAATCTTCATTTAATGTGTTCATGCCTTCACCACACATCCATACATAGTTTCAAGGTTATAAAATCCATCATTTAAGCTACAATTTCCTACAACATCGAAAATTCAACATTATTCATAATTTCGGCTAACTCTAAATACTTAGATGCAAAAGTTGAGTTAAAATGCATGTAATGGAGCCATTAAATATGAAGTATTTTGTGCTCATCAGCTAAACCTTTACGTTGGCTAATCCAAAGGACACCTCCTCTTGTGTATGCCATTTTAACTCAATTTTTTTCCTCCCCTCGGTGTACGATAGTTTGGTTTGACTAGGTAGGGTGTAGACATGGTTGTGAGTCTTTGATATCCTATAAAAGTTGTCACGAGTTATGCTTGGATCCTCACCTTCATCTCGTCTCTAGCTTCCACGAATCAGTCGAGCATCTAGGCACCATTGGAGGAGGGTTTCGAATTGACTTGGCATTCCATTGGAGTGAACCTTCGGATTAGCCAACACTTTTCCTATTTCATTTCCATCAAGATACAATCACTCACCAAACTTCAAACAAAAAAATATTTTTACAATTAACAATTTTTACCAAAATCACCTTCAATACTATTCACATCCTTCCCTGAGGAGACAACCTTGGAATACGTTCCAAGTAAAACACGACATTCAAAAGTCTATCTACACTTCGGGAGCACTTTTGTTCACACTCATTCATTTCATCCACCACCATTCTGTTACCCTTTATTTTTGGCATCATTTATAGAGAGAGTGACACTGCTCTTCACTCCTACACCTTAAAAAATTTGAGGGTGATGTTCGAAGGTTAGGATACTAAAAGAAAACAACCATCAAGCATTTTTGGCGTCGTTGCCGGGGAAGGCATGCGTTGAACTGAGAAGGTGATGTTCGAACAACAGAGGTAAGTCCCATGATGTTCATCATGGGTTGAGGAACGATGATCATTGTACATACTTTTGTTGATTACATTTTCATTTATTGCTAGTTATTGTATATGGGGACAGAACGATCAAAACCGATTGGTTAGACGACCCTTAAGCCCTAACATGAACATTGATCAAGACCTACCCGAGGTTGCCGGTGATAATTTTGAGAATGTAGGTGGAAATCCAAACATACAAAGGGGTGCCGGAGTGTAAGAACCTAGAGCTCCAAACTAAAAGAGCCCCATTGATCCCTCAGCAAGGTCAATGCAGGAGTTCCTCAAACCCACACATAGCACTACTCCCTCATGCATTCTCTTACCGGTCTAAGGTCATATTTTCTTAGTTAAGCCGAGGGATATTACAACTACTTCCTACATTCCATGGAATTGAAAAGGAGAATCGTTATTTACACATTAAGGAATTCGAGGATACAGTTGCAACCTTCAATACTAACTATGCTTTGGAGGACATAGCTCGCTTAAAATTATTTTCCTTCTCCCTCAAGGACAAAGCCAAAACATGGTTGAATGCCTTGTGACCTCAATACATTACCTCTTGGGCTCAAATGCTTTCGGAGTTTTTGAATAAATTTTTCCAGATCCATAGAACTGCCACTTTAAAAAGAAAATTCAAAACTTTTTGGAGAAGCCCAATGAAAAATTCTATCATTGTTGGGATCGCTATAAGAAATGGCTTCAATCCATACCACATCATGGCTTTGAATCATGGCAATTGGTAAATTTCTTCTATGAAGGAATCACACCGATCCATAGAAATTTTTTTGACATGATATGAAATGGTTAGTTCTTGAACAAAGACCCTGATGAGGCCTTTGACTACTTTAGTACATTGGCCTAAAATGCACAATCATGGGATATCACAAATCCCAATGATGTACCTAGGATGTCTCTGGGTAGTAGTCAACCTCAAGGGGGAGGGATGTATGACTTGAGAGACCATGAAGACTTGCTTTCCAAAATTGTCAAGTTGTCTAGGAAAGTTGAGAGTCTTGAGGTTAATAGGAGACACGGGGTGTAAAATGTTTCAAATATTGAGGAAGGCTGCTCAATTTGTGAGAGAGTAGATCATTCCATATCGGAGTTCCTTAACATTCTGACAATTAAGGAAGTGTATCATAACCAAGTCAATGCCTTTAACCAATTGAGGCAATCATTCTCTCCACATTCAAGCATCTATAATCCGGGTTGGAGCAATCACCTGAACATTAGTTAGAGAAATGAGAATCCCACTCCTCATGGTTCAAATGCATATTCACCTCCCGTGCCTCCCTAGCAAAATCAATATCAAGGCCAAGGGAAAGTGTCTACCTCCCAATACCCCTGGTTTAATCCGCAAGGGTATTCATCAAACCCACAACCACAAAATTTTTCTCCAAGTCCACCTCCACAAAGTTTTTTTCAAGGACCATCCAATCCTCCAACCTATCAACCTCCCCACAAGAGGAATTTGAAAGATATGGTTCATGCTTTCATTCAAAGCCAGATTACCTTCAATCAAAACCAAACCACCATCAACAATCAAAATGCCACAACTTTTAATAACATTAGGACCCAACTCATGAAGTTAAAAAACTCCATAAGGGTATCACAACAAGCGAAGGGGAAATTCCCTGCTCAACCCCAAGAAAACCCTAGAGGTCAACATATTGTGGAGTCATCGGAGCCCTTAAGAGAGGGTTGTAAGCATCTCAAGGCGGTCACCACCCTTCGTAGTGGTAAAAAAAATGATAAGACTATTGTGCCAAATGTCTCACGCAAGGCCACATTGCCAAAGGAAAAAGAGATCGAAGGTAACACCAAAGGAGGTGAGGTGAGTGATGAGATAGGTGGGAAAGAAAAAATGATTAATGAAAGTGTGTTTGTTTCCCCCATGCCTGCTCCTTTTCCTAATCGTTTGAAGCTGCCCATCAAGGTGGCTAATTATACTGAAATACTTGAAATGTTTAAGCAGGTAAAGATCAACATTTCACTCCTCGATGTCATTAAGAAAATCTCATCTTGTGCTAATATCATGAAGGATCTATGCACTTCGAAATAGAGATCAAATGTGCACTAGAAGGCATCCCTCACTGAGCGAGTGAGCTCAATCTTGAGGGCAAAAACTCCTCCAAACTTTAAAGATCACGGCTGCCCTACCATTGCTATCACAATAGGGAATTTTCGGGTGGAGCAAGAATTACTTGATCTGGGGGCTAGTGTGAACCTTTTACCCTGCTCGGTGTATAAGCAACTCCAACTTAAATAGTTAAAGCTAACTTCAATCACTCTTTAGTTGGCAAATTGGAGCATTCGAATACCTAAGGGAGTGGTTGAGGAAGTTTTGGTTCAAGTGGATAATTTTTATTTTTCCATTGATTTCATTGTGTTGAGACTCACTCTGTTGCTAACCCTTGCTCCCAGATCCCTATTATATTGGGTAGACCATTCCTTGCAACCTCTAATGCTATTATTAATTGCAGGGATGGTCTCATGAAGCTTACTTTCGGAAGCATGACGATGGACTTCAATGTATTCAATTTTAAAAAAACAACTGGGGGATGATAAAGAAGTGCAAGAAGTCAATAGGATTGACACCTTAGTAGAGGAGCACTTAGAGTTGTTGGACATGTTGAGAGTAAAGGAGGAGATTGTTGATCTTAAGGATGTTGATGAGCAAGAGGAATTAGAAAGTTTGAAAGGGGTAGAAAAGTGGATCCTTACATTCGAGAAGCTCGCACACCAATGTAAGAAGATTGTTCCATCAAATGAGGAAAAGCCCAATTTGGAATTGAAGCTACTACCATCCCATTTGAAGTATGCATATCTTATTGTTCAAAGAAAAAAGGATGCATATATTGCAGAAGATGAGACATTTCCAGTGGTGATTAGCTCAACCTTGGATGCGAAGCAAGAAGAATAACTCTTGGAAGTTTTGAGGAGGCATAAAGGGGTGATTGGTTGGACAATTGCCGACATCAAGGGTATAAGCCCCATCATTTGTACACAACGCATGTACATCGAAGAGGAATTCAAACCATCTCGAAAATCACAAAAAAGATTGAATCCAATTATGAAAGATGTGGTGAGGGACGAGGTGCTAAAACTACTTGATGTGAGCATCATTTTTCCGTTGCTAATAGTAAGTGGGTTAGCCCCACACAAGTAGGGCCAAAGAATTCGGGAATTACGGTGGTGGCAAATGAGGATAATGAGCTTATTCCAACAAGGGTGATCACTGGGTGGAGAGTGTGCATCGATTATCACAAGCTCAACTCTTACACAAGGAAAGGCTGCTTCCCATTACCATTCCCCGACCAAGTGTTGGAACGAGTAGTGGGGCATTTATTTAATTGCTTCATAGATGGATATTCCGGCTATAATTAAATTGAGATTACATTAGAAGATTAGGAGAACACCACCTTCACTTGTCCCTATGGTACTTTTGTTTATCGTCGCATGTCTTTTGGGCTATGTAATGCCCCAAGAACCTTTCAACGTTGCATGATGGGAATCTTTAGTGATATGGTGGAGAAGATAGTGGATGTGTTTATGGATGACTTCTCAGTATTTGGGGACTCTTTCAGTGGATGTTTGGATAATTTGGCAAGAGTTCTAGAGATATGCGAGGAAAAGAACTTAATTTTGAATTGGGAGAAGTGTCACTTCATGGTGATGTAAGGAATTGTTCTTGGACACATCATCTCGACGAAGGGAATAGAGGTTAACAAATTAAAGGTTGAATCCATTTTTAACCTCCCTACACCGAAGGTCGTCAAGGATATCAGGTCATTTCTAGGCCATGTTGGACTCTACCGTCGCTTCATTAAAAAATTTAGTGCATTGGTCCGACCCTTGACAAATTTATTGTCGAAGGATGTCCCCTTTGAGTGGTCGGATAATTGTGAGGCGCATGCTTATCACACCTCTAATTATGCGACCACCCAATTGGGATTTACCCTTTGAGCTTATGTGCGACGCAAGTGATTACACGGTCAACGTAGTGCTCGGTCAAAGGGAGGATAATATACCTTATGTACTATACTAAGATAGAAAAAATCTCAATGAAGCCCAAATGAATTACACTACCATAGAAAATGAGCTGCTAGCAGTAGTATTTGCATTGGACAAATTCCAATCCTATATCATTGGTTCACCGATAATAGTCTATACTGATCACTTTTCGTTAAAGTATCTGGTGTCTAAGAAGGATGCCAAACCGATACTTATTAGGTAGATCCTTCCAGTCCAAGAGTTCAATCTGACAGTCAAAGACAAGAAGGGAGTGGAGAACGTGGTGGCGGATCATTTGTCCCGACTGGTGGTGCAAGAGGTCGATGAGCACATTCCTATCCCTAATTTCTTCCCTGATGAACATTTACTTTCAAATCATTCTGTGTGTATATGTAATTATCTTGCAACAAGACAAATACCACCGCACTTCTCCCCTATACTTGTTATAGAAATATTTAATTGTTAGGGCATGGACTTCATGGGTCCCTGCTCTATGTCATTTGGCTATCTATACATTCTACTGGCAGTGGACTACGTGTCCAAATGGGTGGAGGCTATCCCAACCAAGACCAATGACCACTGGGTCCTGATCAAATTCTTGAAAGAGTATCTTTTTGAGATTTGGGATACCTCATGTAATGATAAGCGATGGTGGATCACATTTTTACAATAGACCATTTGCATCTTTGATGCATAAATATGGTGTCACACATAAGGTATCCATCGCATACCACCCATAAACCGAGTTGGCCAGTAGGGAGATTAAGAATATCTTAGAGAAGATAGTGAACCCAAAGAGAAAGGATTGGTCATGTAGACTAATTGATGCCCTATGGGCTGACCACACCGTCTACAAGACTATTTAAGGCATGTCTTCCTATCAGCTTGTTTATGAAAAGGCTTCCATTTGCTAGTTGAGATGGAACACAAGGCCTAATGGGTCGTAAAGACTTTGAACTACAACTTGAGAATGGCCAGAGAAAATCGGAAGCTAGAACTAAATGAATTGGAAGAGATTAAAAAAGATGCGTATGAGAGCTCTAAAATTTAAGAAGAGAGGGCTAAGAGCTTTCGTGAAAACTCCATTGTGAGGAAATCATTCGAGCCTGGCCAAAAAATGCTTTTATACAACTCTCGCATCTCGATCTTTCAAGGGAAACTCAGATCCTGTTGCTTGATGTTTTTCCTTATTGTTCCTAACCTCTTAACACCTTCCCTCAATGTAAGTGTATGATGTATGAATGAAGGGGATTGTCACTCTCCATTTGGGATGTTGTCAAAAGAAAGGGCAAGCAAACTGAAGAAATAAAATATTAAAAAAGTGGGATGTGAGTGTACAAAAATGCTCCCCAAGTGCAAGGAGACTTTTGCGGGTTGTGTTTTACTTTGAGGTATTCCAAAGTTGTTTCCTCGGGGAATGATGTGAATTCTTTTGAAAATGATTTATGTGAAAAGAAAGTTTAAAAATCTTTGTTGATTAGAAGATAGGTTTGTGAGTGTAGTTTGATAAAATAGAATGAAAACAAGTATTGACAAATCACAAAGCTTCACTCCAATGGGAATGCCTAAACAACTCAACCCCTTACTCCAATGGTGCTCAAATGTATGATTGATTTGTAGGAAGCTCGAGACTAAAATGGAGGTGAAGATAAAGCATACCCCGTGCCAATTCCTATGGTGTATCAAAAAATCACAACCATGTCCTCACCCCAACCAAGTCAAATCGAGCCATTGTGCACTGAGAGGAGGAATGAAGAGAGTTGGAATGGCAAATCCAAATAGAGGTCTCCCTTGGATTTGCCAACCAAAATGTTTAGCTACTCAAGCTTAATGTGAAGCTAACAATATAATAAGGATGCATTGCAAAGAAATAAAGTTCTTGAATAACTAAATACAAAAAAACATAAGCTATAAGAGAAAGCAGTGAATACCCATTTTAAACTAAGACAAAAATGAAGAACATAGAGCATTAATGGTGAAAGCTTTAAATGAAGATTCTTACATCCAAATAGAAGTCAATGCATGAATATTAAGCTTCAAGGTATTAAATGAAGCTTAGAAGATTCTTACGTACAAATAAAAGTCAATGCTTGAAAGGAAATACAAAAATCTAAACTTCTCTATCTACACTATTCATCGTCTTCTTCCCAAACTTTCTCTCTCTATATCTTGAGTAGTGTATGGAATGCTGAATAATTGGAGAGCTTCCTTGCCAAAAACGTGCCCTAGAGTCATGACCTAGCCTAGAGATGTGATCTCCATCAATAGGCTGCAAGAGGAATAGGGTGGACAGAGGTGTGCAGACCTTGTCTACATACCCAACTTCTCTTCTCTTCTCTCTCCCTATTGATCACCATGGCTCCAAATGAAGGTGTGAAAAGGATGAACATTATTGTGGGTGTGTGTCAGAGAAGTGGGGGAGAAATGTTGGTGGGACCCTCAAGGGCAACAGAGCAGCTCTGCAGAATTTGGGCATATCAGGCAAAGCATACTGGTACACGTACCGGTACCCCCCATTCCAGTAGCCTCAGCGTACCGGTACTAGTACCGATACGCTTTGGCTGGTTTTCTAATTTTCTAATTTTGTCCTCTCCAGAGCTATCCTCAAGCCAACTTTTTAACTTCATCATCCTCAAGCAACTTATGAAGGTTTTAAGGAGCATCATTTGACACCTTTCACCTGCAAACACCATAATTCTTCATTAATAGCTCAAATGGCACAAATTCACACATTTACTACTCAATAACAAGTGAAAAAGAATGACTTAGCATATGAAATACGTGATATATTGTGCTAATCACCCGTTGGGATAGCCCCTATCTTTTCAAGGTGGCCTACCACAATTAAGCCGTGGAAATCAAAAACCCTTAGGATGGAAGGACATTCAAGGTCAATGGACAAAGACTCGAGCCATTTTTCGAGGATTTTGAAGGACAAGGAGTGGAGGAGGATTTGACGGATCCGGTTTACTCGGGCTTATTGGAGGATTGACTTTTTGTATGATTTTAGTGTACAGTTATTGTTTACTTCCTTCAGTTGTTTATGTGTACTTACTTTAAATTCATGTATACAGTTGTTTTCTTAGTTGTAGGTATTGTTGTTTTTGGAAAAATCTCAAATATGAGGTGTTCTCTAACCCTACTCATCTTTTTGCAGTCTTTCATTGCACAGCATATCTTTTTTGTTGCATTGACAACAATGCATGGCTCAGGTTAGGGGTGAGATGCACCAGTTGCATGATGCACCAATGTTTGAGGAAATTTTTATGGATAATACCAATGTTTGGGGTGAAAATTCACCTTTCACATATCATAGAGTTTTGTGTACATTAGTGTAAATTAGGTGAAAATTTTGAAATTTTTGTGAAAAAAATATCTGAATGTTGATCGGTATTCCCTTATTAAGAGTGCTTGGGTTAGATGATATGCTATTTTTTGTTTTGAACTTTGAGCACATGAGCATATTATAAAAATTAATCCTATGCGTGAGTATCACATATGTATCTACTTTTGAACTCAACCGTATGTGCCCCTTGAATGTGTAATTTTAGCAATTTACAGACTAGATTCATATTTTAGGCTTGACATAAATAGTGGAGATGAGTAAGGACCCATGAGAGCTTTAGTGTCAATCCCTTTTGGAGGGAACTTACACTTAATCAAAGAACATTTTTTTCGATGTCAAATTTGTTCAATAATCTCATTATGTTTTTCTTGGCTAGGTGCATGTGTGTAGTTGATTGACTTGTCTTGAAATGCATAAGGCTCCCCCATGCTTATCTAGATGTGATCTTGGGTCGTATTTTTTAGAATTTGAGCCTTAGCCTTGTTCTTGAGAAAATATTATCCCTAGTGCATTGAGCCTCAATAAATATTCATTTCTATGCCACGTATTTGACCAAGCCAGTGCAAAATGATGAAAATCTACCTCACGTTGGTTGTTCCTAGAGCTAAATATGAGTGATTGTAAAAGAGAAGGAAGTATGGTGTGGAAACTCAAACAAAGGGATAATTGATGTTGAAACCCAAGGAGTTGAATGAAAAAAGAACGAAAATCAAAGAAAAGGAAGAAAAGGGGTGAGAAGAAGAAAGAATGACCAAAAGAAAAGGAAAATGTTAAGGAAAAGAAAGAAAAGAAACAAATAGTGTAGTGATGGTGTAAGAATGAAAATTCCATGAAAAGGGAGGTGCTTTTAAAATAAAAGTCTTTCACTCGGAACAACCCTCTTTGTTATCCTATATCCTTCGTCTTTTTGCCTCAATATCACCCTAAGGCCCCATAATAACCCTTGAAGTCCTAAATGATATAGAAAAACATGGGAGATGTATACATTTGAATAAAAAGATGAGTTGTTCTTGCTACCCAATGCCCTAGCATTCTTTCATGAGATTATGCCAAAGTCGCTTTATTTTCATATATGCACTTCATTTTTGGATTACATGTGAACAATTTATTTTGTAAACAGGATTCTATCTCACATGTACACGTGGAGTGCATGCTAGGATAACTAGAGTGTGTTTCATTGCTACGAGTGACCTTTGGTGAGTTTTGCATTGAAGCTGAATTTGACCAGCCAGCTGAATGTGAATTTTGTTGTGTGAATGCTCAAATTACTATTCTAATTCACACACACAAAAGTTTGAAAATGAATGTGTAGGTGCATACTTTAGACTAGTATTTGAAGCAATAGTGAAGCTCATGTGTGTTTAGTTCGACCATCTGGACAACGTGTTAAATAGTTCCATGCTTGTAAAATAGGGGAATATTGCTCGAGTTGTCGATATTTGAATGAATTAGGAATGTCCTTGTTAATTGCATAAGTGACTTACATTATGGGTGTTCATTTTGGTATTTTAAAGTAGAAATCCATGTCTTGATTCAATTTGTGGTTTTAAAGTGTAGCACATGTTTTGGGAGGAGGTGAGGTCATAAAGAGAGTGTTAGAATATATAGGGTAGGTCCTGAATTGAAGTGGAGTGGAAGTGTGTTGGACAGAAGGAGTATTTTGCAAATAAGGCAAAACCTACAGGTAGGTTTTAGCCACTGGTCTTGCACCTACTGCCAAACCTACCGATATTTTTTTCTCACTGGAGTGAAACCTATAGGTAGGTTTCTATCGACCTACTAGTAGGTTTCATCTTGAATGCTAAAATTAGGGCTTGTAATCGATTTTTTTTTCTAGAGAAACCCTTCATTTTCCTCCTAAATCACAAACCCTAATCCATTTCTCTCTCACTCAAAACCCTCCTAGGCTTTCGAATCATTCTCCTACTCCATTAATCTCCCAATCCCAAACCCTAGGGCTATTAATCTGGTGGTTTTTAGTGAAAATTTGAGGTTTCATCTTCCAAACCCTTGTTTGTCTGAAAAAATTACAAGCCCAAATCTTCTTTACTCTCTTCAAAGTTTTCTAGATCTTTGCAATGGTCCGCCAAGTGGTGATTCTCAAGGATGTTGTGGACCCGATCGAGGGCTTCTTCTTGTCTCTTGACTATTGGGACACTGTTTCTGTGCATGGTTCGAACAAAACAAATCGGACCTGACTCTCCATAGCCCGAGGGCACGAGCACCAGTAAGAGGAGCAAGGGGGCTCAAGTGGAGATTGTACTGAGCAAATAAAATAAGCAAGGAATGAGGTGAAGTACCAAATGATCTAAGAAAAGAACATTACTTGTGAAAGGTACATCGACCACATTTCTCTTGGTCCAAGGAACGAGGTCGTTCAGATCATTGTTGCCCATGGGATGGCATTTTGGTTCAAGCTTGTGGATGGGTACAACTTGTCTCTCTGCAAGTAATTCTATCAAAAACTCAAGGTGGTAGAGGTGAATGAGGTAAAGATTTTGAGGACGAACATACGGGGTAAGACGTTCGGTGTGACTCCTACTGTCATTGCTACCCTCCTACACTACGAGAGACCACCTTTCTCAACCCCAATGTACCCCCATAATGTTGCCAAGGTCCAAATCATCCCAAAGTTCATGGCATTGATGTATGAGGACCCGAGTCAATTCAAGTGAACAGTTCAAGTCGGGGGCCTCAAACATTCTTATGGGATTTTGAATAAGCTTCTTCACTACAATTTTCTTTCGAGGGGCACTGAAAAGATGCCTAATATTGACAATTAAGCCCTATTGGATGCAGTCATGTCAGGAAAGGTGGTGGAATTTGCACTTTTTAAGTGGGAAGTAATGAAGGATTTTGTCGGGACCCGAAAACCCTAAGGCCAATTACCCTTTGGGAACTTGGTGACTCATATATGAAAGCATTTCAAAGTGAAGGCCTATGCATTTGACAAGCTCACTCCCCCGAGACTGGGGCTATTAGCAAGGCTAGTAGCATAAAGAGGATAGCGATGAGCCATAGTGAGCGGGTTTGGGCTTCGACGCTAGAGTCTAGGGCTGCTAGACCCGTCTATTATAGCATACATTCCCCGACGAGCCTAACCCGGGTGGACCTAAACCTTCAGGCTTTGCCCCCTCAGTATCCACAATGGTTGAGGTGGGAGAGACAGAGGATGATAGTGATGATGAGGAGGAGGATGCTGCTGACGGTGATGATGGGGAGAAAGGAGACTAGTAGTTTGTTTTTGTTTTTTTTCTTTTGGGATGGGGGTTGTACATTTCTTGGAGTGGAGTAATTAGCCTTGTAGAAGAGTCTTTAGGTCTTAGGCTAGTTGTTTCTTTTTTAAGTTTGACTCCATGTACTCCAATTTTGAAACACATTAATGAAATACCACAATTTTTGTTCCAAATGTGTGCCAAGTTCATTTTGATAATTGTATTATGATTTTTTTTGTAATTTGATTGTTTGATCGATGACTTGTGGTAATGTATGGTTGAAATTTTGTACTTGTTCGTTTTGGTTTGAAGATAAATTTTGCTAGGGACTAGCAAAGCTCAAGTTAGGGGGTGTGATTGGCACAAAATATTGCATATTCCAAGTACATTTGCATCCCTTTTATGCTAGCTTTTGTGGTTTATATGAGTGGGAATGTATTGTTTGTGCTATTAATGGATTTTCGATATTTTTGCATTTTCTTCCATCCATTGCCTTGTAATCCATTGTAAGACTAGTTTAAGCTTTGTTTAAAGTCTTTAATGTCATTTATTGCAAGTTGCTTTCAAGTTTAGTCTTTCTTTCTAGCTTTCACCATTAATGTTGTGAAACCCAGGTAAATTTGAACTTTTTCAAAAAAGGGTAAAATTGTAATTTATCACTATAATTCTTATTTAAAATACTCATGTTCTAGACCTCGGAAATGGAGTTCGCCGTCGGACTCATATCGCGAAATCTAGTCATCCTGTCGAATTTTGAGATAGTCGAATTTTACACGTCGTTCGAGGCGGTTAGGTGACGGATGACCTCACAAAGGCCCCAAAAATTGAAACTTTGAAATTTCTTTATAATTGAATAAAAGTTTAAATAAAATCAATTTGAACTTAAACCGAGATCAAATAAATTATTTTAGGGCAAAAACGGACCCGAACAAGTGAGGGACACGTGGCGCGACTCGGGCCAAGTATTAAAATTATAAATATGATAAAATATCTGATTTTTCAGCAGAAAAATCTGCTAAAAGACAGTCTTAAACGTGTGAGAGTAGGGGGAGAAGAAATACCTAAAATCTTCAAGCTTTCTCCTCCGATTCATGGAGTTCCGTCGCTCGGATCAACTTGGACCAAGACTTAAAGTCGAGCACCGCAATGAGGGCTACTCAACCACACCAAGAACAAGTGATTTCACCGAAGATCCAAGAGGAGACTTTGGGAAAATCAAAGGTTTTGGAAGTTTTGGAGGTGTTCTTGGGCTTTGGTTGGTGTTCTTGAAGTTCTACACTTCAAGTGAGGTAGGATTCTTCCTACTTGGGGTTTATTCTCACCCTAAGGGGTTGTTTTGTGCATTTCCTTGTGGCTGAACTTAGGAACTGATTTATGACCATTTAGCGGCTGTTTTGTGCACTCCCCTGTGGCTAAAAATATGGACTGTTATGTGGCTATATTT
This sequence comes from Ilex asprella, assembly GCA_023539305.1. NCBI lineage: Eukaryota > Viridiplantae > Streptophyta > Magnoliopsida > Aquifoliales > Aquifoliaceae > Ilex > Ilex asprella. Next base: position 25,310,082 of record CM042192.1, read on the forward strand.
CGAACTGAATTTGGGGTTGTTTTGTGCACTAATTAGGGACCTTTTTTGTGCACTAATTAGGGGCTATTTTTTAATCATTTTATTCCAATCCTAAGGGGCTGAAATTGTGGCTAATTAGGGGCTGCATAGAGGTTGTCCAAATGGCCTATTTTTTGACTGTTTTAATGGCAAAAATAGGACTGTTTTGGGGCCATTTTATAGACTGTTTTTAGGCCACTTTGTGGACTGTTTTTATGCCACTTCGCGGACTGTTTTTAGGCCACTTTAAAGACTATTTTTAGGCCACTTTATGGACTAATTTTGTGGGCAATTTTGTGTTGATTTTTGTGGGCTGCTATGTGTTATCATGCACCTTGTGATTTAAGTGTGTTATTGGCATAGATTATGTAATAACATGCTTGTCAATTATGTTGAATATAAATGTTGATACATGCTAGTTGATGTTTTGACATTATGATGAAATTAGGGAGATTATATGCATATGATATAATTGTCCATGATACATGTTGATATGTTATTTAAGTTGTCCATTTGGCATTCATTGCATGTAAGGCATGACTTTAACACCACATTCATGGGCATAAGTCATGAGTGTGGGTGTGTGGTATTCATAGTTAATCAAACACCTTATTTGATGGTTGGTATGTCGGCTCGGAAAAAAAAGTGGATCAAAGATCCCCTTTGAGTCGCATGGTTGCATGGAAGAAATCTTGTGTCGGCTATAGCAAGTAGGGCTAGACTCTCCCTCTAGTGCAAAACCCGGTCACGTGGTTCAGGCACTTCCCAGTGGTGAAATTCCAAAAAAGTGCTGGTGTTAACGGAACCAGTGGTTGAGATACCAAAATTCGTTGCCCGACAAGATACATGATTTTGATTTACAAAGTACTCATTCAATGAGTAACACCCATCAATGATTTGGTTTTATAATAAAACAACTTTTAATTCAAACGATCATTGGATGGATTTTTCATCAAATGACGGATCATTTTTCAAGTGCATTGCATTGTGTTGTGGGAGTCGGTGAGGACTCGGGTTAAAGTTGCATGAGTGAGTCCTGACTTGATCCGAAATGTGTACACCCAAGTGCAGGCGGTCAAGTTGTAGTAATAATCCGGTTTGAGTCCGGAGTCGAATCCA
>CM042192.1:25327234-25356575 GCA_023539305.1 Ilex asprella
GGGCATTTATAGGGCACTCACTAGTGATGTGTCCATATTTACCACAAATCTTGCCAACGTTTTCAAAATAAGAGGTCATTCTTGAGCACTCACTAGTAACATGCCCATACTCATTGCAAATCTCACACACATTTTCATAATAAGAGGCATTTGATACATTTTCATAAAAAATGTAAGACATAAAAAAAAACACAAACTAAAACAAAATATTTACAAATGAAACGACATACCTTGGTCCGTGATGAAAATCACGAGACTTACCATGCCGTCCAAAATCACCCTCGACTCGACGCTTAACCTTCCCCGGCAACGGCGTCAAAATGATTGTTTGAAAATAGTGTCGTTCCCTACCTCTCAACACCACCCTCAAATGTGTATGGTTTATATGTGAAGGGAGTGTCACTCTCCCTCGGGATGATACAAGAGATAGGAAACAACAGATGTGAATGGTGGGAAATGGATGAACAAAATATGTGTGAAATGAAATGTGGAATGTGCACAAAAGCGCTCCCCAATCGCAAGGAGTCTTTGTGGTCGGTGTTTTACTTGGAAGAGTATTCCAAGGTCGTCTCCTCAGGGAAGGAAAGGGAGTTTTGTGAAAGTGATTTTACAAAAGTGAAAAGAAAGTGTAAAATCTTGTATTTGAGTTTTGTATTTGGTTTGTAAATGAAAATGCAAGAAAACAAGTGTTGGCTAATCCAAAGGATTCATTCCAATGGGAATACCAAATCAACTCAAACCCTTCCTCCGATTGAGCTCGAATGAACAATTGATTTGGGGGAAGCTAGGGACGAGATTGGTGAGTATCTAAGCATAACTCGTGACTAGGCCTACGGGATATCAAAGGCTCACCAACTCATCCACTCTCAACCCCGTCAAATCGAACCATTTGACTCAAAAGGGAGGAATGAAGAAGAGTTAAAATAGAATCCCCAAGAGGAGGTCTTCCCTTGGATTAACCAACTTAAAATCTAGTTACTCATGATAAAATGAAAGACAAGCATAATATAAATGGACATAATGAAGAAATGAAGCATGGAACTTAACGAAATGCAAGAAAACATAGACTAAGAATAAAAATATTCAATACCCATTTTAAAATAAGAATTGAAGAAAACTTGAAAACATAAATGGTGAAAGATAAGAAACTAAATTAAACTTGCAAAGCAATGGAATTAAATGACATTGAAAGTAAATAAGGAAGCTTACACAAGTCTTACAGTAGTGAAAATGGTGAAGAACAAGCAAAAACGAAATTCACATTACACTATTCATTGTCTTCCTCCTTGGAGCTTTCTATATCTACTCCTAAGCTTAGGTAGCCACCCTAACCAAATGCTCAATATTGTTGTATATATGGAGTGTATGCCTTGCCAAAAACGTCCATGAGGGTCCCTAGGGTCTGTGTGAAAGGCCACCCATCAATGGTAGGTGATTTTGATGGGTCACACAGGCTAGGATAGAGCTAGCCTGCAACTCACATGCCTCCCCACTTCTCTCACATCCTCCATTAAATGTCAAGCCTTCAAAGTCTTCCAAATGTGTAAGGGAGGCGTGCTCTTGTGTCAGGAAATGTTGGGGGGCAAGTGGGAGAAGTGTAGGTGGGACCCCCAAGCCTCAAAGTTGAGTTACAAGCTGTTTTTCGGCCAGAAGGTTCGTGGTACCGGTACTAGGTACCGGTACTATTTTTTTGTACTGTACCACCTTCGGTAGAAATGACATAACTCTTGATCTAACCATTGGATTGAGCTGAAATTTTTACACGATATAGAAGACATCCAGATCTACAACTTGCATGTTTTGAACTTTTCCATATTCTGAGTAGATCATAGTCAAAATGGAGGAGAACCGAGGCAGTGCTTCCCAGTGATGTGGCAGTTGGTGCCTTTGTTCCAAAACACCAATACCTCCTTGATTTCTTCACTTTTAAGCCTCCAATTCTTCATGTATTGTGTCCATGCCATGCCACACATCCAACATAGTTGCAAGGTCCTAAAATCCAACATTTAAGCTATCAAAACATGCAACATCGAGAATTCAACATTATTCATAAAATAGGCTAACATTAAGTAATTAAATACAAAAGTTGAGTTATAATGAATGTAATGAGGCCATGAAATGTGTAATATTATGTGCTCATCAGAATGTTGAAGAGACTAAATGTTGGATGTAAACATTGCAAGTGCACTTAGGTGGGGAGTAGCCTCTGTAGGAATTACTTTACTGGTCGTGGCCCACCCTATACAGGAAAATAATTTCAGGTACGGTTTATACGCCGATGGACAACACTCACTCGGGCACTTGAGGAAGAAAAGTCGACTTGTGGCTTTCAATCCATTTCTTTTGTAAAATTTGACTTGTAATTAAATTTTGGCATGTAATGTGTAAAAGAATCTGTAATAAAGTTTGTATGGAATGTTTTAATATAATTGTGTATGTTTTAAATGAGTATGGATAAATGGACTTGGTGTGGTCTATATTTACTCACAAATAGACCCAGTGTGGTCATAGTTGAATATTGGACCTCAGATGGGTCTTGTTATTATATGATGCATAAGTTGTGTTTTGGGTAGAGCTTCCCGTACAAAGGAGACTCTGCCCGAATTTTTTTGCTCAATTATGGACCCAGACAAGAGGGGCATAACGGCATGATATCAAGATACTCGGTATCCACGGGTATTCCCCGGATTGATGGGTAATCAATGGACCTCAAATTTTGGGGTGTCACAAATGCATTCAAGTTCTTCAGTTTCAAGCTTCCAAATGGGTATTAAATGCCTTCTCCTTTAGTTTGTATTTTCTTGCATTTACCTAACTCAAATCTTCGTTACTTTATAATGTATTTCCATTATATTATTATCTTTCTCATAAGCATGAGTAGTTAAGCCCTTTCGTTGGCTAATCCAAGGGGCACCTCCTCTTGGGTATGCCATTTCAACTCATTTTCTTTCCTCCTCTCGGTGTACGATGGCTCAGTTTAACTGCATTAGGTGTGGACATGGTTTTGAGTCTTTGATATCCTGTTGACTTGTCACATGTTATGCTTGGATCCTAACCTCCATCTCCTCCCTAGCTTCCCACGAATCAATCAAGCATCTAGGCACCATTGGTGGAAGGTTTCAAGTTGACTTGGCATTCCAATGAGAGTGAACCTTCGGATTAGCCAACACTTTTGCTATTTCATTTCCATCAAGATACAATCACTCACCAACTAAAAATTTTTACACTTTACCCTTTTTACCAAAATCACCTTCAACATGATTCACATCCTTCCTTGAGGAGACGATTTTGTAATACGTTCCAAGTAAGACACGACATTCGAAAGTGTCTATGCGCTTGGGGAGCACTTTTGTTCATCCACCACCATTCTGTTGCCTTTTCTTTTGAGATCATTCCTAGGGAGAGTGACACTCCCCTTCACACCTACACCTTACACAATTTGAGGGTAATGTCTGAAGGTTCGGATACTACAATGGAAACAACTATCAAGCAAGGTCTGAATAGAAAATTGGAGTCCGAACGGAAGAACTTTGATCATCTTTCATTGTCTGAACGCATTCCCATGTACGAGCTGCTTTAATTCTCTAAAATTTGAAATTTCATAGCTCTGTCCGAATGGAATTATTGCATTTGGACAGAAGTAGTATGTGTCATCAAAATCAAATAATCTCCAATTCCAAGGAATGTCTAATGATTGCGTCTATATGGAAGAGTAAAGTCCATACGCACCTATCTATTCAAGAACATATAGATCAGGTCCTTTTTCCTCTAAAGTTGATTATTGATTTCATTCTCAGTGGCACTTTGGTCCCCTTGAATTCACTTTAATCTTCAATCAACTAGCCAATTTTTTTTTTTACCTATGTTTACCTAATAAATTAATCAAGCACTACAAATTCAGTCAAATCATAATATCATGGGATAATTCATTTAATAGATTTAAAATAATGCAATTCATCATAAATAATAGATAAAGAAATGGTACTTTTGATGACAAATTAGGATGTGCATAATCTCCCACAAATTATGTACATCGAGTAGACCAAAGACTAGAATTTAGGACCTAAAAAATTTAAGCACCAAAACCTGGTTAATACTCAAACTCATAATGAGTTACATATTTCTTCCTAATGTCATAGATGTAGCAATTTACGTTTAAAATTATTCAAAGAAAGGTACCTTAGAACACTTTATTTTGATTTTAGGAATAGAAAAAATGGTTGGTTTATGATAACAGTCAACTAGGTTTTCTGGACTCTGTAAATTTTCAGTTTTCTAGGAGCAAATGCTTTAAATTCATTTAAGAAGTCAATAATGGAAATCTTTATGTTTTATTCTGTAGGTCATTATAAGTTTGGGTGAATTGAAATTTACATCGTTGAAGTATTGATGAAGTTCCTATTTGGACCTTGGAGTTGAAGGTTCCAGCTCCATCAGGTTCCAGCTCCCCAGTAGCCCACTCTAGCAACCACCTGCCAGCTCCATCTACAACCCACTCTAACAGCCACCCTACTCATGACAGGCAGTGGACAGCTGAAGCTTTGACAAAGCTTGCCAAAGCTTTAAATTGTGTTCCCTTCTTCTTGACTTATTTGGCTAGAAACTCCCTATAAATAGGAAGCTTAGTGAACGTTAGATATTTGTTCAACTTTAGTGAGGAAGAAGCAAAGAGAGAGAGATTTGGGAGAGATCTCAGTGAGAGTTTGGTAAAAATTCTTGTATTTTATTTCCAGAGAGAAATAGAGATATCATCTTTGTGTATATCTTGCTTGTTGTGTATTTTTTGACCCTGAGTAACCAACAAGTGGTATCAGAGCTTTGGTTGGGGTCATTGAAAATTTTTTCAGCTCACTATTTTTGGTTCATTCGGCTTCTAAATAAACTCGAAATTTAATTCTAAGTGCACCATTGGATTCCCCTCATTGAAACGAGTTGAACCCCATTGGCCTCGCATCAATCCAATGTCGGATGTGCTCTCACGATCTTCATCGAAAGTTCACCGAAAAGTTCACCAGTGTCAGGGTTTCTATCAGAGCTCGTCGGAGCTTGCCAGAGTTGCTACTAGAAGTTCGCTGAAAAAGTTCGCCAGACCGATGACCGTAGGAAGGTTGAAGAAGACGAAATATTTCACTCCGTCAAAGAATATTCCATCTAATATTCCCAGAGTATATTTCACCCAGATAATATTCCCAAAGCATATTCCATCTAGAGAATATTCTTACGAAATATTCCATCAAGGGAATATTCTGTCACCGTTAGCATATTTTGTCAAGTTTAACGGAATATTCTGTTAAGTTACCAAAAACTTTTCGAGTCAATTCTAAGCTCATTTTAGCTTCGTTTTTTGTGAACCATGACTCTTTCCTAGCTATTTCAACTGTTACAGATGCAACAGTGCACTCCTTTTTGCCAAATTCAGCCCCAAAATTTTTGATCGAGACATTTAGACCTTAAAAACTCAATATGTCCATGGAGGAATCAACATCGGGAGCCATGATCAAACTCACTGCCTCTAATTATACACTTTGGAGACCTCGGATGGAAGATCTCCTAAGTTGTAAAGACTTGTACGATCCCTTTCAGGCATAAGGTGTAAATCTAGATCTGATAAAAGAAACGGAGTAGAAGAAACTGAACAGAAAAACCATCGATCAAATCAGGCAATGGATTGACCATAGTGTATTCCACCATGTTGCACAAGAGGCTGACGCACATGTCCTTTGGAAGAAGCTGGAAGACATATACCAGGTCAAGACTGCACGGAATAAAGCCCTTTTGATGAGGCAGTTTGTGAAACTGAAGTTAAAAGTGTAACTTCAATTTTCGAGCACACTAGTGAGTTTCAGAGACTGGTAAATCAATTATCATCGATAGAGTTGTATCTGGGGGATGAAGTATAAGCTCTATTGCTTCTCAGTTCTCTACCAGACAGTTGGGAGACGCTGGTAGTCTCTCTCAACAATTCGGCTCCAGTTGGAAAACTTACCATGTCAATGGTTAAGGATGCCATGTTCCATGACAAGGCCAGGAGAAAATATGTTGGCATTGACCAGTCAAATGCCCTTGTCACTGAGGGCTGAGGCAGACAACAAGGAGGTAACAGAGGCAGGGGAAGAGAAAGGAATGACAGTAGAGGAAGATCACAAGATCCATGGAGATCAAATGATGGAGGAAGACCTACATACAAGTGTTACCATTGTGGCATGCAAGGCCACATGAAGAAAACCTGCCAGAAGTTGCTACGAGAGCAAGGCCAAGGTAGTAATCATCCGAAAAAATATGACGGAGAGACACTAGTCATTCTCTCAGAGGACGTGGCCATTCTTTCTGTCAAAGAGGGGACATGCCTTCATTTTTCCAACCATGATGCTGAGTGGGTGGTAGATACTGCAACTTCTCAAAGTGATTTCTTCTCTATGTATAAAGCCTGAGACTTTGGTACGGTGAGGATGGGAAACACCAGTTCTTTTAAGATCGTGGGAATTGGTGATATGCAGATAAAAACAAATGTCGGATGTACACTAGTATTGAAGAATGTTCGACACGTACCCAACCTTTGGCTAAAGTTACTTTCTGGGATAACCCTCAATAGATAGTGCTACAATAACCACTTCAGCAATGGCACTTGAAAGCTTATGAAAGGTGTTATGGTTGTCGCCCAAGGATATATCTGTGGTAAGCTTTACAAGACCCATGTGAAGGTTTGTTCAGACAGCCTTAATGTAGTTGAAAATAAGGATTTAACAAATATGTGGCACCAGAGACTCTATCATATGGGGGAAAAAGGATTATTTACCTTGGCAAAGAAGAATCTCATTACAGTTGCCAAGGATGTTGCACTAAATCCTTGTGATCATTGTTTGTATGGCATACAACATCAAGTCTCATTCAGTTCCTCTTTGAAGAGGAGATCAAAGTTGTTAAGTCTGGTACACTATGATGTTTGCGGTCCCTTAGAGGTGGAATCATTGGGCAGCAACAAATATTTTTTTTACCTTTATTGATGATGCTTCACGAAATGTATGGGTGTACTTCTAAAGATGAAGGACCAAGTACTCGAATGCTTCAAGAGATTCTATGCCATGGTAGAGCGAGAAACAAGGACGAAGCTAAAATTTCTTCGAACAGATAATAGAGGCGAACATACTTCCAGAGAGTTTGAAGCATACTATAAAAATTATGGTATCAGACATGAGAAGACTATTCCATGTACCCTACAACACAATGGAGTTGCAGAGAGGATGAATCGAACCATTATGGAAAGAGCCCGATGCATGCTCAGTATGACAAAGCTGTCAAAGCCATTATAGGATGAAGCTGTTCATGTCGCCTGCTATCTAATAAATAGACCACCCTTAGTACCATTGAATTTTGATATTTTGGAGAAGGTGTGGTCTGGTAGGAATCCCTCCTATTCTCACTTAAGAATTTTTGGGTGCAAAGCATTTGCACATGTATCCGAGAAGCAAAGCCAGAAACTTGATGTCAAGACCACTTCGTGCATCTTTATAGGCTACGCAGATGAAGAATTTGGATATTGATTGTGGGACCCAAAGGCCAAAAAGATCATCAGGAGCAAGGGCCTGGTGTTCCATGAAAACTAGGCATATGAGGACTTTAAAAATCCCACAAAGTCCAGCAGTTCTAATTCTAGTGCACAGGACATTGTTTCAGACCCTACACCATTACAGGTCCCCACAGATAATGACGAAGTGCAAGATGAAGCTACAAAAGCATAACAAGATGATAAAGAAGGTGTTGTGCAAGGGGAGCAACAACCCTCTCCACTAGAAGTTGCAGGATGGTGTACCTCATATAGCTAGAGGATGGTGTACCTCATATAGCTGACGAGCCTTAATCACGAAGATCCAAAAGAGGACGTATTCCATCAAGTAGACATCTGGAGTCAGACTATATTCTACTTATTGATGAGGGGGAGCCGAAGAGCTTCCACGAGGCACAAGCTCATACGAATAAAGACAAGTGGATGCAAGCCACATAGGATGAGATGAATTCCCTATAGAAAAATCAAACCTACGAGCTTGTGAAACTTCCAAAAGGCAAGAAAGCATTGAGGAATAAATGGGTTTTCAAGCTGAAGAAAGACAACAGTGGAAAAATGGTGAAGTATAAGGCTTGATTGGTCGTTACAGGATTCCAAAAGAAGAAAGGAATTGACTTGGATGAGATTTTCTCACCAGTTGTTAAGATGACTTCAATTCGAGTCATTCTCGGATTAGTAGCCAATTTAAACTTAGAGCTTGAACAAATGGACGTGAAAACTGCATTTCTTAATGGAGATTTGAAGGTTTTGAGATTCTCGAAAGGTTTTGAGATTCTAAGAAAGGAAAATTTGGTCTATAAGTTGAAGAAGAGTCCGTACGACCTCAAGCAAGCACCCAGACAGTGATGTAAGAAATTTCACTCATTTATGGTAGGTCAAAGCTACAAGAGGACTGCTATAGATCAGTGTGTTTATGTTCAAAGATTCTCGGATGGAAATTTCGTTGAGTGGCATGATAGGTTTTTGTTCTCTCGAGGGTTCTAGACCGAGACGGTCCTTAATAGAGACCCTCTCAGTTTTTTCTCTTGTTCTTCGCCTCGTGCTTGTCTTTATGAGTATCCTTTCCTTTCCCCTCCTCGGGAGGACTCATCTCGACTGGCCTTGGTGATGTCCTCCGCATTCATGTACTTTTGTACCCTTGACAGCAGCTCGGGCATGCTAGAGAGCGATTTCTTAGGGACGGAGAACATAAAGCTAAAGGAGTGCAGACCAGCAGTAAAGGTGGTCAGGGCTACCTTATCATCAGGCTCTTTGATCTAGGGGGCCTTCTAATTGAAATGGGTGAAGTAGCTCCTTAGGCTTCAATCCCTGTCCTACTTGATGGTGAGAAGGTGGATAACAAGCTTCTGATGTCGGCGTCCCCCAATGAAGTGGGAGACGAAAAATTTGCTTAACTTTGCGAAGGAGTGGATAAAGGAGAGTTTGATCTTTGCGAACCATTGACGAGCAGACACCTTCAAGGTGGTGGGGAAGGCTCTACAGATGATCTCATTAGGAATGTTGTGGGGTGGCATGAGAGATTTGTAAGTGTCAAGGTGATCTAGGGGGTCTTTTGTACCGTAGAGGATCTCGATGGCAGACATCTTGAACTTCGAGGGTAAGGGTAATTGACAATATCTGCAACAAATGGGGTATCAGTGCACCTTACCAGGTAGTCCACCTTTTCGGGCGCCTTTGCCTTGATAGCTTTGAGGGCATCACCGAGTTGGTTTTGCACCTCTCTAATCTTCTCGTATTATTGGTTGGGGACATCCTCTGTTAGGTGGTTGTACTGGCTTCGATGATCAGCATACTAATTTTCTCCTTCATCCTCCTGTGTAGGTACATGAAAAGGAGAATATGTGAGCCTTATGCATAATGAGGAGGGACTCTTAGGCGAGGGTCATCCTAGCGTTGCCCAGGAGCATTCTAGCGAGGGGCCTCTTGTGGGGGATTGTTTGGTCCCCAGAGTGGATAGGTTGATGTGCTTTTCCCATTGGAGGGAGTGGTGCTCCTCCTATAGGCTGAGGGGCGACACCTCCTTGGGCGAGCATCAATTGGATGATTTGCTAGTCTGGTTTACCAACAGCTACAAGGTCTGTAAGAGCTATTGCCCATCGACAAGAGTCGTCGTAGTGGATGGTTTTGAGGGTGCAAGGGAAGGGAGAGCCTCCTCCCAGTGGGCTGGGTTATTGTCTATCGATTGTTGACTCATCGGCCTGGTCGTGATTACCATCGAACAACAAGTTAGTAGAAAACTTAGTTGTTTCCTACAGATGGCGCCAAAGTGATGATGCACAAATTGGACTCGTACAAGATCAACAGTCAAGTATGTGAAGAGGTGTAATTAATGAACAATAAATAAAGTAAGCAATGACAAAACAATAAATATTGAGTCAACATACAGATTTATAGTGGCTTGGTCCAGATGACCTACTCCACTCTAGGGAAACGGCAACGGTGGTCGGTGACTCTTTATTGATGAATAGAATAACAGAGAGAAAGCTCTGAGAGTGGTACAATAGCTAGGAGAGAGAAACTATATGTGTAAAGAGATTTTGATAAGATACCATGGTGTGTCCCTCCATGTGGAGAGAGCTTACAATTTATAGGTATGGTGAGGTGGTGACATGAGTATGAGGGTACTCCTTCTTCGTGGAGGATAGTTACAAAAGGTAAGTACAATTAAGGTAGGACTGATCTTTGTAAGTGTGTATCTCGATAATCTCTCTCTCATATGCTCTTATCTTCCCGGGTTCCTTGGATCTTAGACTGGGTCGGATTGATCAAACGAGCTTGGGCTGCCTTTTAGCTGACTTGGGCTAACTTGATTCATTAGGCTAGACCCAATTGGATTTGGGCTCGTCACCCGATGCCACTCTAGTGCACCATCGATGAAACACACTGATGTCCCCTTGTTGGATGCCAGCGACGACTCCACATCATTTGGCTGGCCACGCTAAGAATGATTCATCAACGACCACACACCCCTCTATCAAAAATAACCATTGTCACCATCGACACGACCACAGCCCCACAATGCAGGCTCACACAAATTAATGGGCTTCGCACAATTTGAATGAAGACTTCACCTACGATTTCGTCACCCAAGTATTCCTTCTTTTATTCTCCTCAATTATTTGATTATACTATCAATTGCAAAAATTTCATTTCTGGAGTTGTTTACTCACTGCCACAATCTCATAATTTTTCCCTTTCCCCAAAGTAGAGGCACCAACACCACATCTAAAAGGGTTTCTTTCTCCACCAATAAGTTTCTATTGAACTCGTGTTATGTTTTTTGAACAAATTAGGTAGAATAATTTTTATCATTGATCATTTTTTTAAAGCATCAGTGATATGGAAAATTATGGACTCAGATCCCCTCCAGTACCCCATTCCACCAATTCCCTTCAATTTTATTATAGATAATTGGCACGTGGCAAATAACCCAGTTGACGGACAGGATCTTGCCACTTCCATCAAAACACTAACCATGGTTAAACAAGTTGAGGGCACAATCTTGGTCCCTCCCACCATCACTTGTGTGACGCCCTAAAATCCAGGGGTTCTTTATTAACCGCTGATAACCCATCAACCCGCAGAAATACCCGTATATTCCGCATAACCTGACACCATGTGATAGCATCCCCTAGTCGGGATTGTAACCGACAATTGTATTGTGGGTTCAATTATTCATTGGATCTAACCGAGATCCAATATACCATGATTTATACTTTATTATGGTCCATTTACATATTTGGAGGGAAGAAAAACATAGGCTAAAAGCATGGCAAAATAGTTTTAAAATTTGAAATTTTTGAAAAATGTACCGGTACTGAGTACTGGTACGGTTTGCCCACTGGATAGTAGCGTACCGGTACTCCTTGCCCAGGTTTTGCCTATTTCTCCTATTTTTGATTTCAAACCTCCTCCAAACCATTCCAAAACCATCCAATACATATTTAACACCATTTCTCACATAAAACTTGATAAGCAAAAGCTCTATTACATTTATTTACATAAATTTACATGCGAAAAACTAAGTATTCACAATAAGTTTACCAAATCCCAAAATAAAACCACCCCTCGGTTTTTCTTCACCCTTGATGGCTCGAATGAGATTCGTCCACTGACATGTGACCCGCACCTAAAATGTTTTCCCGTATAAGGTGAGCCACACTCAATAAAGTATCTCCTACAGAGGCTACTCCCACCTAGATGCATATGAAATATTCACATGCAACAAACCACAATCCATAACATTCCAAGCAAGACTATACATTCAATGTTAGAATTTATCATGTCATGAAATGAAATAAGACTCACTCACGCAACTCAACCCGAGCCCTACCCGGTTCCTCAACATATGCAACTGTCATTGTGCATAATTTCATCATCTATGTTACACATCAAATGACGTTTACAATCTAAGGTCTTTGTTGGGGTGGATGTTCATGGACTTACACCAAGGGTCACCAACCTTCACATAATTTACGGACTCCCACCGAGGGTACTGAGTACACCCACACACTTTATGGACCGAACCAAGGGAGTGCGTACCCCATTTACTGGGGCCTTGCACCAAAGGGATCTTCTAGTCCCTTCTTTTCACCCCGACCCAATTTACCATGTAACCATGCGGCTTAGCTAAGCCTTTGACTCAACTATTCCAAGTCATCTGTCAATCACCCAGTGAGGTGTTGACGACCACCATACACACACACCCATGTGATGCAATATCTCTGTGCATATGTAATGTGATGCACCATTGCAATAACAATATCATGTCTCATATTTGATGAATGTCATATGGATTAATTTAACACATAACCATCCAATTTCATGGCAGATTATATCATAAGCATATAATTTTCACATGTTATCACATAACCTAAGCATGTTACTCCAATGTAACCAAAAAAATAATTTCAATCACTCAAGGCATTTTATCAAACACCTTCAAGGTACCAATCATGTTCAACACATATCATGCCCCAAAATATCACCAAGTTATAATAAACATACAAGTAACTTTTCTACATCAAATTCAAGCTAGAATTCAACATAAATCATTTCAATACCAACATCCTCATTTTCATGACCATGGATACGTCTCAGGTCAATTTCAATATTAAACCCTTTGTCTATCAATACCAAAGAGTAGAATAAAATCAAAGTAAGAAAAAACTCTACCTCTTGGAACTTAAGATGAAGTGTTGAACTTCAAGAACACCAACCAAAAGCCCAAAAATCTTGATTTTTCCAAATCTCCTCTTTAAATCTTTGGTGAAATCACTCGTTGAACTCCGAGAATCGAAGAACAAAGATTGGATTTTCTCCCTCTTGCAAAGATATTTCTGCTGAAATATCTAATATTTAGCCCTATTTATAATTTTAATGACTTAGCCCGAGTCGCGCCACACGCCCCTCACTTATCCGAATTCGTTTTTGCCCCGAAACGATTTATTTCATCCCGGCTTAAGTTCAAATTAATTTTATTTGAACTTTAATTCAGTTATAAGAAAATTTTGTAATTTTCATTTTTGGGGACCTTTGTGAGCTCATTCACCACACAGTCGTCTCGTAAAACACAAAAAATTCAACTATATCGAAATTCGATAAAGATTTACTAGGCAACTCGGTTTCGTGATACGAACCCAACGACGAAGTCCGTTACGTCATCCGATCTCTGTAGAATTACGTATTTTAATCCCGCATTATAGTGACAAATTACCATTTTACCCTTTTTCAGAAAAAGTTCAAATTTTTTTGGGTTTTACAACTTGTGAAGCCATTTTTCCACCACACTGCAATGTGCAAAGAAAGATAGAGACAAACAAAACTCCGAAAGAAATAACTACAACCTTAATGAATAGCTTAAAATGGTCCTTGACGAAATACTGCGACTCTCATTCATTGGTCTAGGCAAAAAAAGATCTGTCTCAATCAATCGTGAATCAGCAAATTATTCCTCAATAAGTTCCAAGTTCAACTTATATGGCCTCAATCCACTACTCGCTGCCGTAATAGAAAACACCGATTTTCAATAGGTTTGAGTGTGTCCCCCCCCCCCCGTAAGAAGTGTAGCACCTTAAGAGGTCTTAGCGATTTAAGATTTTCAAAAGATGGGTTACGGGTTGTTCTTGGTTCGTTTGAGGGGGTGAATTGCAGAAATTATGGATTGGAACTATTGAATGAAACTAGAAAAATTTGAGTGTGATTGCAAATTCTGAGATTTTCTAAGAGGGGGCTTCAAAAATGTTGATGGAGGAGTTTTACAGGTGCCAATTCTATTGACTGTGAAAGAGAAAGACATTTTGAAACATTAGTTGTTTCAAGTTGGTTACTAGAAAAATTCTCTGATGAATCACCAGTCGCGAGAGTGACAAGATGGACGTAGAACTTGTTTAACTACCCATGGTTAAGTTTTTCAGTTCAGGTGGCAAGATCTGGCCCTTTAATTGTGTTATTTGCCACGTGTCAGTCATCTATAATGGCATTGAAGGGAATTGGTGGAATGAGACACTGGAGGGGATCTGAGTCCAAAAAGTACAATTACTGTTGGAAAATGTGGTTCCAAAATAGTAAAATCACATATTGATATTTCTGATATCATGTAACTTGAAGTAGAACCGAACAGTAACAGTGATATGCAAAACAATTACATAGGCGAAAGAGTTACACAAAAGAGTTACAGTAAAGAGTAACAACAAAGAGTAACAGTGATAAGCTTTCCACGAAAGAGTTACAACATACAGTTACACGTAAATTGAACTTTCTAAATAAAATGAACACTGATCTGTTTGCAGACCAGGAACTGTGATTGAACTTCACTTAGATCAAGGCTAGTGTTTGACACTATGTCCTTAAGACAGATTTCGCCCCCACACTTGGTGCTTATGGAATCACGAGCGTCTGCCTCCCAGGATACAATGATCTTTACACGGGCAGAAGTAGCACTCCAATCTTCCCGTCCAGCGAACCAAAATGTATTGTGTACTCTGTAAACGTGACTGACTTAATGCTGAATGTAATGCATAAAATGTCTGCCTTAATGCTTGACCGAATTTCTTCTATTGTATATCTAGAATGGTGAATGAACCTGGGTATTTATAGACACTTTGGTAACTTTTCGAACAGTCACCATACTAAAAGACACAACCCAGAAATACTAATGACACAACCTTTAACAGCCAGTAGACACCTTTGAATTAACTGTTCTTGTATGAACAGACTTAACCTTTCGGTTTGGAAGGAAGCAAAAACGGTTTAATTAATTCATTTATTTAAATGAATTTTTCTCCAAAAAGATAGACAAGCCCGTACCCGGCCCGGCTAGGTCGTGGTCGTGGCGAGGCGGACGGGCAGCGCGCGCGCGTGTGTGGTCAAACCAACAGCATGTAGGCGTTCGCTCCGCTCACAGAATTGTGGTACCCCTTGGGGCCCAACCCATGGGGCAAACTTAGACTATATATGCTCATATTGAGCTTCTTCCTTAACCAATGTGGGATTGGTGTTACATCCCACATTGCACTTCCTTTATTTTTACCTTTTCAAGAGGGTCACTTTGGAACCTATTTTCACATTCATTTTTTTCTCGATTTGAGCAAGTGAATATACTACATTATACTCCTCACGAAATAAAATATGAACCCACGAAAATTTATTCGAAATAACAATTGGGTCCTACTTTAATTTTGGCTCAAAGTCGACCAAAAAACTGTATTGGTCCAACAATTACAACAAGTGATCTTTACTTGCGAACATAGGACTGTTTATCTGATCATTGAAAGAAAATCAGAATTTGGTATATCAACCAAAAACATGTGCTGCTTGATTGCTTGTAACCAAGGATCAAAATATCGTGTCAAAACTTTCGAAACATTTCGAAATTTCAACACACCAACACGAAATATGGGTTAAATCCCAAAATTTTAAAATTTTGGTCAAAACGTCACTGTGTCGGACCGTTTCGGTCGAAACAGTACCGTTTCGATGAAACAGCACTGTGTTAAATATCTAGAATTAAGTATTTATGTGTTTTAATCATAGTGTACATAATGATTTTAATATTAATGAAATAATATTATTTATTAATTTAAAAACATAATTTAAATTAATAAATTAGTATTATAATAATATGTTGCACTTAGTATTATTAATTAGTAAATTAGTATTATAATAAAATTGTATTATTAATTGGATAATATTCTAATTGAAATGATTTTTGCCTCATATCAAACCATTTTTTCTTCGAATTTAAATTTATTCTTATATAAGTGGATGTTACCCGAATAAATATGTTCAATTAATCAATTATTTAATTTATTTTTATAAATAAATGAATTTTATTTGTATTTCTACATATTTTCACGTGTTTTCATAATTTTTTCTTCGTTTTTGTAACATTTTTGTTTTTGAGTTGACTGAAACTGTACTTCGAAACAATCTGGAAAATAAGAGAGAAGAGGATAAATTTTCTTACTAAATCAATTAGCTTAGTGCGTGTTCTTTTTAAGGAGAAATTATATTTAGACTTCCTGAAGTTTATCACTTAATCACTTAGACTCCCTGACATTTAAAATATTACGCACAAACTCTTTGAAATTTGTATGCGTGTAACATTTAAACCATTGTCCTCAATATCCGTTAGTCTATTCGTTAGAAAATTACACTCAAACCCCTGTAGGTTTTAAAATATTATATTTAAACCAAAAATACTTTAATCAAGATAGAA
Organism: Ilex asprella; assembly: GCA_023539305.1. NCBI lineage: Eukaryota > Viridiplantae > Streptophyta > Magnoliopsida > Aquifoliales > Aquifoliaceae > Ilex > Ilex asprella. The sequence goes on from CM042192.1 coordinate 25,343,518, forward strand.
TATCAAATATGTTAAATTTTAAAACTAAAAGTCATGTTCTATTATATTATTTATTAAAATAAAATTAAAAATAAAAATTTATTTTTTTTTCTTAAAAATCATAATTGGTATACTAAAACTAAATCTATTGAAATAAAACTAAAAAATCAAACTGTAATGAATATAATATCTTCTACCTTTAATTGAGATAATTTGGTCGTTCAATAAATTTTGTAAGTTATGTAACTAATAAGTGGTATAAGTGTAATATTTTAAACTTAAGAAATCTAAATGTTATATACTTATAAACTTCAGGTGGTCTGAGTGTAACAATTTTAGTAATGTTGATGATATGAATCTAAGTGTTACGTGCATACAAACTTTAATGGATTTTTATATAATTCTCCCTTATTTTAAAATAATGGTTTATGCATTGCTTAAAAAAAATGGATTATCGTTTTTTTTATTAACAATTTTTTGTGTTACATTTTACCATTAAGTACGGATGCAATGTTGAAAATGGAGCCTGTGTTGCGTGAAAAAAATTTTGGATCTTGGCAAGTTCCTTTTACCCATTCTTTGACTCATTTAGTATTTTTTAATAATTAATTGACAAATTATAAAGGATTTTTTGTGAGTCAATACTCAATTTATCACTTAATTATGAAAAAAAAATATTTAGTACAAAATATTTTGTATAGAATGACTTTTTTAATGACCAAAATGCCCACAATGTAACAATTACCTATCGCAAAGAGTGGATAAAGAAACTCTTATAAATCTTACAATAATTCCATTAAATTCGGTAACAGCTATAGCTATATCCCAAAAATATGGGTATTCAAATTTTTTTTAAAACAATCTGCTATAAAATTCTTCAATTTCCAACCAAAAAATAAAAACACAAATGTTGAAACATTATTGAAGACCAATCTTCTATCTATTTCAATTTAAATTTCCTATAATGTTCAACCAATCTTCTTTCTATTTCGATTTAAATTGCCTATAATGTGACATTATAGTGATATATCTTCATTAAAATTTTAATCAGTAACAAAAAATTATGATATTATTTTTACTAATTCATACACAATCTAAATAGTGTACATCACATAATGAGACATCATAAATGTGACATTCATATATATTGTTTTTAATGAATGAAAGTGTGACATTGCAAAGTGATACTGTTGTTAGATTAGAGAATAACTAGAACCATTTAACATTAAAAACTAATGTAAAAAAAATGAATTTCAAAATCTGGGCCGAGCCTTTAAGATATATTCCATATGGTATAATTTTGATTTTCAAATATATTCAATCCCTTAAAATATAAAATCATTAATATAATAAATTAAATTTCATAAAAAATATGATTGTCAAACTAACAGACCGTCAAATAAGAAAAAAATTATTTTAGTGAAGAAAATATTTAAAAATCTATCAATGAGTACGTAAGTACAATATATTTCAAGTCAAATGTATTTATCTACAACAAATTTAGTCAATGTATTTTTTCACAATTAAGTATTTAAAAATTTCATGCTCACAATTTTTCGAATTATAAATTGTTTATTGAACTATAGAGAAATGAATAGACTTGAAAAGCTTGATCAAGCTGAAAATCAATTAGCCCGTTCATGCTTTGGCCCTTCAATACCATCACCTAAAAGAAAGAATAGTTAATCAAGTTACTGTCTCTTCTTTGATGTATAAACTAATTATAATTCTATCGGATCTTTAATATATAAAAATGTTTTTTTTTTTGAAGAAATTACATGTGGTCCCTATATGGGCACGAACGTATAAGGGTTTGATAATTAGTGTGTTTTTATTACCCATTTTGTCCTCATCATATGATTTCAACCTAAAATACAGTTATTTTTTTTATTGCATTTGTTATTGAGGATTTTGTGGTGTTGTCTATTAGTTTTGAATTTTAAATTCGTGAACCAAATAATTTAGAATATACCGATCGTTTATCTTAAGCGTTGATTTGGTAGGTACACAAATTAGATCGCAACAGTTAAGTTTTACGTATTCGTTGTAGGTTTAGGTACATGTTTATTATGATTTATGAAATTTAGAATTTTGTCTGGTTTTATGTAGTTGGGTACCTGTATTGGCGTATACGTATCTTCTTCTCAATTAAATATTGATGTACCTATCTTAATTTACCAGCGAACCACCAGTTACTAGGCACATTAATCTATTATATGTCATCATTTTTTAGTGTACATGGCTGACGATCTGTATTTTATGAAGAAAAAAATACATTATGTTAACATAACTTTTTTAAAATGGATGTTTCAATTATGTGATGGTATTATTGTTTAGAATCTTATTGTGCATAGGTACCAACCTCCAAAAAACCAAAAAAAAAAAGATCAGTCAAGATTTCTCTGATGTACGCATCTTATGGCTTGCAGTGAGGAAAAAAAATGAAAGAGGTAGTGTTGCTTCAATGAATTTTTAATTTTTTTTTTTCGGATTTTGTTTTCTCTTCCTTCCAACAAACACAATTAGGAAGTTTTTATTGAGCAATGAGTTTTTATATATTCGTCATACAATTAGGAAGTTTTTATTGAGCAATGAGTTTTCATATATTCGTCATAGGCTAATCACCAGGAGGTGAGAGAAATAATAAGGGTGTTTTGATGCTTGAAATGGAATTGAAATGTTGATATGCATGTTTAATGATTCGTTAGTTTCGTTGTGAGTTTGGTTGTTGGCTGGATTGCTCCGGCTATGAGTTGAGTCTATAAGCATTACAACACCAGTGGCATTTATGATCCATTGGATTGAATGGAAAATATGGGACTTTATAAGGTGGTCAGAGCTATCAAGTTTACATTTGGATAATATATTTTTTTATGAGTAATGATTTGTATCCTAAATTTATATCTCAAATGTGCATTCCAAATCAATGAGAACCATTGAATGAGTGAGTCCCAATAAAAAAAGTTGATAAAACACACTCATTCGATGGTTCCTATTGATTTGAGATGTATATTTGAGATACAAATTTGAGATATATAGTAGTGCTCATTTTTTATTGTAGTGACAACAGCTTAAATCCAATCATTTTCTGTGTCAATGGAAACTTTTAGGATTTGTGCACATTTAGGGGTGCTTTTTTAAAGGAAACTCCCCCCCCCCCCTCCTTCCCCCTTTTTTTTTGAATTTCCTGGGACTAGAAACTTATTTGATCTCTTTCATGCATTATGTAACTTTCTTCTTATTAATACTTTTTTTTTGTTATATAGTGTCTTTAAGTATTAGTACATGTTTAATATTCTATATGACAATGATCAAATGATGGACCCTTTGTATCACGTATTAAAAATTTTGTGTACCATTCTTCGGTATCAGCACAATATATATTTGGAGAAATTTATGAAGTCATTTTAAATTCAAGGAATTGACTATGGTATCAAAAAACAAAATTCATTAGCCTTCAACTTTCATTACTTTTGGGGTCATTTTTTAACAAAAAAAATTAACCATTTTTATGGGTGATTTCCCATTTTTTGTATTACTATTGTGGGTGTTTTTAGCACATTTTGTGGTAATTATTTTTATCAATATTTTTTTTGTACAAAAAAAAATTATCATTTTTATGGGTAATTTATCACATTTGTAAATATTTTTACCATTATTGTGATAACTATTTTTGTCAATTTTTTTTAGTACCACAATAATAATAAAAACAATTACAAATATCATAAATAAAGGTATGATACCAAAAAAATGTAATCGACACCTAAATTCACACAAGCAATTTCATGGATGAAACTCTAAATTAGGGATGACAGTGGACCAGAAAAAAATGGGTATTCGTCCAAACTCGCTCCGTTTGGATCGAAAATAGACTATACGTATTGGACGGTGAACATATATGGGGTTTCCCATATAAACTCGTGCGGGGATAGAGGCGGGGATGGACTTATCCTTACCCTTATCCCCGTCTCCGCCCCGCCCCGCCCCGTCCCCGTAGCCCTCTAAATAAATAAATATAAATATATATTGAGTTGATTGAGATGATTTTACCACCATTAATTTGTTTGTGCACATTTGTTTGCGTTTTGTTCAAATATGTATTATTTTGAAATAGTATTTTGGACATTTGTTGTTTGTGTTTTATTCAAATATATTATGTTATATTATGTTGTGCTAGATTATGTTAGATTATTGAGAATGTTGTTGGATTATTTAAAATATTATATTTATTTAGCTTGGGCTTGAGCGGGTACAGGAGAAGGTGGGACGGAGACGGAGATTAAAAATTTACCCGTGGACGGGGATGAGGATTAAAATTATATCCGCTAACGAGGATAGACTAGAGATGAACAAAATTCTTTTAAGCAGGTACGAAGAGGGAGACTACACCCCTATCCCGCTTCGGTCCATTAACATTCCGACTCAGAATAATAGAGTTAGGCAGTTATCCCATCAATTTGATTGAAGGTACGGTACCCAAAATAAAAAAATGTAGTGCCAGACCACTTTTTAAAATATCTATATTATGTTTTGGGTGAAATTTACTATTTCTTAGAGTGCATTAACTTTTTGAGTTAATTTATTATTTTTTGGGATTATTTACAATTTTTTTAGAATATAATTTACAATCCTTGGGATGTTTTTTTATTTTTTAATAATATATCAAAATTTTATTTTTCGGAAGTATAATTTTTTACTTTACATAATAGAGGTTCTATTCGTAGAGTCCATCTAAGGTACCGAAAATACTTTGGGTACTGTACCACTAAATGAATATGTACCATTGATCCATAACAAGTGAGTTACAATTATTGATGAGACAAAACAACACTATTTTATTTTTTACTAGTTACCCAGTCAGTATGTAAATGGAATAAAGGATGAAGACAATTAAAAAAAAAAAAAAAAAGATAAAGACAAAGTGGGAAAAAGAAGAAGATGAGCTGTAGAGTTCATTCACACATTTTTCAATCCCTATGGAATGATTTAATAGATTATAAATTAATTAGTAGGTTGAAATTAAGATAATCTTACTTTTAAACAAACCAATACACTTAAAACTTTTTAGAATTGTGTAATCATCTTTTTGGATGCACTTACGTTATTAATACTTTTTGGTATTGTTGGAGGGAGGGTTATCACTTTAGGGTGTGATTATCAAGTTTTTGGTTTGTTAGCACGTTTTGAGTTATGATTACCACGTTTTGGAGTTATATTATTACTTTTTCAGGTTTAGTAAGTTATAGGGTGACCGGAACACTTTTTGAATGAGGATACCATTTTTTGGGTTTAGTTAACACGTTTTGAAATTAGGTTAGCATGTTTTGAGTACATTTACCACTCTATGAGATGTAATTACCATTTTTTGGGAGTGATTACCATATTATGGGCTAGCATTACCATTTTTTTTCGGTTGTATTGACTCATTTTGAGGTTGTATTAGTATGTTTTGAGTGAGTTTTACCAATCTACTGGATGAGATTACCCTTGTTAGGGTGACATTACCACTCTTGCGAGTTTAGTAAAAAGTGTGATTACCACATTTTTGTGACAATAAGCATTCAATTCGTAACATTCAATTTATCTAATAAACATTCATTTTATTAAATCAATACCAAATTAAAATTCAATTTATCTGATACATATTAATTTAATCAAATTAACATTTAAATTCAATTAGTTACATAAAATTTATCAAATTAACACTAAATTTGAGGGGTTTAATTGAAGATACACCTATCTAGAAAGGTATGATTGATAATTACCTATTTTATTTTATTAACAAATTGGTGACCAATATTACCAATCAGTATCAGTTATAATTTATCATGACCGGTCTTATTAAAGAACTTCTACCAATCAAGATCAGTCATGGTCGATCTTATTAAAATTTTTATTTTATTGAAAAAATTTGAGTCACACCCTTTCTATGTTACGATATCTTAGTAACGCATCCTCTATTTGATGAATTGAATATTAATATGACGAATTGAATGTAAATTGAATTATATTGAATATTAATTTGACAAGTTGAATATTTATTGGATGAATTTGCTGAATTGCAAGTTAATTGAATATTTTTGGGATAAAATTTAAAATTTTGATATGTTAGGCATTAAAACTAAAAAATGTACATATTTTGGGAATAAAAGTGATATTTCCTATTTTAGGAAATCAAGATGGGTCATGCTTTGTCATGACCGACTCTGATTTGGCATCCTAAATACGTTAACAACCATTTCATCCCTAAAGTACGAACGCTTTATTAATTTGATCTCTAAAATATTAATTTTATTTATAAAATATTTAATTAATATGTAATTAGTAAATTGACATCACATTAACATATTCAATTCATTAAATTAACATTTAAATTCAACTAATTAACATTAAATTCATAAAATTAACATTCAATTCAATATAATTAATATCCAATTCATCAAATTAACATTAAGTTAACATTTAATTTATATTCTAAATCATCCAATTAACATTCAATTCATCCAATTAACATCAAAATCATCTAATAAAGATTCAATTTATCAAATTAACACCAAATCAACATTCAATTTTATCCACTTTATATTTAATTTATCAAATTATTATTCAATTTATCAAATTAACACCAAATTTACATTCAATTTATCTAATAACATTCACTTCCATCTAACAAGCATACAATGGGATAGATTAATTTGGCATTTTAATAAGAATGGGAACTTCTCAGTTCGTAGTGCTTATCATTTAGCCATGGAGAGAAATCTTTGTCGGCCTCAAGTAATGCTATGGATCGTTGGCCGGGCTCTTTTATTTGGTCACTTCAGGTTCCTAACAAGATCAAAAATTTCTTATGGAGATTATTTATGGATATTTTACCTGCCATGTGCAACTTACAAAGTAGAAGATTATTGGTTAACAATGAATGTTTTCTATGTGGTCAACCTTGCGACTCATCCTTTCATTTATTTGTTATATGCCCTTTTGCTAGAGTTGTAAGGAATGTGGCTGCTATTCAATTTCCACCTGAAGGCATATTGAATATTTAAGATTGGCTGGTTTATATTTCTGAGAAGGTTCCAGCAGAAGAGGTAGTCTTGATTGCTGTTATTACATGAGCAATGTGGTTTAATCGGAACAAAGTTCGGGTTGAACAATGTTCCAAATCTCCAGAGGAATTAGTTCTGTTTTCGAGAGAATATATTCATCATTATCATGTTGTTAATTGTTTAAGGGGAAGATTTGATATACCAATTGCTTATGAGGAAAGGTCCATGTTGAAGCGGCCCCAAGAGGGAGCATGCAAGGTCAATTTTGATGGGGCTGTTTCCAACTCTTTTAATTGTTCTGGACTGGGAGTGGTTATTTGTAAACCCCCACACGTTTATATTTGACGGCGTAAAACCACTTGTGCAAGCAGAAGTCACGAATTGTGCTATTTCATATGGAACTGAGTTACAAGGCTCGTGAGAATGATCAGTGAATATGTTGGTTATCTGAGATATAATGTATGCGACACAGTGAAAATATAGTGGTTCACCGGCTGGGGAGCCTGGTTAGTCCACTCTTCAATGGAGGTTCTTGCTCCTAGGATCTATATCCCTCTTAAGAATGTTTTTACAAGATGCTTTTGATACAAGTAGGGTCATTTGCCTTTCGATGGAGGCACCATACAACATTTATAGTGCAAATCCTATCTCTAGGGAATATCTAGCGAGATCTTTGCCCTTCACTCGTGGGATTCTCCTTGATTTTAGGGGAGGATCTTGGTTAGTTGAGATTTTATGCATTAATTCTAGCTTCTTTCTCTCATTCCTTCTATTATGGGACTCTCGTAGTACATCCGGCTGTCCTCACATCGTCTTGGTATTCTCTGGTTTAGGTGGTGCTGAGCTCTGGTTCTCTAAGCCTGGTTACCTGAGCTCTGACCTTCCAACCTGACCTGGTGATCCGAGCTAATCCTCTGATTAGTTTTTGGTATCATCAGTTGTCCCCCAACCCTTGAGCCAAGCGAGCATGGGCAAGGGCTGAGCTGTTTTTAGACCGAGATTGACAGGCACGTGGCTGATCTCAGTTTGCACGTGCGTAACGTTTTCTGGTGGTTCTTGGCTATCATGGCTTCCTCGATTCCCGCGCATGTTTCAACTCCCATCCTTCGGATTTTAGATGTTAGAAACGGCTATCGGGGCGGTCTTTCTTCTATTTGCCTCCCTCCCGGCAATTTCTTTCCTTTACTTCGCGGTTTCAAGTGTCTTGGTGGCGGCATAGTTTCCGATTCTTCTCCTGACGTTTAAGCCTTTTGTACTTGGTTTGAGGGGTAACGGTGCTTACTTTCATCAATTTGGTTCCGAGGCTTTGTTCATTGTCTTGCCCTAACTAGGTACGCTCTCCTGCTTCTTTTCGTCTTTTCTCGTTTTGGATCCCTCGAATTCGAGGTGTTTTCTGCGTTTTTTGGCCTACCGGTTCTTTTATTTTTGGAATCGCGATCTCTGTTTATTTCCACTTCCCCTCTTCGTGGGCTGGGGCTCGATCGTGAGGATCCTTGGTGTTGGTGGTTTCTGTGCTAACCCTATAGTTATTAGGGGTGGTTTCTGTGCTAACCCTATAGTTATTAGGGAGTGTCTGACCAGTGTCCTTTCTCTTTACCACTCTTTTGACCTTCCTTATTCTTGTCCGATCATGTCCGCCTTTCCTAGAGCAACGCGCTCCTCTGTTCCTCTCTCAGGGAACCGGTCCGCAGAGGAGGATACCGACTTAGGTGAGGTAGGTGATGAAATTGATAATTTTTCCGGTGTAGATGTCGTGGACGCAGAGGTGGTCGTTGGAGAGTTCCCTTCATCGTCCTCTGCCAAGCTTCCTAAACCTGATAAAGGCAAAGGAAAAGCCAGTCGGGTTGGAGTTTCTGATGACACATCATACCTAGGGGCTGCCTATAGATATGCCGAGCTTGTGGGTCCTAGCAAAGTCCAACCTTCCTTTATCAAAGTTCTTAGTGCCCGTTACGGGTTTCCTGCCGGCGTTCAGCCCCGGTGTCTGGGAGTGTCTACCCTTTATGTCGATCAAGGTTATAAGAGTGTCTGCTTTTTTTAGGCTTCCTTTGAGAATAATTTACGTCTTCCTCTGAATCCCTTTATCAAGAGTGTTTTGCAACATTTTAATGTGTGCTCATCTCAGCTTTCTCCCAATTTCTGGGGTGTTTTGGTTGGCCTCCTGGTCTTTTTTAAGGATAATGGCCTTGGAATACCTAGCATCCCCTTGCTTTTGGACCTTTTCAATGTTAAGCTGGCTTCCTCTTAGGGCTTCTTGTACATCTCTAAGCGAACCAATGCTAAGCAGATCATTTGCAACCTTCCATCTTCCCACAAAAATTGGAAAGAAAATTTGTTCTTTATCGGGGTCACCGATTGGGAGTATAACCCTGCTGATGCGACAGATACTCTTGGTATCCCTAGGGCTTGGACTCGTCCGGAGAATTTGGGTGAGTTCCCACTAGGATGGGTTAAGTCCTGTTTTGGTAGTCTTGCGTTCTTGACTCTGCTCTGCTTGTTTTGTTTCTAGGCGTTCGTCTTAATCTTAGTGTCGTGGACGAAATGGTGAAGTCCAGACTGTCTGAGTGTGGCCCGAGAAGATATTTCGAGTTGATTCAGCCTTGGGTGTTAGCTGAGAGGCGGTTTTGCCTTCCTGAAGATCACATAAAAGCCCCACCTCCCCTTACCGTCGTTGGTCCTGACGAAATAGCCGGTAATCTCCCCCTCTCACTTTCTTTTTTAAATATCCCTCTTTTCTACCCCTCTGTTGATCGAGCTAATCCGTCCCAGTTTATGCAGGGTCTTCCACTATGAAACCCATTCCTGATGAGCTTCAAGCTAAGGTAGACCTGTTGAGGAAGAGTGGGAGAGGAGCCAAACGGAATGCTCAGGTCGGCCATAGGAGCAGTCCCGTTACGCGTGCCAAAATTCCTAGGCCAGAGGGGCCTCTTTCCTTTATGATGACTCAAGAGCATGCCCCTATACCTGGCATTCCTCAAGTTGTAACGCCCCTTCCTCCCTCAGATGTTCGACCTTCTTCAGAACCCGTCTTTGGGGGAGACCGAGTTTCTCCTTCCTCGTCAGAGGCTGGGGTGGGCTCCAGGGGTGACTTCCCCATTTTGATCCGCCCCTGTATCATATAGCTTTTCTGGAAAGACTATTGAGCCACCGTGTGTACCAATTAGGACTGATGGGGGAGAACCGACTAAGGCATGGGAGAGTGAGGATTCCTTCTTCGAGAATGTGGAGCCCCCCGCAGGGGCCGTGGGCTCGATTCTTTTTGATTCTGATATCCAGCGGGCCACCTCTATGTATGTTGAGGAGTCCATTTCTCTAGCTCTTCAGGAAGCGGCTACTGTAAACCTTAGTCTTTCCGCACGCTTCGTAATGTTTTAGCGAAGCTCTTGTTCGACTCTCCTAACTGCTTTTGTGTTTTCAGATGGCTATCCATATGAAGGGCTTATTGAGGAGGATTCAGTCTTATGAGCTTTCTCCCACAGCCTTGAAGGTATATGATGCCAAGATCGCAAAACTGTCCCTTGAGAATGAGGACCTTAGGGCTCAGGTGCGAGGCCACAATGACCAGATACGGGGCCTTACCGAGCAGGTGGGGAAGCAGACTTCTGACCTCAACGACTCTCTGGCAGCCAAAGGTAAAGCCGAGGAGGAGGAAAAGAAGGCGCGCGATGAGCTTAGGTCAGTTAGGGAGGATCTGGAGCTTAAGACCGAGGCCTGGACCAAAGCTAGTTAGGAGGTCTCTAATCTCAAGAGCTTCCTCGAGCAGGCAAGGGGAGATTATCTCACCCTTAATGAGGCGAATGGTAAGCTCTGCGAGGAGTTAGAGTGTCTAAAGTCCTTGATCCAACAGAGGGATAGTGAGATTGTCGAGCTGAAGGATGAAGCCACTACCATGTGGGCCTCTGGATGGCTGGCCTTTCAGCGTAAGGCTTTAAAGACCTTCCAGATCTGTATTTCGGCTTTGCCATTCCTACTGAGGAGGAACTGGAGGGATCTGAGTCTGACCGTGAGGGCGACTCCATGGTCCTACTAGAAGCCTCGACGCTCTTGCCCCCTCAGTCATTTTACCAACAGTTGCTTTCTCTGCTGATCTTGTGACCAAAGCCCTCGCCCAAGATTCCTCACAAGACAGGGTAGAGGCTACCCATATTAGTGCTCTCGAAGGTTCCCCTCCTCTGGGTTCCAGATCTCTACATGCTGACCTTCCGAGCTCCTCGTCTGTTATTGCGACTAAGTCTGTCTAGTCATAGGACCTCTTATCCGGGTGCTAGGAGATTTTGTACACATACCTCTTTTCTTTGTTGCAATTCATACTCTTTGTACTTTTGATTTAATGATACTCGAGATGTAATTTTCGGGTTAACGCGTGTTGTGTGATCTTTCCATATTGTTCCCTCTATTCTGAGAAGTACCTTAGTTTTTCCTTGAATGAAGCTGTCGACATTTGCATTCTAGGCTGAATGCGATCGGTTGCATCGTATTTAATGTTTGGCTTCCCCAAACCTCACTTATTATTATTAATTAGGGAATCCCAAGGGCCGCTGATTCGCACTTTTTAGTTTGTCTAAATTATATTATATTATATACCCAAGTATAAGTAATCAAATTGTAGTTTTCTCGGTTTTAAGTCCAAGTATCGATCCTACAAAGAGTTGTCTGTAATTTAGATTGTAAAAAATAATAATAAATAAATAAATAAAAATAAAAATAGTAAAGTTGTTGTTTGAAGTAGTGTGATGTTTTGATAGCTTGTGATGTGAGCTTAGATTGATAACTTGTTTATTTAAATAAAAGAAAGGCGATGACAATAAAATAAAGTGCAGAAATAATAAAGTGCGGAGACAATAAAGTAAATGACAATAATATAAAAGATACCCTTCAGTTTAAGGGTTTCATATGCTTTTTGATGGTTAAATACTAGAATTGCTACCTTACAACAATTAACTTTCATTTTACTGGCAAGTCAACCGGAAGGTCTGATGTACATAGATCATATCACAACCGCTTCTTAGGCTAACTGCGGGTAGTAAATCTGTAACACCCCGCATTTTTTTTTATAAATGTATATAGTATATGATAGATAATTATTGTGAAAATAAGGATAGTTATAATGATGTAAGAATGAATCACATAGGGTAAAACATTAGAAAGGAATAATTGGGAGACAAATAGATTTGGGAAGTTTAAGTTTCAAAGACGTTTGAGATTGAAATTAGTTATTCGATAAGTTTCTAAATGTTTCTAGGTCAAGATAATGTTTTCATTGAATTCGAAAGGTCGAAAAACCTTGGGAGAGGTAATTTGAGGTGCATTGGAAACTTGAAAGATGGAGGAAGAATCTGTCTGCTGAGTAGTACCGGTACCGGGTACCGGTATAGAATGGTACCGGTACCGAGTACCGGTACCCCTACTCCAGAAGGTTTTTAGTACCGGTACTGGGTACCGGTACCAAATGGTACTGGTACCGGGTACCGGTAAGTCCGATAAAAATCTGGACATTTAATGTCGCGACCTTGGTCCAATTTTAGCCTTATAAATACCCAAGGTCGTCTATTTTGGCCCTATTTCGGCCACTCCAACATTAGAAACCCTAAAAGAGAAAGAAAGGAAGAGAAAAGAGGAAGGAAGGAAGGAAGAGAAAAACAAGAGTCAAAAAGGGTTATCCAAGATCAAAAACCTAGTTTCCAAGAACACAAGGTAGGGGATTTTCTCTCATTCACTTACATTGAGGCTAGGGCCTATATATATATAATCTTTTCACCTTAAATTATACATGTATGCTAAATAATCATTGTTTCTTAATACCTTGTGACTATTACCATGATTTAAACAATATTATTGTTTGATTAACCCTTGAATCCTTTTTCTTGCCTAAAAACCCTAAATTCCAAGAGAGATGAACTTTTCTTTAAATTGTTCTAAATTCTTGATTTCAAAACTTTAGTGTTGAATATTGTACAACAAAATAATATAGATTATGATCTCTTGCATATTTTCTTGGATTATTTGATTATATGACACATGTGAGAAAAATTG
>CM042192.1:25386575-25402769 GCA_023539305.1 Ilex asprella
TATTATTGACGGCAAAGATCATGGTACATCTTCGTGCCATAAAGATGCATAGCAAAATGAGTGCAATAAAACTCCCTGAGGATCTCCTCTCTTTGATTCGTAGACTGGAGAAACATAACCTTTCCTATGAATCGAAGACTGCATCGGCGTGAATGGCCCAGACCTCATCACCCATACCCTATTGTATCCAGTCCTTGATGGAAAATATCTCCATGTACATCCCTTGGGCATTGATCACCTTGATCATTAAGGAAGGTGTAGCCACAATATTGCCCAAAATGCACTAAGCTTGAGCATCTGCCACTCTCGGGAAGCTATATTTGCCAAGACTCCGCGTGACTTTCGGCTGAGTGTATCAGCCACCACATTTGCCTTACCAAGATGGTAATGCAAAGTGAATTCATGATCCTCCAAGTACACCATCCACTTCGTTGCCTGATCTTGAGGTCCCGTTGCGTGAAGTTGTACTTTAGACTCTTGTGGTAAGATAATGGCTGCTAACTCCACATATTATGTATGGTAGTTTTCCTTGAGATTTTTAAGCTGTTGTAAGTCATAAGCTACCACCCTCGCGAACTACATCAATACATAACCTACTCCTCCTTCGAGGTATCGCAATAAATTATATACATCTGCCCCCTCTCTGACACTACAAGAATAGGAGTTGAGTAAGCCTCCTCTTCAATTCTTGGAATGCTCTTTCACATGAGTCATCCCGTTTAATCTTACTTTTTTCTTCGGCAACCTAGTCATAGGTGCAGCTAGCCGTGAGAAGTCCTGAATGAACCACTGATAATATTCTGCTAATACCAAGAAATTGTGTATCTCAAAGACTGACTTAGGCCTCTTCCAACTCATAATTGTCTCAACCGTCTCTGGGTTGACTATTGCACCCAAAGAGACAACACGTGTCCCAAAAAATTCACATTTGTCAGCCAAAATTCACACTTGCTGAACTTGACGTACACCAGATGGTCTCTTAAGGTATGGAGGACAATCCTCAAGTGACCCTCATGTTTCTCCTCAAACTTGGAGTAGATCAGAATATTATCAACAAATACTACGACAAACTAGTCAAGATAGGGTTGCAACACCCTATACATAAGGTCCATGAATGCTGCAGGGGCATTCGTCGACCCGAATGGCATAACCGTGAACTCAAAGTGGCCATAGCAACTCCTAAATACTGTCTTAGGGATATTGGGCTTCGTAATCCTCAACTAATGGTGCCATGTGTGCCGATCTATCTTGGAGTAGACCTGTACCCCTCTTAATTGATCAAAAAGATCATTGATCCTTGGCATCATAAAGCACAAAAAATCTAACTTTGTCAGAATTTAACAAAATTTGATTGGACAGTTATACGAATCTAATGGTGAGGTCCATTTTGTCATCTAAGTTCTAGAAAAATTTAGATTTTTAACCTGTATTGTAACGGCTAATTATGTTTTATCTTTTTGAATTAAGTTTTTAATTTTCTCGGGTTTTACACTTTCAGTACTTAGAATTTATTTTGTTCTATGAAGTTCTGGCCCTTTGCTTGACCCTTTTTCAAAGAGTTCAGTCCTTAGCACGTACCTAGGGACCTTTCAATACTTTGAATTTCTTTTTGCTATATGAAGTTATGGCCCTTTGCTCGTCCCTTCTTCAAAGAGTTCGGGTCCTTAACACTTAGATATGGACCTTTCAATATTTAGAAAACATTTCACTATTCTAAGAAGTTATGGCCCTTTGCTTGGCCCTTCTTCAAAGAGTTCAGTCCATAGCACTTAGTTCGGGACCTTTCAATACTTAGAATATTTTTTTTGTTCTATGAAGTTATGGCCCTTTGCTCGGCCCTTCTTCAAAGAGTTCGGTCCTTAGAACTTAGCTAGGAACCTTTCAATACCTAATTTTTTTTTTTAGGATTTTTTAGAATTTGGTACACTTTTTATAACTTATTTGATTTTAAATATAAACTTTAAAAAAAATTGACAAAAAGTATACTTTGGAGCAGAAGGACCGAAGTACCCCTAACCATCATCATATCACTATTGAAAAAATTGGATAAAGAAATTAATTAATTTAAAAACTAAAACTCTTAAATTTTAGAGTTCTATTATATTAGAACTCTTTCGCTTTCTCTCTCTCTCTTCATATCTCATATAGATGCATACAGACATATACATAACTAAATTCAAAACTTAAATAAATTTTAAATTTCTTAATTTGAAAATTTTCTCAATTATTTCTAAAATTATTAAATTTTAGAATTTTCTTATATTAGAACTATTTTTTTTCTCTCTCATATATATATAATTATGACCAAAATAAAGCAAATGCAAAATCAAAATTCTTTAATTTTAAATACTAATTGTGACAAAAATAAAGCTTATGCAAAATCAAAATTCTTTAATTTTAAATATTCTCTACGTACTATATATATATATATACTTGGACAAAAAAATGTGACAGATATTGTTACACCAATGTCACACTGATTGTGGGTCACATTGTGGGCATCACAAATGTGACATTAATGTCACGCTGCATATAGACTCCATGAACAGGGTTTGCACATGTATAGTATAACACTGTGATTCATATAAAGATTCAAAAATACATAGTGAGTATGACAATGTGAATCCAATGTCACAATACAACTACACATCATATGCATTATTTTTTCTTGGTTTAGGCATCAAAATTGTGACTCCAATGTCACATTGTAAAATAAACATAAATAAAAGGGAGATAGAGACAGAATAGGGAGAGAAGAGTAATGATGGAAAAGAGAAAATAGAGGGAAAGAGAAAAAGAGAGATAAAATAGGGAGAGAGATATTAATGATGAAAGTCAAATATAGAGAGCGAATAGGAAATCTTTTTAAAACTAATTGAATCCTTTCAAAATTCAAACAATTAATTATCCTTAATTTGGAAAATCACTTAGCCATTAAAATTGAATCAAAAAAATAAGAAAATTGTCCCAATAAAATAGGAAACTAAATCCCATAATTAATTGGCTAACTTATCTTCCACGAATAAAAGAAAAGGGGCTTTTACGTAAATAAAATATTTACAAAAAGTCAAAGTGTATCTGTTCACAAAACATTTATACAAAAAATGACTTATACACAAAAGATTTATATTAAGGTATTTTATCACAAATAAGTAGTTTTTGGTATACCTTTTCATAATTTTCCCTTTTCTTTTATTCTAAGAAGTTATGACTCTTTGCTTAGCCCTTTTTCAAAAAGTTAGGTCCTTAGCACTTAGCTAGGGACCTTTCAATACTTAGATTTTTTTTTTGTTCTAAGAAGTTATGGCCCTTTACTCGGCCCTTCTTCAAAGAGTTCGGTCTTTAACACTTTGCTAAGGACCTTTTAATTGGGAACTTACAATACTTAGAAATCTCTCTAAGAAGAATTGGTCATCGTGGGCCTTTCTTCGAAGATTTTTTTTCATGCCCACACCGACCCCCAATCCAATTGGGCTCAAATCATTATCCGTTTGGTTGACATCGTCATGCTTAACCTTGAGCCTACATTTGATCAGGTGGCTATGCCTGATTTAGGCTTCTACCTCTATTAGGATTTTTATCTCCCTACCTTGGTAGTAAGATGGGTTCAACAAACTTATAATTTAATAAATTCATAATAAATTTTTATTACCAATGCTTTTAAAGCACACAGAGAAATATTCGCAATTAATGTACTTTTTTCTCCCCAAAGGTAAGGTCTTATAGGAGCACCTCTATTTTCTGAAGAAACTTCAAAGTTCATATTCGTGAAGGCATTTCAGAAATAGAACTTTCATAGATTAGCTATTTTCTAAGGTCAGGGTACCCTTCTATGGTCCATAGTCTCAAGTTCATAGGATCTATTTTCTCCTACTCCAGTTACCTTGTAGGCCCCCTCCCAATTAGCACCTAACTTTTCATGTATTGAATTTTTGGCTGATCCCATAACGCTTCTAAGAACAAAGCCCCCAAGGATAAAAGTGTAAGGGTGGCCCTTCTTGTTGTAGGCATGAGATATCTGTTGCTGATAGGATGATATCTGAACTGCACCTGCCTCCCTTTTTTCTTCAAGAAGGTCTAACTCTTGACCAATTATAGTGTTGTTGTCCCCTTTAATTACTAGGTTGGTTTGGAATGTCGACATTCCAATTTTTTGTGGTATCATAACCTCCATTCCTTAAGCGAGTGCAAATGGAGTTTCCCCCATTGCGCATTATGTTGTGGTTCGGTATGTCTACAGAATGCTGGGCAACTCTTCTACCCATTTTGCTTTTTGCCTTCTCCAACCTTTTCTTAATCCCATCTAGGACAATTTTGTTTAGGATTTTAGCCTATACGTTAATTTGTGGGTAAGCTAGAGTGGAGTAGTGGTTATGAATCTCATATTGCTGACAAAAGGCTTTGAAGGGACCACTTTTGAATTGGGTTCCATTGTTGGATATGAGGGTGGTTGGTATATCATACCTGGAGATAATGTTTTTTTCACATGAAATTTCTTGTGTTCGTACCCTGTTTGCCCAGGGCTTGGCTTCTACCCTTTAATGAAATAGTCAGTTGAAACAAGCAGGAATCGCTTGTTTTCAGGAGCTCGAGGCTTTGGCCCTACTATGTCCAGTCCCCACTGTGCGAACGACCATGGACTGGTTAATAGACGTAAATCCCGGGCAGTTTTCTCGGTATTAGATAAAAGATTTGGCATTTCTCACAATGCCTAACCACCTTTTGAGTGTCTTTTTGGATGTACGACTACCAAAATCCTTGGGAAAGTGCTTGGTAGGTCAATGACCTTCCCCTTGTGTGCACTCTGCAGTTTCTCTCATGTATCTCAGACAAGAAATCTTGGACCTTTTTTAGATGAATGCATTTTAGAACATCAGTAGAGCTCTTCTTTAGGGGAGAGCCAGAACCTAGCTGCCTTTAGTTATAACTTATTTGCCTCCTTATTATCTTCAGGAAGGTCCCCATTTTTCAGATGACCAATGATTGAATCCATCGAGCTTGTTTTTACCTCACTGGAGAGTACTTCATCCGATAATGGTGCCACAATACACGACTCTTCTTTGTACTCAACTGTGATAGTCCTTCCTATTATTTTTTCTTTGGTCGATGCTAGGGATGCAATTGTGTTAGTGTGCCCATTTTTTTCTCTGCCTAATTGCTAAGTATAGTATTCTAGGATTTGGCTAAGCTCCATCTTAGAAATATCATAGTAGGTGACCGTGCTCTCGTCTTTTACCTTGTCATCTCCAATTATCTAATTTACCACCAACTATGAATCAAAAAATATCTAAAACTTCATAACGCTCATATCAGTTGCGATCCTTACTCCTACCAGTAAGGCTTTATATTTTGTCTCATTGTTCAAGGCTTGAAAACTAAGCCTTACAACATTCTCTAGTACATGCCCTTATAAAATCTCAAGTATGATTCCTATTCCTGCTCCTTTCTGGTTTGACGATCCATCAATGAATAGACTCCAACATCCTATGGTGCCAATCCTGACATCTGCATGTTTCTGGATCTAGGGATGACCTTTCAATGGAATTGTGTTTGGGGAGAACTCGATGATGAATCTGGCCACCACCTGGCCCTTGATCGCCGTTCTAGGTTCGAATAGGATGTTATATTTTCCAATCTCAACTTCCTATTTGGACATTCATCCGGATAGGTTGGCCTTGCAAAAAAGGGCTTCAAGTAGTTGGTAGGTGAGTACTATAATCATGTGTGCCTAGAAGTAATGATACAAATTTTGAGTCGAGCTCACAAGGGATAGTGCCAAATTTTCCAATGGCAAATACCTTATTTATGTGTCAAGCAGCATTTTGTTGACATAATAGATCAGGCTTAAGCCCTTTTGAGAATTTCTCATTAGGGCCCCATTAACCACTTGTTTTGATATGGCTAGGTACAATAATAGATGCTCCTCTGGGAATGGTATGGTTAGGAGTGGCGGAGCGGCTAAGTTGGTTTTCAACTTGTTGAAGGCTTCTTCACATTCTTGATTCCAAATCGTGCCTTCGTTTCCTTTGATGGACAAGAAGAACGATCTACAGTTATCGGACGCTCGAGATATAAACCTGCCAAGTGCGACTATCATTCTTGTTAACCTTTGAACTTCCTTAACAGTTTTTGGTGGTTGTAATTGATGCTCTTACCCTTGGAGTCATCCTCTTGAATGAGTTATTTATCAAGGCAAAGGTGGCATTGATGACAAATTTCAATGGAATGCCGAGCTTAGGTGAGAGGGCAACATGCTTTGTGCTTGTAGTTGTGGCATATCAAAGCAAGAGGGATGGCAAAAAAAAGGGGAGATGTTGTTCACTACGCAAGTGAAATCTGGGTTGTAGAAGGGTGAGATGACATACCTCGCAGTCTTGGTGGAGATCAAAATTAACGTGAAGGTTAAGTGCCCGATGCTTGTGCAAAAATTTGGAGTAATTTAATGATGTAGTTGAACAAACTGCTCTATTCTAGCAGCATGAATCCCTCTAAGGCACCATACGGAGTCCCAGTGTTGTTCCAAATGAAGCAGGATGATTTGCTGCAGATGTGCATCGACTATTGGGTCCTAAACAAAGTGAAGATCAAGAACAAGTGCCCTATTCCGAAGGTTGCTGATTTGCTTGATAGGCTCTTCAAGGCAACCTTTTGCATGAAGCTGGACCTCAAGACTAGATATTGGTAGGTTAAATTTGCAAAGGGAGACGAATCCAAAACTAATTGTGTGACGCATTATGGATCATTGGAATTCCTTTTAATGCCATTTGGGCTCACAAATGCCCTGATTATTTTCTATAATCTAATAAATGATGTTTTCTATGATTGGATTAATGTGTTTGTGGTTGTGTACTTGGATGACATTATTGTCTATAGTGTTCTCATGGCTTAGAGAGCTTGAACAGTATGTCAAAAAGGAAAAAATGTGAGTCTTGTTGCCAATAAATTATGTTCTTGGGGCATTAGATTAGTAAAAGCTAGATTTGAATGGATGAGAGGAAAGTGAAGGCAATTGTCGATTGGCTTGCACCAACTAAGGTGGCTAAAGTAAAGCCTTTCCTTGGTTTAGCCAACTACTATCACAAATTCATTTAGGGATATTCAAAGAAGTGCAATACCCTAACTAATTTGCTGAAGAAGGACCAGAAATGGGATTGGAATGACGTCTGTTAGACTGCTTTGGAGAAGCTAAAGCAAGTAGTGTCTTTTGCACTAGTGTTGAGACTGGTAGACTTCGATTTTCCCTTTGAAGTGCACATTAATGCTTTTGAAAACACCATTGGAAGAGTCCTCATTTGGGAAGGACACCCTAATGCCTTTGAAAGTCAAAAATTGAAAGATGTACAGTAAATCTGCTCAGTACACGAGAATGCAATGATTGTTGTGGTGCATTGCCTTGAAATTTGAAGTCACTACTTACTAGGAACGAAGTTCACTATTTGTGAGGGACAATATGGTGAATTCTTATTTCAAGTCCCAGAAGAAGTTGACTCCAAAGTAGGCTTAGTGGCAGGATTTTCCTTCGAAGTTCAATTTTGTGTGGGTTGCATGGGCCTGGGAGGTAGAATCATGTTGTTGATGCGTTGAGCAGGAAAGAGGTCTATGACTATATTGCTACACTGTCCACAGTGCACAAAGACTTCCTAGCAAGAATCAAAGAGATTTCCCAGATTGACATTGCTTATGGCAAATTAAAGTAGTAGGGTAGAGACGATTTTGTTCGCGGATACTGGCTGGAAGATGACCTACTTCATGCCAAGCAAGGCAAACTCTATGTTCCTGCGGAAGGGCAACTAAGGTGGGAGTTGCTACGAGAAACACATGACTCTCAGTAGGTTGGACATCCTAGAGTCAAGTGGATGCTTGCAGTACGACGCCCCAATTTTTGGAGGTCTTGATTAGCCCATCAACCTGCGGAATAACCCCTGATACCACTTAACCCGATAAAACGTAATGTTACCCCATTCACCACAGTCCATAACTCTTAGCAAAATTCAGGCATAGTCTCCTTTGTATGAGGAGCTCTACCTAACACTCATAACCTGTGCATTCCTAACCATTGACCACACTAGATCCCAACCATCAATATTCAATAAACGTAGCATTGAGTACCAACATCCACATCAATCATTCATTTACAAAATAATAATGTCCATAAGTCTCATTTCATGCCTTAAACATCAAGTTTTGTACTTAAAATATACAATGCCAAATGTAAATATATACAAGGCACTACAAAATATAACTCAAGAGCTACAACCTAGCACTGTTATCATCATAGGCCCAAGTGAGGGCCATTAGCAGAAGCTAGCCTAACACTTGAATATATTCTCATAAAGGGTGAGTCACGCTCAATAGAGTTCTCTCCTATAGAGTTCACCTCCAAAACTAATTGCATATGAAATGTCACGTGCAAACACCATGTCAAACATCCATTCTAATATAAATATATTTCATAAACGAATACCACCATTCCATGCCACGTTATGAGACGAGAACTCACGCATGCAATGCAACACCAAGCCCCACCGGCTCCTATAACACATTCTATGTCTTGCGTATGCATCCAGGCATTCCAAGTCCCCACCATTGACGTTAGACATCTAATGACTATTTTATAAAAATATGTCTTTCTAGGGTAGGTATTTATGGACTTCCATCGACGGTTCTGCTTACACCGACACACTTTATGGACTCAATACCAATAGAAGTGCATATCTGAAATTATTGAGTCATACACTCGAGAGAGAATCTAACCCTTCTTGGTAACCCGACACTCTTTTCAATACAAATCTGTGCGACTCATCCAGACCTAGGTCTATTTTTTTCGAGCCTATGTATCAATCCACCAATGATGTTGTTTGATTAAAAACATGCAAACACACCCACATACATATTGGATGCCCAAAAATGTGAATCTACCCGTGTATATACAAATTTAATATACAATTGGAAATTATATCATCATATTCATCATATCATAAGGCATTTAATAAATATGTCCATTTCCATAAACATTCCAAAGCATGTTATATGTAATTTCAATCCAATAAACTCACCTGAGCCCCAAGCATTTTATCAAAACACTTAGTAAGCATAAAATGTAAATGCATAGCATACCTAAATATGCCATTTCAACAAACTCAAACATCTTACTATCGGTAGGTCGTGCCTTTCCTACAGGTTGGTTCACATTTTCGAAACCAAACTCAAATCAAGCAAGAAATGGATTTTAGCTTGTTCTCATACTCATTTTCCATACCCCAGATATACTAGGTGTGAGCTAACACATGAGGTTTCATCTCTCCATTTCATATTGCAACCTTAGGTTGAAAGTAAACCTAGATAGGAGGAAAGCCTACCGCTCGTAACGTGAGCCCTAATCATAGGAATCCCAAACATCGCAAAATTGAGCCCTTCAAGCCTTAGCCCTCAATCCTCATTCTTTGGGATCTTGGAGAATGGTGTGATTTTGGTATGGTTGCGTAGCCCGTGTTGCCGTGTTGCGTAGAGTAACTTTAACTCTTGGTTTGAAGTGATCCAATGGTTGGCTCTCCTTTGATCTAAGGAAGAAGATGAAGAATAGGCTTTCTTTCTCTTTAATCTCTTCTATCTCTCTCCCTTTCTCTCTTGGGAAGAAAATTGGTTAACAAAAATTCTCCCTGTTATACTTTTTAATTGCTTAGCCCTCGGTGCGCCACATGTCTCCTTCTAACTGGTTTAGTTCTACTCTGAATCAATTAAGTCTCATCTTGTGTTCTGGTTCGTATATTTTTTAACTAACTTTAAATCATTTCTCGGGTGCCAAACGTAAAATTTAATCCCAATGATTTTAGTCTCACGACACTCGATCACATTGTAAAACACAAAAAAATCCAATTTTCTCAGAATTTAATGAGAATTGACTGGATAAATAGATTTCTCGAGATAAATTCAATAGTGAGGTCCGTTTTGTCCTCCGATTTTTTTAAAAATTTGGGTTTTGAATCCATACTTCAATGGTTAATTACTATTTTTCCCTTTTTAATTAAGTTTTAATTTTTCTGGGTTTTACATTTTTCCCCTTGATGGCAATTTGGTCCCCGAAATTACACACATGCACATATAGCAAATTGCATTTTGTAACAAGTCATACACTACACTATGATTATAAAACATGTACCTCTATCCTCAAATTAGAATGAATATGTAGTGTTGATAGTGTTCTCGTACTTCCATGTCGCCTCCTTCATACCATAGTGCTACCATAGCACCTTCACTAGCCTCACAATCTTGCCACGCAAAACTTGATCTCCGCTACGCTAGAGCATAGAGACATGGAATACCACGTGAACACCAGATAGATTTGGCAATAATGCCAATTGGTAAGAAACTTTACCAATCCTCTAGAGTACCTCGAAGGGCTTGATATACCTCCGCGACTGCTTTTTCCATTTCTTTAAATTGACCACCCCTTCTTAGACATTATCTTTAAGAAGACGTGATCTCCAACCTCAAACTCCAGCGGTCTTTGTCACTTGTCGGTGTAGCTCTTCTGTAGCATATGAGCTATAAAAAGATGTTTTTGTGTCAAGGTCCCTCTCCAATCTCCGTCCAACATATCAGAGGGCAACATGGCCTCCCATATAATACCTCATAAGGTGTCATATGTATGCTCGCCTAATAACTATTGTTACAGACAAAATTTACCAAGAGTAAGTGATCCTCCCAACCACCCTTAAGGTTAAGAACGCATGCCCATAGCATGTTCTCTAAAATATGGATGGTCCTCTCTGACTGAACATCTGTCTAAGGATGAAAAGATGTACTCATGATCAATTGCGTCTCCATAGCTCGTTGAAAGCTCTCCCCGAAGTAAGTGTGAGCCTAGGATCCCGATCTAATACCATAGACATGGGTACCCCATGTAAACGGTCTATCTCCAATATATATAATTTGTAGAATTCCTCTAATGTGAAGGTCATCCGCATAGCCAAAAAGTGTGCTAACGTTATAAGTCAGTCCACTATTAGCCATACTATACCGTGCCCATGCGAAGTCTGTGGTAGGGTCACAAAATCTATAGTGACATGTTCCCACTTCTACTCAGCCACCTCCAAAGGCTAGAGTAACCCTACTAGTCTCTGGTGCTTAGTCTTAACCTGATGACACATGAGACATCTACTAACAAAGTCTCATACGTGTTTTTTCATTCCACTCTAGTAATATTGGCGGTTAATATCATGGTACATCTTCGTGCCACCATAATGCATTGCAAAACGAGAGCAATGCAACTCCCTGAGGATTTCCTTTCTCAAATTCGTAGACTAGGGAACCATAACTCTGCCCTATCTCAAAGACTTCTAACAAAATAATTTACCCAGCCCTCATCATCTATACCCGATTGTACTTGGTCCTTAATGGATAGTATCTTCATGCCATGCCTCTAGAACTCGGTCACCCTACTCAGTAAAGAAGGCATAGCCTCCAAATTCCCAAAATACTCTGAGCTTGATCCCTGTAGTGTAGCCTAAACTGCATTGCAGTCTCAGGCATCTATCACTCTCAGGATGCTATACTAGCTAAGACTCTATGTGACTTTCGGATGAGTGTGTCAGCCACCACATTTGCTTTACCAAGATGGTAATGTAAAGTGAAGTCATAATCCTCTAGATACTCCATCCAACTACTCTGCCTCATGTTTGGGTCCCACTGTGTGAAGATGTACTTCAGAATCTTGTGGTCAAAATATACCTCAAACTGTTCTCTATACAAATATTGGCGTCATGCCTTCAAGGCAAAAAAATGGTCGCCAACTCTATGTCGTGCGTAGGATAGTTTTTCTCGTGGTTCTTAAGTTATCGAGAACCATAAGCAACTAATCTCCTGGACAGCATCAAGACACATTCCAGTCCATCATTCGACTTAGAATGGATCAGACTGTCATCCACAAAGACTATGAAAAACTTATCTAGGTAGGGTTAGGACACCTTGTGCATGATATTCATGAATGCTGTTGGGGCATTCGTTAACCCAAAAGGCATAATTGAACACTCAAAATGCTGGTACCTCATCCTAAATGTTGTATTAGGGATATTCACCTCCTTAATCCTTAACTGATGGTATCCCGTGTGTAGATCTATCTTGGACTGGACTCGTGCCCCTCTTTGTTGGTCAAAAAGATCATCAAGCATCGACATTGGGTGCTTATTCTTTATAGTGACCCAATTCAACTATCGATAGTCAATGTAGAGCCGAAGGGTCCTGTCCTTGTTCTTGGAAAGTAGTACCAGAGTAGCCAAAGGTATGGTACTCAGCCTGATGAAGCCTTTATTCAATAGCTCATGTAATTAGACATTTAGCTCTTGCAACTCTGTCGGTTCCATCATATGCGGTGTCATAAAAATAGGGGATGCACATGACTATAACTCAGTGGTGAAGTCTACATCCCAATGTAGTGGCGACCCTGGTAACTTTTTCAAAAAAATATCCGCTTATTCACACACAACTCGAGGTGGACCTAACTTCTATCTTGCATCGTTCTCCAAGGTAAGGCTACCAAGCCAACCCATCTACTACTAGTGCCAAAAGGAGTCATACACAACATGGGATAGAACATTGTGCTTCTAACTTGGAAACTTAAAACATACATCCTCTAGCATATAAGTAATGACCCTCTTTCGATCACAATTGATGACGACTCGATGCGTCGCCAATCAATTCATCACAAAGATGATGTCAAACTTTGTCATATCCATGACCCTAAGGTCAATCGTGAGTTGAATCCCGCTAATGTCTAACTCACAATGTTGACATATCTAATTTATACAAATTCTGGCTCCTAGGGGTGAACTTACATACATGGGCTCCTATAGAGTCTCGATCACTAAGCCTAAGTCTCATACGTAAGATACAGCAATAAAAGAGTGTGATGCACCATAATCAAACATTACTATCGTCCACAATCTAGAGAGAATTATTCTACCCTTAATCACTGACTGATTTACCGTATCAATATGTGGTGTGATGGCAAAGACTTGCCCTTTGGGTCCCTAAAGTCCTTACCTGAAAGCCTTGTCCCTAGTGTTTCTGGCCTAATTATGAAGTCCTCGTCCATGAAGTTGTAGGGCTTATATAGCACCCTAGAATTGAAACTAATTTCCTTAGTCCATGGTAGGATAGGGATGAATATAAAATGTCTGTGGAGGCCCTACTAATGACTAGGACTGAGATGTTTTGCAATTCTTTGAATCCTATCTTAGTGGACAATCCTTCTTTAGATGGCCTGATTATGGACATATGATACACGTCTTTTGGATCGCCTAATCAGAAGTCCTAAAATTTCTCCCACCTTGGGAGGATTAACTTTGGGCTTATCCTTGATAGCATCGGTCGTGCTCCTACGATCCCTGTGGGGTAGATGTTTTTAGCTTCTTCCTTGAACTAGTAGTGAAGGATTAGCCCTCTTTTTTCTTATCGTTGGCTCTAGCATCCCGGATACTCATGACATGGTTGACCTATCTCTTAATGGCCATGGCTGTCTCAACTATTGTGTCTAAGTCTTAAGTCTTATAAGTGATGGCCTACAATCTTGTCTCGGATGGATAACTTCAAGCCATCCTCGAATCATTGTACCTTAGCCAAATCTATAGCCACGTAATCATTGGAAAAATGTGCTAGTTGAGTGAACTTGGCCACGTATTGCATGACCTTCATCGTGCCTTGTTTCAGATCTAGAAACTCTCAGGCCTTGACTAGCTGAAGAGCTGATGGAAAGTGCTTGCCCATGAAGAGCTCTTGAAACTTTTCCCAAATAATCATTCAATATCCCTTGAGGTTCTTGCCCAACTCTAATATAGACGGGCCTCTACCTCAAGCTGGAATGTTGCCAACCTTATTTTAGTGGCATTGGATGTGATCTTCATTGCCTCTAAGATCTTATCCAGCTGCTAAAATCAATGGTCAGCTACCATCGGATCCGCTCCTCCCTCAAGTGACCCTCGTACTCCTCCTCAGACTTAGAGTAGCTCAAGATGTCATCAACAAAGAGCACGATGACTTGATCTACGTCGGGTTGGAATAACTTATGAAAGAGATCCATGAATGCCATCGGGTCATTCGTCAATCCAAAAGGCATGGTAGTGAACTCGAAATGCCCACATCACATCCTAAATGCCGTCTTAGGGATATTTGTCTCCCTAATCATCAACTGATGGTAATCTGTGCACAGATCTATCTTGGAGTAGACCCGTGCCCCTATCAATTGATTAAAAAAGTCATTAATTTGTGGCAAAAGGTACCTATCCTTGATATAACCCGATTCAACTGCCGATAGTCTATATATAACATAAGGGTCTTGTCCTTCTTTTGGGCAAACAATATTGGAGTGCCCAAGGTGAGGTACTCAGTCTAATGAAACCCTTGTCCAATAATTCTTATAATTAGACCTTGAGTTCTTACAACTTTGCAGGTGCCATTCTATGAAGAGTCATAGAAATAAGGGATGTATCAGGGTGCAAATCAATGGTGAATTCTTCATCCCAATGTGAAGGTAATCCCTATAGTTCGTCTGAAGAAACATCCTCATATTCTGAAACCACTCGAGGTAGACCCAACTTCTGTCCCGCCTCATCCTCTAGGGTGAGGCATGCTAGCCAACCCATCAACCGATCGTGCCAACGAAAATCATATACCATCATGTTTCTCCCCCTAAAACTCGAAACAAACACCATCAGGTGTGTATGTAGTGACCCTCTTTCGATCTCAATCAATGACAACTTGGTGCGTCGCCTACCTATCCATTTCGAGGATGACATCAAACTCTAACATGTCCATAACCTTAAGGTCCACGGTGAGTAGGATACTCGATATCTCGAACTTACACCCCCGACATATCTGATCAATGCATACCCTAGCCCCTAGGGTTTAATTTACCCATAAGGACTTCTTTAGGATTGTGATTTCAAAATCTATATCATGCACAATAGAAATGTGAAATGACGATATGTGACATGCATGAATCAAGTAACATATGTGCCCATAAGCAAGGAAATAAGAAATGTATTGTGGGTCATCGACTGATCCATCGGATCATACTATGGTGCAACATCGAAGACCGTCTCTTGGGTCTCCGATGTTGCTATCTGAAAGTCCTGTCCCTGGCCTTAGCCCACATCCTGGTTCATCTGGCCTGATTGTAGAGTCCTCGCACGTGAAATACTAGGGGGCTTGTGCAACACCTTGTAGTTGAAAAAAAAATCCCTGGTCCATAGTGGGATAGGGAGGAACAATGTGTGCTTGTGGAAGTTCTACTGACGACTGGGATCGAGGCACCTCAGAACTCTTTGAGTTTTGCCTCATTGGACAATCTTTCTTCAAGTGGCGGGATTATTGACAATAGTAACATGTCTTTTGGCCTCCTTGAAACCTCCCCTTGAACATGTCTTTTGACAACCGACTCTGGGCTTGGCCTTGATATCCTCTGCCCTGCCCCTGTGATCCCTGTGGGCTGGATGTCCTTTGCTTTTTCCATAAACGTTGGTGACCCATTACACTGAAACTCCTTTTGATGGCTTGAGCCCTTTAGCTCATATAGATGCTTGCATGTGTTAGGTTTGTAGCCATCGTACCTATTGCCTTTATAAAGGCTTGTTGGTCAAAGGCTGGTGATGGTGGTTGGTTATCCTCGCCACCTCGATGCTCGTATCCATTTTCTCTATTTCCCATCTACACACACGTCAAATAGCAATAAAGAACTAACTTAGTATCCCAATGTGGGGATCAAAGTCAAAACAATGATATTTCTCTCCTTGTCTCACTAGTCGAGCGCGTGCCACCCACTAGCAGACATCTATTCCCTGAACTGTCCTGTTCCTTTTCTTTCTGACCCCCAAGATTATGTTCTCTAATCCTAGTGTCTTTTGTTCTTAAATATTTAACCATGTATATTATTCACATAACACATAACATGTAGTATTTAAAGAACATAACATGTAGTATTTAAAGGACATAACATGTAATGCTCAATGGTTGCAATGGTCTAAACCCATACCCTGTAAGCCCTAGGTAAATCGTGAATCTAAGTTCTGATACCAAGCTGTGACTCCCTAAAATCCGAGTGTCCGTAATTACCCCGTTGATCATCCATCAACCCGTGGAATACCCATAAATATCGTGTAACTTGATACCACACCGTTATGCCCCATTTACTGGGATCTA
>CM042192.1:25407769-25426812 GCA_023539305.1 Ilex asprella
AAAAGGGGTAGCCTGGAGATGTGATCTCCATCCTAGGTTGCAGCAGTATGGTCTTCACAGGTGGTTGCAGAGCTGTCTGCACACCCAGCAAATCCTATCTTCTCCCAGCAAATCCCATCTTCTCTCACTTCATTGAATGCAATAGCTGTAAAGTCCAAGGGCAGGTATACAGTGTCGTGGGCGTGTCAAAATAGTGGGAAAAAAGTGCTGGTGGGACCCTCAAAGTAGGGAGTCTGAGCAGCAGCAGCAGGAGCAGAACGACAGATTCTACCGGTAGAGTCTA
This sequence comes from Ilex asprella, assembly GCA_023539305.1. Classification (NCBI taxonomy): domain Eukaryota; kingdom Viridiplantae; phylum Streptophyta; class Magnoliopsida; order Aquifoliales; family Aquifoliaceae; genus Ilex; species Ilex asprella. The sequence continues at coordinate 25,408,053 of CM042192.1, forward strand.
TCGGTAGGGTTTACTCCAGTAGCTTAACCCTACCAGTAGGGTCTACCGGTAGGGTTTCTGTTGTATTATTTTCCTGTTTCTGATTTCCTGCTTTCTTCACTCCAAAGCTCACCACAGCCATCGTTTCACCGCCAATCATCACAAGCAACTTAGGAAAAAACATAAGAAGCCTCTTCTAACACATTTAATCTGCAAACACAAAATATCAAAGTTAAGACTTCTAATGACATAACTCATGTGATTTAATCTTCAAAAGCAACCAAGATGAGATGATTAGCACCTAAAAATATATAATGTTTTGTGCTAATCACTCAACCCGTCTATGATCAGTCTATTGACTATTACATAAAGTCCAATCACGTACATCACTGTATCATGTATGAAATACATAATTAGTAGATAGAATATTATATAGCACTAAGTACCACTTGATTTTCATAACCATGAGCATATTATAAATGTAACCATCCATCAGTAAAGGCAGGTATATAACATTAAAGCATAATTAGAACATTAGCATTTCCATAACTTAAATAATATTGTACATATGTTCACCCTTCACCGAAGGGTATAAACGGACTATTCACTCCCCATTGCTATAGACGAGCAAGAGGTGTGATATAGTTCCATTATAAACAAAACAAAATAGAAAACAATCCTTTCCTGAACAATAGTTGAAACAACACCACTCTTATCTCTGGTTAGGGCACAAAAGTGAGAAAGGTTCAACCCTCAAAGTTAATAGGAATAATAGAAATAAAGAAGAAAATAAAGCTAGTTGAAAGTGGTTTGGCAGGGCTCCACTTTACAGTTTCTCTTTCTCTTTCTCTCTCACTCTTTGACTCTTTCTGGCTCTCTGAACTTCCCTATCTCTCTCTGATTGAATGTGAAGGACCTCTAAAAATAAAGAAGGAACTGGCTATTTATAAAAGCTAGGAAGGTTGGTTGATGCGATTAGACATGGATGGTCCAATCGGGGCCTTTTGTTGCAACAACTGACCAATGGGAGAGGAAGAGCAAGGTGAGGTTGTTTCGCCACCGTCTGGACACCATCACCACTGTCCGGATGGTGCTAAACCTTTGGACTTTTCATGGCATGGTTGCTCCTTGCTTTGATGTTATTACACTTCCCTCCCCTTGCTAATGTAGCTTGTACACTTTACTCCCCTTGACTTTGTGTAATTCTGCACAAAACCATGAAAAATGTCAAGTTTAACGCATTAACCCTAATTTATGCACTAACCTTAATTTCACGTAACTTGATTGTTTTAACCTAATTCTTTAACACAATTACCCTGATAACTTAATTCATTAACGCACTATTTAGGGTTATTCACAGCCAAACCTAAATATTACTAGTCCCTAGTAATAAAAATAAATAACAAAGAAAAATCACTTTTGTAGATTTCACTATTGCATTTAGCATATGCGATAAGCCTTTAAACCCCTAGGTGATCCATAGTGCAAGAGTTTTGTCTCGTGAAGGTTTCTAGTGAAGCTACCTACAAACTTCAAAGGTTAGTATACAATAATTCATATTTTTAACCGATAAAATTAGAACACCATTCCTTTTGTTTGTTAGGATACCTCTCTTCCCTGATCACAGTAAGAGTAACACATTAGTTGTGTAACACTATTCCATATATTGTTAGAAAAAATTTTATGTGTGTGCAATGGTTTCGTTATTTCAAAAATTAGTTAAGAAATATCACCACTCTTCACTTTTGTTGTACGAGAATTAGCCTCAATGTCAATCCTTTCTTGGAAATCAGACACACTCTCGTTATAGTGACTATCACTCAAAAATTACATGTGATAAGAATATTATTAACAACTAGTAATATCACATGTAGTGTATCAAAATAATGGTCATTTGAATAAAATTGAAATTTGGCATAATCTCATGAAAGAATATTAACACTACATTAGGTTCATTATAAACATTCTCCCTTTCTGAATAGGTGAAAATAATACATATGCGTAACTTTTGGAATCCAAAAGGACTTTAATTGGTTATAACTTGGCCATGGTTATTGGGTTTAACAAACGACGACAAAGGTATTCAAAAACTATCATTTCTTGATTAGAGTGGCACATCTCTTTCTTATTTTTCCAAAACTTCCACATGGTATTTCCATTCTTCCATTTTCATTCTCATTTTTCACTTTCTTGGCTATATTTTTTTCTTTCTTCTTTGCTTTTTCTTTTTTCTTTCTTCCACATAATTTTTCTTTCTTTGAACAATAGTCACCATCTTCTTTCTTTTTCTCCTTTTTCAATATAGCACTGACTTTAGAAGAGGGTGCTAGAAATTTAGATAGCAAATGTTAGTCAAATATATATTTTTTCTGTGGCTCGGTTAACTTAGGAGTTTTATGAAAAATAAATTATATTTTAAGGCTCAATCACTACTTCCTAGGGATATAATTTTGTAAAAGAAATGGATGATGCTCAAAATTAAATAAAAAATGGCCTAAGATTATGTTAACTATGTTATTCAATGAGTGCAAATCAAAACAAAACTAATGAAATTATTCAAAGAATTTTTTTCGCTGAATCAAAAATTCTTACTTGAGTAAATGTGAAATATCTCTCCAAGGAGGATTGGCTCAAAATCTGCAATAGGTTTTACATCTCCACTATATATGTAAGCTTAATAAACCAGTGTAATATTTCAGAAGGTTTTCAAAATAAGGAACTTTACATGCTTTAAAAAATGATTTTCTATGAAAATATTAAGATAGTGCACAACTGATATATGAAAATCCTGCACAATCAGATTAAGGGTATCTCTGCGAAGCATAAGAATAATAACCTACTTGTTAACCTAAATCATATGAAATAGGCATCCTAACTTAACAAAATTTAACCAAAATGATTAATTAAAAACCAAATCCAAAAAAGAATATTCAAAGCATAACACTGAAATGAAATGCATAATTAAAAAGTTAAGGAAATGTAGTAGAAATGTGGAATCTCCAAAGTCTTTGATCATGAAGTTGACAAGCCTCCACCTTAATGTCCTCTCAGTAGCCTCAATATCTCACTCTTATTCAACTAGTAGCTAGCCATGCGTTGATCAAGATGGGTGATGATGGTCCCTTGCTAAGTAATACTAGTCTCCAACCCTAGTAGACTTTGTCGATCAGACCTATCATCAACTAGTATGTATGGTTGCTCCTCCTGTGGTTGAGGCTCCTCTAGTGGGTGGAAATCTGCACCTCCTTGGAATGGTTTTGCATGTGGCGCGGGTGGTACCTCTGGCTGCTCCTCAGGCTACCCTCCATGGCTCTTTCTTAAAGACATCTTGTCCAATGGTGCAAAATGTTCCACCGTTGGCCATGAAGGATCTGTAATCACTCCCTTACACTTGCACAACTCAGGTACTAACATAGCAAATGGAAGTGAGGTCATCTTTACTTTTACGGTCATCATTATTTGGTCCATGATCAAGTTGGGCAAGTCAATCGTATGTCCCATTTCGAAAGCATCCAGGAAGTGGGCTCTCTCGGTGTATATCTAATTTTTCTGGGACTGGGGCAACAGATTGTTCACAGTTATCAAGTTCAAAATCCAATACTTGCCTATTAAATCCCCTTACCTGATATATTTATTCGGCCTACCCCATACATAGTCTAGATTGCCCGTCTGTTCTATTCCAATGTTAGTCATATTAGGCACTTCAAAGTAAGGATATTGCAGGTTTGGATTTCTTGGGATGGGATTGAAAAAATTTACAATAGTGCCCGGTGTAACATGAAACACCACCCCCTAACATATACTCGAAACTCTCTAGGCCCAATTTCCTTCACATTGCTATAAAATTCATAGACTAGGCATTCATATGCAGGAGCAATAAACTTAACCTGATTTAACAAACCATGAGCAGCAAGATTCTATCTCACTCCGATATACTCAAAATCTTCGTATACAACATGCCTTTCACAAACAATAGTTTTGGAGAAAAAGTAATTGTCATACCAGACCTGTTGATCGATGTTCTCAAACATTGCAGCATTGTAAATATTCTGACCTTGAGGTTGTTGTAGGGGTGCTTCAGATGGCGAAGATGATCCTCTCCTAGCCCAACTCGAAGAACCTCTCGTTCTTACTATAGGATCCATTATTCTTTGATTTATTGATTGGAATCAACTTTCAACGGATTCTGATTGGTTGGAACCTCTAAAACAGTATGGGTAAATGTTTAATTAAAAGGGAATTAAAGAAAATCTGTTGGGTGAAGTGAATATAAGGAGGGAAGGTGCACGAAAGCTACAATTTTTCGTATTCTATTGCGAGGAAAACTTTGAAAGCGGTCAGTTTCACACCTCTGGACTTTTATATAGGTAGTACCGTTCAGACGCCACCAGCATCGTCCCAACGGTGGGATCCTTCTATTTTTTTCCTGTTTGAGTTACAATCCTGCAATTTACAATATCAATTTAATTCCATAAATTAACACATTAAACTACTAACATAACACATTCAACTTTATTTTACATTTATACAAATCCAAATTCATCCATTTCTTGATCAAAATCAATTTAATCAGAGTCTACTAATTCAGTGCTATCAGTGAACCGATTAATCTCCCATCTCAGGTATCTTGTAAACATGGGATTGGAATAAGTTGGCATCTCATGATATTCCTTACTCTGCCCATACTTAATCAAGTCAAGATGATCTAACGCTCGACCTGAAATTGGTTCTGCACATTGATTGTATTATCACAAATGCATTAAACGAGAAAGCATGTTACATAACCACTGAGACGATTTACTCGTCAACGTTTGGGGATGATAAGGGGTAGATATCTTGTGAGAAATCAAATACTTTTTTTATGAGGTTTTTAAAAAAATTGTTACAAAAAATGTGTTCCCCTATTGCTGATAATGGCTCAAGGAATCCAAATCTGGATAAAATATTTTCTTTTAAAAACTTGATCACTGTGCGCTGATCATTATTTAAACACAGGATTGCCTCTACCCATTCGGAAACATAATATACAGAGAACCAAAAAATGGGATAAATTGTCCCCTAAAATTGATGTCCTAATAATTAAAATTTTCAAAGACCAAAATAGGGTTTAAAGACATCATTTTTTTTTTGAAATATTCCACATTCTTTGATATTTGTCATAGTTTAGACAAAAAAAAGTGTACAACTTTAAAAAGAGTTGGTCATTAAAATTCACACTGCAAAATTTTAGCAGCGGTTTTCCTTAAAGAAAAATGTCCTCCACAAGCTTCAGAATGGAAAAATGATATGACCTGGCCGATTTCGTGATTGGGTACACAACGCCTTATTATTTGATCTTTACAATACTTGAACACATAGGGATCTTCCAAAAAGAAATTGAATACCTTTCCCAAAAATTTCTTTTTTGTCGGTCTAAGTATAATGAAAAGGAATAGTATATGTGGCTAAATAATTGGCTATATCAGTATACCATGGTACTTATGTTACCGTGAATAATTGTTCATCTGGAAAAGTTTCTTTGAATGACATAGATTCTTTCTTTGTATCATAAGTTAGCCTTGACAAATGATCATCTATCACATTTTCAACTCTTTCTTTATCCTTGAAGATCAAATCAAATTCTTGAAACAACAATATCCAGCGTATGAGATGTGGTTTAGCATCCTTTTTGGTGAATAAGTATTTCAAGGTTGCATGATCAGTGAACACAACAATTGAGGATCCAACCAAATATAAACAACACTTATCTAAAGCAAATACAACAACAAACAATTATTTTTCTGTGGTAGAATAATTCATTTGTGCATCAATTAAAGTCTTGCTTGCATAATAAATCATATAAGGTTTCTTCTCTTTTCTTTGGCCCAAAATCCCTCCTACTTCAAAGTCACTAACAGCACACATCAGTTCAAAATGTAAAGATCAGTTAGGAGGTCGCATAATTGGTGCAGAAATAAGCATGTTTTTTCAGTCTATCAAAATCTATTTGACATGCATTATTCCAATCAAATGGTACATCCTGACATAGAAGATTACACATAGGCTAGGATATTGAACTGAAATCATTAATAAATCTTCTATAGAATCTTGCTTGACCTACAAAGGATCGAAAATCTTTTACAGTCTTGGGTGGAGGGAGATTGATTATGAAATCAATTTTAGACTTATCAACTTAAATTTCCTCTATAGAAACTACGTGACCTAAAACAATACCCGGTGTAACCATGAAATGATATTTTTTCCAATTCAAAACAAGATTTGTTTCCTCACACCGAGTGAGCACTTTTTCAAGATTTTCTAAACATAATTCAAATGAATCACCCATACACTGAAAAATCATCCACGGAAACTTCTAAAAACTGCTCCACCATATCACTAAAAATACTTAATATACAATGCTGAAAAGTAGCTGGAGCATTACACAATCTGAAAGACATTCTTTTATAGGCAAAAGTACCAAAAGGACATGTAATGTGGTTTTCCCTTGATCATCAGTTGCAATTTCAATTTGATTATAGTCGGAATATCCATCCAAAAAATAATAATATGCATGACTGGCTATTCTCTCTAACACTTGACCTAACAAAGGCAAAGGACAATGATTTTTTTTGTGAGTGAATTCAGCTTTCGATAGTCAATATACATACGCCAACGGGTGACTGTACGCATAGGGACTAATTCATTTTCTTGATTTTTTATAACAGTAACACCATGTTTTTTAGGCACTACCTATGTGGGGCTGACTCATTTACTATCAGATATAGGATATATAATATCAGCATATAATAGTTTAAGTACTTCAGCCTGACTATTTCTTTTAAATATGGATTCAATCTTCCTTGCGACTGTCGGGAAGGTTTAGAATCATCTTCTAAGTATATGCAATGAGTACATAGAAGATGACTTATTCCCTTTATATTTTCTATGGACCAACTGATAGCACTTTTATGCTTCTTTATGACCTCTGTTAACTTCTTTTCTTGGACTTCTAACAATTTTGAAGATATTATTATTGGATAAGTTCCATCCTTCCCCAAGAAGACATATTTCAAGTCAGTAGGGAGAGGTTTTAATTCTAGCTAATCACTTCAATGGGATTTACAGACTTAGGTTCAGCTGGCAATAATTTTCAAATTTAGGAGTCCAAGCTTCAATGACTGGCATATCTACAAACAAATTTTGTACAAACTCTAATGAATGTGACTCCTTTTTGGTACAAACTTTTTCAAACATATTTTGAGTTAGCAACTCAACACAATTCACTGCACTCATCACTTCCTCTTCCCTATGTTGTTTTGCCATTTTAAACATATTTAATTCCAAAATTATGTTTCCAAATGAAAGTTTCATGATTTCATTCTTACAACTAATCAATGCATTTGATATAATAAGGAATGGTTGACTTAGAATGACAAGAGTATATGTTGAGGCATGCAGAACTGACTATGTATCTAAAACAATAAAATCTACGGGGAAGTAAAAATTATCGACTTGAACGAGTACATCCTCCATAACTCCTCGTAGGATTTTCACAGATTGGTCTCCCAATTACAATGTGGCATTGTTGAGTTTCAGCTAACCCAACCCTAACTGTTTATAGCCCGAATATGGAAGCAAATTGACACTGGCTCCCAGATCAATCAGGGCTTGCTCAATCTAGAAATTTCTGATTATGCATGACACTGTAGGACTTCCATGATCTTTGTACTTAAGAGGGGCCTCATGTCGTATGATAACACTGACCTTTTAGTTAAAAATGCTCTTTTTTGTACACTGGTCTTTCTTTTGATTGTGTAAAGGTCTTTCAAAAACTTGGCATAGGATAAGACTTGCTTGATTGCATCCAACTTGGGGATGTTAATCTTTACTTGCTTGAACAACTCAAAGAGTTTAGAATGATTGGTTGGAGATTTAGGTTTCTTGGATCTTTGAGGAAAAGGTAATGGAATAAGACTTGAATGGGCGTTTTCATTTGGTGGTTTTGGTTCCTTTTCAGTTACAGGTTCAAGCTCAACTGGTTCATTTATATGGTTCGACTTAGGCTTTGGCTCATGAATTAACATCTCTTTAATGGTTTTGTCAATCACCTTACCACTTCCCAATGTTGTATTTACTTGCATCTGACTTGGAGATGGTTCGAAAGATAAAGCATTATCTTGGTTTTGACTTTGTGGGGGTTTGGTTGAGATAGAAATTTTCCCTTCTTTGATGTGCTGGAGGACTGGGTTAATTTGGCTAAATGACTCTTAATATCTTCAATACTTTATGAAGTTTGAGTTTTGAAATCATTAAATGCATGGGTGGTCTAACTCTGAATGAACTGGTTCATGATGCCTTCTAGACTCTTTTTGTGTGGGGCTTAAAATGGCTGATATGATTGTTGACCTTGGGGTTGAACTAAGGGTGGACTTGGTTGTTGACTCACTAGTTGTGTGTTTTTCTAGCTGAAATTCAAGTGATTTCACCACCCTGGATTATAGGTTTCATAATAAGGATTGAAATAAGACTTGTAAAAAATTGAAACAACATTGGATTGTTCAATCAAGACCTCTTTGAATGCTAGAATGGTGGGACATTCCACCATGGGATGTCCTGAAAATGCACAGATTTCATATGATTACTCAGTGGTAGACACCACAGACACTTCTTTCATTTTTTTCATTTCTAAAGTTTCAAGCTTTCGAGAGAAGGTAGTCATTCTAGGTCTTAGGTCATCATCTTCTTTTAACACATACTTGCCTCATTAGGATATATATCAGTAGGTACCAACAATGTTTGGAGAGGCCGAGTCCCACATTTGGGAACTCTCAAAAATGGTATCAAAGAAATCGTACCCATCCTCAGGACTCTTACTCATAAATTCTCTCTGGGCCATCATTTCAACAAACTAACGCAGTGCAGAATGGAGATCATCATAGAAAAAACCTATGAGAGTAAAACTCTCAAATGCATGATGTGGGCAAGATTGGAGAAAATCCTTAAATCTCTCCCAACATTGATAAAAAATTTCCCCTTCTTTTATAAAAAAATTCAAGATTTGACTTCTCAATGCATTTGTGCTATACATAGAAATTTTTTTTTTTTGAAAAATTCAATTTGCAAAACTTGCCAATGAGGAATAGATTGAGATTTTAAAGAATTTAGTCATTGTTTAGTTTTGTCCTTTAAAGAGAAAGGAAAAAGTTTCAACTAGAGCATTTTAGAATTATCTAGCAAAGCACCACATACTTCTTCAAATTCTTTAACATGCAAACACAGGTTTTCAGACTCTAAACCATAAAATTGTGGTAGAAATTGTATTGTTCCTACTTTAATGTTAAAATTGGAGAATTTGTGGAAAAAGCAAAACATGACAGTACACTAGTGCGTGCAGGATGCAAATATTCTCTTAAAGGTTGGATATTCTAAACTACCTCTTGTTCCCAAAGATTACTGTGAGCCATGCTTAACTCAAATGGTGCTTGTGACAAAGATGAAGATGACGAATATGAAGGCTTAGACTGATTTACAGGCTCTACTGATGACTTGACAAACATAAACAACGAAAATTCAAGAAACAGTGAATATACATATAATACAAACTAGACAACTTCCCCGTTTGATTTGAAATCACCGTAACTCCCCAGCAACGGCGTAAAAAATCTTGATCTGACCTGTATAGTGTCGTACACCTAAGTATAAGTGGTCAAATTACAATATAATTCTTAGTTTAAGCAAGAAGTCGAACCCATAAGGAGCAAATAATTGGAATTCAAAACAGAAACAATGAAGTTGTTACAAATACAAAATGTAATGAAATAGCTTGTGGTGTGAACTTATAACAATGAAAATAAATACTTAATTCAAAATGTGGAAAGACAATAATTGAAAAGGTACCCTTCAGTTCGAGGATTCCACATGCATTATATTGATTCAATTATTGGAAATGCCACCTTAAAACAATTAACCCCTATTTTACTGTAAAGTCAACCGGTAAGTCTGATGTATATTAAATCATAACACAACAACTGATTAGCTTAGCCGGTAGGTCTCTGTACCATGCATTAGTTAAATAACCCTAGTAAACCAGAAAGAAAACCATTCAAGAGGAATACTACAATTATTCAACCGGTAGGTTAATGATTCACTAATAACGAGAATCCAGTTTATGCATTGAATAAAAAGTATTGGCTATGTTGAGACTTAATCCATCTATAACCAATCTATCGAATATTACATAAAGCCCAATCACGAACATCACTGTATTATGCATGAAGTACATAATTAGTAGATAGTATGGTAAGTATCGCTTGGTGTTCATAACCATGAACATATTATAAATGTAACCATCCATCAATAAAGGAAGGTATATAACATTAAAACATAATTAGAACATCGACATTTCCATAACTTAAACAATATCGTAAATATGTTCACCCTTCACCGAAGGGTATAAATGGACTACTAACGCCCCATTGCTATAGACAAGCAAGAGCTGTCGTATAGTTCCATTACAAATAAAATAAAATACAAAATAATCCTTTCTCGAGGAATAGTTAAAACACCACCACTCTTGTCACTGGTTTGGGCACAAAAGTAGGAGAGGTTCAAACCTCCAAGTAAAAAGGAATAACATAAATGTAGAAGAAAATAAAAGTTGGTTGTAAGTGATTCGGCAAGGCTCTGTTTTATGTTTCTCTCTCTATCTCTCTCTCTCTCTCTCTCACTCTCTGACTCTTTCTGGCTCTATGAACTTCCTTCCTATCTCTTTAATTGAATGTGATGGACCTCTGAAAATGAAGCGAGAACTGGATATTTATTGAAGCTGGGATGGTTGGTTAAGGTGGTTAGGCATGGGTGGTCCAATCAGAACCTTTTGTTACAGCAGCTAACCAATGGGAGAGGAAGAGGGAGTTGAGGCGGATTAGCCACCGTCCGAACGCCATCACCAATGTCTGGACGGTGCTAAACCTCTGAACTTTGCATGGCATGGTTCCTCCTTGCTTTGGTGTTATTACACTTGCCTCCCCTTGCTTTGCTTGGCATGGTTCCTCCTTGCTTTACTCCCCTTGACTTTGTGCAATTCCGCACAAAATCCTAAAAATGTCAAGTTTAATGCATTAATCCTAATTTACGCACTAACCCTAATTTCACGTAACTTGATTGTTTTAACTTAATTCTTTAAAACAATTACCCTAATAACCTAATTTTTTAATGCACTATCTAGGGTTAATCAATGTCCCGCACCTAAAATATTATCCCTATAAAAGGTGAGTCACGCTCAATAGAGTATCTCCTAAATATGATATTCCCCAACCTAAATAAATATGAAATGGTCACATGTGATTCAACAATCAACAAACAATCCATTTAAGAATATGCAATTCATTATAGAATTTTTTTATGTCATGTCATGTCATGAGATGGGACTCACACATGCAACTCAACCTGAGCCTTCACCGGCTTCCATACGCATGCAATGTCATGTGTATGAATTCGGACATTTCAAACCCCCGCCATTGATGTTACACATCCGATGACTATTTTATAAAATAAATCAAGTGTCTTTCTTGGGTACACGAATTTGGGCATCTCACCACCGGTTCCGTGACACCAATACAGTTTTTTGGACTTGCACCGACGGAAATGTATAAGCCAGTAACCGGGTCTTGCACCTGAGGGAGAATTTAGCCCTTCTTGCTATACCCGACACATGTTTTTCATACAACCATGAAACTCAGCCGAACCTAGATCCAACCCTCCCGAGTCTACGCCTCAACCACTAAGAATGGTGTTTGATCCAAAAATATGCACACACACACACCCACACGAATGCCCACGAATGCAATGGTTCTCATGCATTTGCAAATGTAATGTACACTTACAATTTCATTATCATGTTCACATGTTATGAGCTCAATATGAACATTTTAAATATCCCTCAACCTCTTTCCATGGTCAATTACATCATAAGCATGTAACCACCATCAACAACCACACTGTCAATATATCATAATGCACATACAAGCATCAACTCCCAAGCATGTCATAACATAATCAATGCAAATAACACACTTAATCCACATAGGCATTTCATTAAACACCTTCAAGGCATAAATATAAACACTTAACATGCCTAATCAACACATTTCACAAGAAATCGCAAACAAGTAATTTATAAATACTCAATTCATGCTAGCATTGATTTTAACTCTTCTCAATATCCATTTTCCACATTTCAACTACCATAGGTATATGTTATACCATGTTCAACATGTAATGAGCACCATATGAACATTTTTAATTCCTTAATGTAATCTATATCGTAAAGCATATAATTACATTCCAACATCATCATATTCTCAAATTGTCAATTATATCAAAGGCATATAATTACAATCCACATTTGCATCAAGCATGTTATAACATTTTCAATGGAACCAACATGCTACATCTACATAGACATTTTGTCAAACACCCAAAAGACATACAATCATGTAACACACAATCATATCCAATTTATCACATTTCTCATGAATTTACTAATCAAGTAAATTCTACAAACCCAATTAATGCAAGATTGGTTTAGCATTTTTGTACATCCATTTCTCATACTCTAGTTATACTAGGAGTACATCAAACAAGGGAATTGATCTCAAGTCATGCTACCCATATCATATGGAGCCCTAGGTTGAAAATAAACCTAATTAGGAAAAGAACCATACCTCTTGAAGTGTAAAACAAGTGGTAGAAAAATATCCCAAGACCCAAATCAAGCTTTAGCCCTTATTTTCAAAATCCTGTCATTTGAACTTCGTCAAAATCCGTGCTTTTTGGTACGTAGGCGTAGCCATCATTGCATGGATGAACTTTTGTTCTTAGACCAAGTTGATTCGACAAACGTAGAGTTGTATATCGTAGAGAGAAGATTGGAGAATCCCTTGATTTTTCCTCTCTTCTTCCCTCTCTCTTTTTCAGAAAAAACCATTTGAACAAATTGGGAGAAAATCTAATTTTCTCCACCATTTATACTCCTTGGAATACTTGGCCCTCTTTGCACCACACGTCCTTCTTTCCAGGGTTTGATTTAGTCCCAAATCAATTAAATTTCGTCCCGATTCAAGTTCAAAATATTTTTATTTAAACTAAATTTAAATTATTTTTTAATTTTTGTAATTTAATTCTCGATCTCGTTTATTTAGGTCATGCGACACTCAATCGTTTCGTAAAAAGAAAAAAATCCGACTGTCTCAGAATTCAACTAGAATTGAATAGGCAACTAGATTTCGCGAGACGAATCCAACAGTAAGGTCCATTTTGTCATCTGAGTTCTAGAAAAATTTATATTTTCAACCCGTATCGTAGTGACTAATTACTGTTTTTACCCTTTTTTTAAAAAAAATAATAATCAAATTTACCTGAGTTTTACAGTATTTATGGACTTACAACAATGGTCACCCAACCGACACAAATTCTATCGACGGTTCCGGGTACACCGACATACTTTATGGACTCAATATCAACAGAAGTGCATATCATAAATTGTTGGGTCTTGCACCCAAGAGAGAATCAAACCCTTCTTGCTAATCCAGACACTCTTTTCAATGCAAATCCATACGACTCGGCCGAATCTAGGTCAAAATTTCTCGAGCTTACATATCAACCCACCAGGGATAGTGTTTGACTAAAAGGATGCACACACTCATACTCATGTCAGATGCCTATGAATACGATGCTACCCATGCATATACCAATGTAATATAGAATTGCAAATCATATCATCATATTCATCATAATATAAGACATACAATAAACATGTCCATTTCCAAAAACATTCTCAAGCATGTTATATGTGATTTCAATCCAATAAACACACTTGAACCCCAAACATTTTATCAAAACACTTAGTAGGCATTAAATGTAAACACATAGCAAACCCAAATAAGTCATTTCATCAAACCCAAACATCTTACTACCGGTAGGGTCACATTTTTTAAACCAAACCAAAATCAAGCAAGAAATGATTTTTAGCATGTTCTCATACTCATTTCCCATACCCCTAGATACACTAGGCGTGAGTTAAGACATGAGATTTCATCTCTATAGCCCTACTTATTTCATATCGCAACTTTAGGTTTAAATTAAACCTACATAGAAGGAAACTCTACCTCTCATAGCGTGAGCCCTCATCGTAGTAATCCCAAGGACCCTAAAATCAAGCCTTCCAAGCCTTAGCCCTCAATCCTCATCCTTGGGATCTTGGAGAATGGTGCAATCTTTAGTATGGTTGTGTAGCTCATGTTGCTTAGAGCAACTTTAACTCTTGGCCCAAAGCTATCCAATGGTTGGATCTCCTTAGATCTAAGCAAGAAGATAAAGAAGAGGCTTTCTTTCTCTATTCTTTCTTCTCTCTCTCTATCAGCTGATCTTTGGGGAAGCAAATGGATGAAAAACCCAAAAATTCCCCCCTTTTTACACTTTTTTTAATTGCTTGGCACTCCTTATGCCACACGTCTCCTTTTAACTGGTCCAGTTTTACTCCGAATCAATTAAGTTTTGTTATGATGAACATGATTATCATGGGCCACAAAGCGAGGCAACTACCCTCGTTGGATCCGAAACTCAATTTCCTTCTTTAGCTAGATGCAATCATTGGTGTGGTGGCCATGATCCTTGTGGTAGTCGCAATACATTGTGGGGTCTTTCTTTGCTGGATTCGCTTTCATCCGAGGTGGCCACCTAAGAAATTTCTCATTTTGTACCTCATACAGGATCTGTAGCACTGAAGCGGTGAGAGGAGTGAGGTGCTGAGGTGCGTACCTCGGCTGCAGTTTTGGCTATAGAGGACCAAAGCAGTGTCTGACATTTCCTCTTCTCTTTGGGGAACGATCTCTGTCTCTTCTAGGAGACCTATCTTGCTCTCTTTCTTTCTTAGGACTTCGGTCCTTTTACTTCTCTTTCTTTTCCTTCTCTTTCTGTAATGATGAACTTTCTACCTTAGAGAGGAGGGTTTCTTGCTGTTTATGTACTTTTCTACCTTTGCCAACACCTCGGCCATGCTTGCTTAAGGATTTTTAGATATGGAGAACATCAGGTCTTTTGACTACACTCCTAAGCCAATTATAAAAGCAATGATGTCAAACTTCTCAATTGGGACATCTACCTTCAGAGATTCCGAGTTGAACCATTGGACATAAGATCGCAGGTTCTCGTGGGTCCCTGTTTAACATTTAACAGGTGGTAACTTGACTTTCTGTATGTCTGAGCCCCTATAAAATAGGACCCAAAAGAAATGGAGAGCTCCTTAAAGGAAGAGATCGAGACTGGAGGGAGCATGTTGAACCACGCCAAGGCTGACCCCTTCAGTGTAATGGCAAAAGCGCGATAGCGCACTGGATCCTGATATCCATGTAACTCCATCTTATTTTTGTAAGTATTGAAGTGGTCTATGGGATTTTATCCCATCATAGGCTTCTATTTGTGACATTTTGAACTTTGGAGGGAGGGAAAAGTGCAATATTCCAGTGGTGAACGGCGATTTAGTCTGCTGCACCAGAGCATCCATTGTTCAGGGGTCTTACCCCTCATGGCTTCCTTCATGTGGCTGAGCTCTTGCTGGATGTCCCTAAAGCACTGTTCCTAATACTGTTCCATCCTTTCGTGTTGGCAAGGGAGAAAATCGTTCTTTTCAATCCTGTTTTCTCAACTCTATGCCTCTTCATTGTCACCAGCCCTAGGAGGTGGATGAGGAGCTTGGCTGTTCTCACCACCTCGTTTGCTTCCCTGCGGGGGTCAAGTCGTTGATGCTCCCCTTGTGGAAGACCTCCTTGGGCTGGCCACGCTTACTGAGGGCCTTGCAAGAGCTTCAAGAACTCTTCGTTTTGCTTGAGTAGACGCTAGTTGGCTATGCGGAGTGCATCCATTTTGTTATTAGTAATGGGATACCCCTCAAGAAGGTTGTCTCCTATAATGGGCACAAAATCATGAAGGTTCGTTTGTTGTCTTCCACTGGAGGCCACCTATTGGTTCTACGTCCGTAGGGGATTTACTTGACTTATGCTCATGTTGCGAGTTGATACCATCAGTTACTGAAGGATCAGTGTACTTGTAACGAGAATTGTCGTTCCCACAGACGATGCCAAACTGATGGTGTAATTTTATGTGGATGAGCAGAATGAATAAATACGTAGACAAGAATAGATCTAAGCTACAAGACTCGTGCCCATTAGGGATAAATCTTTGGGGGTATGGAGGGATTTACACAATGAAATTATAGTTGTTCACCGGCTCGGGAGCATGGTTAGTCCACTCTTTAATAGAGTTTTTTGGTCCTGTGGTGTATATCAATGGTGCAAGTGGTTTACAATATATCTTTTCGGCACAATTCAATCTCTCCCTTCGATGGAGGCTTTGTATAGTATTTATAATGAAATTCCTATATCTAAGAGATCTACAGCGAGATCCTCGCCTTGCATCTGTGGGATCTAAACTAATTTTTGGAGAGGATCTTGGTCAATTAAGAGTTTTATGCTTTGAATACAGCTTGGCTATTTTTCGTGGATGCCCCCTGTAATACAACTATTTCCTTCTCGTTTCCTTGATCGTTAGCTCGAGGTCTAGACCCCTGAGCTCTAGACGTTCTAACTGACCTGTCTTGATGAGCTCATCCTTAATTAAAAACTTTTTCAGGTATCATCAAAATTGATACAATTTAAAGGGTTTGTGAAATTAAAGTGTATCAATATTGTAAAACCTAGAAAAATTTGAACATTTTCTGAAATGGGCAAAATAGTCATTTTGCCACTATAATGTGGAATTAAAATATGTGTTCTCTTGAGCTCGCATGACACCACGGATTTTGCCGTTGGATTCGTATCGCTAAATATAGTCACTCAGGCTAATTTCTTTGGATTTCGAGATAGTCAAATTTTTTACGTTTTACGAGATGATTAGATGACGAATGACCTCACAAAGGTCACCAAAAATAGAAATTATAAAATTTTCTTATAATTGGATAAAATTTCAAATAAAATTAAATTAAACTTAAACTGAGATAAAATAAATCGTTTCTGACGAAAACGGACCAGGATAAATGAGAGGCGTGTGGCGCGACTCAGGCCAAGTTTTTAAAATTATAAATAGGGGCTAAATATCTGAAAAATCAGATATTTTCTCTCCCATATCATCTGGTTCCAACGTGTGAGAGAAAGAGAGAGAGAAAACCAATTTTCTTTCATTGATTCTCGGAGTTCTGTCAGTCAGATTCTGTCGAGTCAAGAGTTAAGGTCGATCACGTCAACGAGGGCTACGCAGCCATACCAAGAACGATTGATTTCACCAAAGATTCAAAGAGGAGATTTAAAAAAATCAAGAGTTTTGGGTTTTGTTGGTGTTCTTAAAGGTTATTCTCTTTGATTTATGCTTCAAGAAGTAGGTTTTTCCTACTTTGGTTTTATTTCTACCCTATGATGTCCAAGGGACAAGGGTTGGGTGTATGTATATATTAACCTATGTATATATGGTTATGGAAATGGAAAATGAGTCTAGAAGTGACTTAAATCAAATTCTAGCTTGAATTTGATATGTAGAAGTTCTTATTTGTTTTCTAGGAACTTGGGATTGTGTGGGCATATTATATGTTATATTTTGTCTTGAGGGTGCTTGATTACCTGCCTTAGACAATTGAATGTTGTTATTTTGATGTAATTGAAATAACATGCTTGAGTTTGTTGCTATATGTGGACTTATATTTATTGATATATTGAGCATAATGATGAATGATGGAAGTTATACGCATATGATATAAATTTTCATGGAATATGTTGATATATGGTTTAATTTGTCCATATGACATTCATTACATATGAGACATGACATTGACATGCAATGATTTTTTACATTGCATATACACGAAGACATCGCATGTTTAGGGTGTGAGTGCATTGAAACATCAAACATCCCATTTGGTGGATGATGGGTGGACTCGGAAGATGTGGATCGAAGATCCCGTTGATTCACATAGTTACATGAAAGAAAATTGGGTCGGTGTAGCAAAAAGGAACTAGAAGATCCCTCGGGTGCAAGGCTTGGTAGTTGGGATATGCACTCCCTTGGTTCGGTCCATAAAGTGTGGAGGTATATGTGGAACCTTCGGTAAAAGTCCGTGAGTTCCGTGTAGGTTGGGTGACCTTTAGTGTAAGTCCATAAATACCCACCCCAAGAAAGACCCTAAAGTTGTAAAGGTCATTCAATATATATGTTGTATAAATTTTGGATGATTTTGGGAATGGATTTGAAATGGAAAACAGGTGAAATAGGCAAAACTTGGCAGAGTGTACCGGTACTATGTATCAATACGCTGTTGTCTAGAAGGCAGACTGTACCGGTACGCAATACCGGTACGCTTTTCAAAAATCTCAAATTTTAATTGTGTTTTACCATGCTTTTGGCCTATGTTTTTCTTCCCTCCAATGATATAAATGAAACATAATGAGGTATAAATCATGGTCTATTGAACCTTGGTTGGAACCAATGTATAATTGAACCCGGATTACATTGTGGGTTATAATCCTGGTTAAGATGATATTATCACGTGGTGTCGGGTTATGTTACATTTAGGAGTATTTTCGCGGCTTGATGGGTTATCAAATGTTAATAAAAAGACCTTCGTTTTTTTGGGGGGTGACACAAATATAGTGTATCAAAATAGTGTACGAGTAATAAAAATTAAGGTTGAAGAATTACACAAATTTAAAATGTATTAATACAATGTATCAAAACAGTGTAGAAATAATAAAAATTA
>CM042192.1:25455000-25478141 GCA_023539305.1 Ilex asprella
GCAGGAAATCAAGGTAATTTTGTTCACATTAGCTCATCTGATTTTTTATTTTTTTTTTGAATACTATCACTTTTGAACCTAGTATAAGCTGCCTATTTTTCCGCACTTAATTCTTCCAGTATAGACCAAGAACACAATAACACACAAGAATAGAGCAAACAATAACAGAAAAAAACTACAGTAGGAATCACAAATATTCACTCCAAAACACCTCTATATTTTATCAAAAACTTCAATACAAATCAAGCAAATACAAAAGGGAAACTTATCTCAGAATTTTCAGGAACACAAACATAAAGAACATCCTTCAAAACTGTCTTCCAGCAGCTCTTTAGCCTTCTTAAAGCCAACTGACTCTCACAAGTGGCCGCCCCTTCAATATCAGGAAAGCCAATAAAAAAATACTATTAGCAGTCCCTTTAGCACAAAAAAAAAACACTAAAATAATATCATGGCAACTAAGGACAACACAAACGTATAAATTTTAATAAAAACCCAAAATCTAAAATACCAAAACAACCCAATTAAAATAGATTTATAATCTAACAATGTCAAATTCTAAAAATGAAATCAAAACTTTCTAACCAAAAATTGGGGCTGAATGAACATAATTTCACGCATAGAATTTCAGTTCTAGTCCATATGAGCAATTGAGTGTATGTTTGTTTGTGTGATTTGAGTGATTGAGTGAATGTGTGTGTGTGTGTGTGTGTTTGTGTGTGTGTGTGTGCGTGTGCGTGTGTGTCACGGACAGAGAACATACAGACAAGTGTTTGTGTGCTAAATATGGGTTGATTCCAGAAGAGGGGAAGAGAGAGATTGATTGTGTGAGTTGTGAGGGTTTGAATCTGATTCATGTTGTCTATGTACGAATTTGTGTAGCAGGGTGGGTGAGAGAGAGAGAGGACTTACATGGTTGCTACTGGCGATGGTGGTCTTCCAAATCCGTGGATGCGCGAGAGAGCAAGAGAGAGAACGTGAGTAGGTGTTGAAGAAGACAGTAGCAATTGGGTAATGATCATCTAGGGTTCCAAATCGACGTCATTTAGGAAAGTGGCAATATTATTTCAAGTTTAAAAATGATGTTGTTTTAATTTATTAAATAATAATTTTAAACTAAAAGAATCTGCAAGGAATAAACTCTTCGCAAAAAATATTAAACTCAAAATCTTTTTCTGACAAATATTAATCTGCCTAACATTATTTTTTTATTTTCCCAAAAAAATTGCAAACGATAAATATTTGTTGAGGAAACGTTTTGTATCTTAAATTTATATCTCAAATGTGCATTCCAAATCAATGGGAACCATTAGATGAATGGATCTCAATGAAAAAAAATTAATGAGACTCACTCATTTAATGGTTCTCATTGATTTGGGATGTATATTTAAGATATATAGCACTGCTCATATTTGTTGGTGACGAAGAATTTTATCACCAATAAAATTAACATTGTGCAACAATATTCCATCCAAAAAAATATTGAAGGAATTTTTTTGTAAAGGTTTTTTGCAATGATAGAAAAAACTTGTCGCCAAAAGAAACCTATAAAAATTTTCACGAGGAACTTTTGAAATCATCGCTGAATATCACTTTTTGACAACAAAATTTTATGAATACATGCCTCAACCCGTTACTCCAATCTTTTTTAGGAAACCTCATTTGGTTCATGGTTGCCACTACAAATTCCATTCAACATTGTCATATTCCTACATAAGATCAATTTTTAGGGTGCATCTTGAGCTTCCTCTATTGAGATGGTAGTTCCAAAGTGACTCTTGAGACAACAAAGTCTTATGTACGATTCACTTTTCTTTTACAAAAGAAAAAAATATGTGGTTTGTTTACAATGAATGGCAACATAGTTTTAATTTTGGTTGCAAAAATCTTTGAGATACATTTTGTTGGTGTTGCAGTTGGAAGTAGGTCTATAATTTGAAAGTCTTGATGGATCGAGTGTCTTTGGTGTAACAACAATAATTGAAGAATAAAGTTCCCTTAGCATCTTCGCCCTGTTGAAGAAGAATACGATAGTACTTGTTATAATATTTTTTAACACAAATGCAGGTAAGTACCCATTAGGTGTAGGAGCTTTACCATCTTTAAGAGAAAACATGATTTGCTTTATCTCTTCTCTGGAAATTCCTTGACCAATAAAAGTTTGGATATGCATAAGAGACCCTTGCCAAAATCTAATGCCCAATCACTCACATTTCAACAAAAGGTTCAGGAAGGGAAGTGCCCCCAGAAATGATTAAAGTATTGAAAAGTCTCCCTGTTTATCTTCTCCATATATGTAATCTTTCCCATCATCATTCTCAACTATAGAAAACCTTCTAATAATTCTCATTTGTTGACTGAATTGAAGGGAAACCATGGATTATGTGTTGAAAGTCTATCCACATGGGATAATACCATCAGCCATATCATGGCAAAGAAGTTCAACTTGAAATGTGTTGCCTATAATTACATACCCAAAAGTTCGCAGTCAAATAACTATTAAGAATATCAGATCAGTTCTAACTCTCAACAATATCTGAACAGATGGTGGTAGCTGTCGATAGAGTCTAGTTCTAGTTTCAATTATATTTGAATATTTGTATTCATATCTTATCTTATCTTATCTTTCTGTTTATAAATACTAAGCATACCAGGCAAGATAATTATCCTTGCTAATTCAGCCATTTAGACTTTCTTTCTTGGTATCAGAGCAGATTGGTTTACACCTTTTTCATGGCTGCATCCAACCTCACTTTCGCACCATTCTCCATTCCCAATATGTCTCATCCTGTTTATACCAGACTTGATGACACAAATTACCTTGCATGGGTGTGTCAATTTACCCCCATCTTGAGGACAAATGGGCTTCTGGGCATTGTTGATGGCTCAAAACCTGCTCCTCCTAAACTCATTGCTGATCCTAGTAACCAGACAAAATGAATCCCAATCCTGCTTATGAGACTTGGGAGAAGAAAGATCAATTTATTTTAAGTTGGTTTATAGCCGCACTATCTAATAAAATTGTCCCAACAGTGTATGGCTTAACCTCTAGGCAGGTGTGGACATCATTATCTACTAGGTATGCTTCACCTTCAAGATCTAGAGTCAATCATTTAAGGAGACAACTTCAAACCACTAGACAGGAATCACGTACCTGCAATGATTTCATTCACTACTCTAAAAGTATAGCTGATCAGCTTGCCCTTGTAGGCAAACCAATAAGTGATGAAAAGTTAATCTCTTATATTGTGGGTGGTCTCAACCCTCAATATAATTTTGTTGTTACTTTTTATTCCTTTGCTACAAAGGATATTGCTATGACATTTAAGGAGTGTCAATCTGAGCTACTCAGTTATGAACATCTAATGGGAGCACAACCACAAACTATTGAGTCTAGTTCCTTTGCTCTATACTCCAATAAAGGACCTGGACAGAATAGGAAACCCAAGTATGGGTCATCTTAGAAACCCAACTTTGGCAAAAGCCTTGCACAAAATAAACCATTTTCTTCAACCATCAATACCCATCAAGGTAAACCATCCTCAAATCAATTTGCCACTAATAAGCCTCCTTGTCAGATCTGTGGCAGGACCAACCATCAAGCCTTGGACTATTTTCATAGGATGGACTATGCATACCAAGGCAGACACCCACCTAAAGAACTTGCAGCAATGGTGGCTCAATCCAACCTTTTTCATGATGATAAAACATGGCTGGTAGACAGTGGAGCTACAAATCATATCACAACAAACTTAGAAAACCTTGCATTGTAGCAATCATATCAGGGTACTGAGACTGTAGCTGTAGGAAATGGTAATGGCTTAAATATTGCACACACTAGTTCCACTACCTATCATCTTCCCACTTCTGATTTACATCTAAATGATATTTTGCATTGTCCCAATGTTTCCAATAATCCGTTGTCTATCCAAAAATTCTGTCAAGACAACAATTGTTACTTCAAATAGACTGATTCTTATTTCTTGGTGAAGGACAACTTGACAGGGGCAATCCTCCTACAGGGACCCAGTGAAGGCAGCTTATATCCTGTGCATCTCAATAAGTTTGTCACCAATAAAAGAGCATCTGTAGCACTGATTGGGATCAAGGCATCAACAGATATCTGGCACAAAAGATTAGGTCATCCTAATCCTCAAACTCTACATCGAGTCCTTAAAAACTACAGTTACCTGTGTCATCCAATAAATTCCACTCAGAGCTATGTATGCCTTGTCAATTAGGAAAGAGCAAACATTTACCTTTTAAAAAGTCTGATCGTATGTCTTCTAGGCCTCTAGAGTTGATTCACATTGATGTATGGACCTCACCAGTTTTATCAATAAATGGATTCAAGTATTATGTTCTCTTTGTTGATGATTTTTCAAGGTATTCTTGGTTATTTCCTCTAAAGTTCAAATCTGATCTGTTTGATTGTTTTGTCAAGTTTAAATGCATCATTGAGAACCAACTCTCTTGCCAAATTAAGCAATTCCAAACAGATGGTGGGGGTGAATATACAAACAAAATTATTCACCAAATTTCTGACTGATAATGGAATCTATCATCGACTTACTTGTCCTCATACATCCCAACAAAATGGGGTTGCTGAGAGGAAACACAGGCATGTGTGTGAAACTGGTCTAACTCTTTTAGCCCAATCTCATTTTCCATCCACATATTGGGTAGAAGCGTTTCATACAACAGTTCACTCAATCAATAGACTTCCTTCCTCTGTGCTGCAATTTGAGATACCTTTTACCAAGTTATTCAATAAAGAACCAGACTTCTCCTTTCTAAAAACTTTTGGTTGTGCATGTTATTCTCTTCTTCGACCATATACCAAACACAAGCTGGAATTCAGAAGCAAAAAATGTGTCTTCTTAGGCTATGGTTCCAATCAAAAAGGCTATAAATGTCTAGATTTGAAAACTAATAAAATTTACATGTCAAGACATGTAGTCTTTGATGAGAACTTATTCCCTGTACAGGAGAAAAGTTGCACCTTCTACCCTGCTCGAGGACAACCCTCTTTATCAAGTACTGTCCTCTTACCTTCTCATTTTGATTCACTGAATTCTCCCACTATTCCTATGCATTCATCTCAGAATATGCTCACAAGCAGTCACATTCCCTCCAATCAACTCAGAGTTGAGACTAACCCTATCACCAACTCCACCTCAAATATTGAACTCCCATCAACAGTTAATTTAGTTGACTTTGAGATAGCCACCACTCCTAATCAAACCTCAGATCCTTTAACTTCATCCTCTCCTTCGCAGCTTCTTACTCAAGCCTTAGAAATAGCATCCCCTTCCACTCCAATCTCTGCTTTTTTACCTGAATTACCTCCTACACAGATCATCACTAGATCCATAACAAGAACTTCCAAACCCAAACAATTCCCTGACTATCATTTGTATCTCTCCAATAAGTCCACCAATCATCCTGTTAAAGCCTTCCATACCAGTTTTCTGCCATGTGAACCCACATCATTTTCTAAAGCTGTGTCTAATCTTGATTGGTTCTCTGCAATGCAAAGTGAATACCAGGCTTTGTTGGATAATCAGACATGGAACCTTTGATAGATATAAGGCCAGATTAGTTGCGAAAGGATTTGAACAAAGAGATGGCATTGACTATACAGAAACATTTAGTTCAGTAATAAAACCAGCCACCATTCGATTACTTTTGGCTATTGCACTACACTTTGACTGGCCTATCAAACAATTGGATGTATCCAATGCTTTCCTTCGTGGTTTTCTCAATGAGGAAGTTTTTATGAAACAACCTCAAGGTTTTGTGGATAGAGCATTTCCTAATCATGTATGCAGTTTGCATAAGGCTCTCTATGGCCTTAAGCAAGCCCTAAGGGCATGGTATACTCGACTTACTCAAGCCCTACAAGTCTTGGCTTTACAGGTTCTCTATTGGATACTTCTCTATTTATGTATCACAATGGTCCAGTACATATTTATGTGCTCATCTATGTTGATGATATACTAGTGACTGGTTCTCACACCTCTAGTATTATGGGGCTAATTCAAAGTTTACAAAAAGAATTCAAGATGAAGGACTTGGGTGACTTGAGTTATTTTCTGGGCATTCATGTATACAGAACCTCTACAGGGATGCATCTCAATCAAGCTAAATACATCTATAGACTGCTAGATCGCACCAATATGCTTGGAGCCAAGCCTTATTCAGCTCCTTGTGTTTCTGGACATAAGCGAAGCAAACTTGAGGGTGATCCTTTACCAGATCCCACCATTTACAGACATATTGTTGGTGCTCTACAATATTGCACTTTTACAAGGCCTGATATCTCCTATTCAGTAATTCAACTATGTCAGTTTTTACGTTGTCCTACCACTGTCCATTTTACAGCAACAAAGAGGGTACTAAGGTATCTAAAAGGGCACCATTGATCATGGCTTATTTTTCAAACCAGGACCATTGCAATTGGCATCATATTGTAATAGTGATTGGGCTGGAGATCCTCTGGACAGAACATCAACCAGTGGCTACGGAGTGTTTCTAGGGAATTGTTTGATCTCATGGAAAGCAAAGAAACAGCCGGTTGTATCTAGATCTAGCACAGAAGCAGAGTATAGAGCTATGACCTTTGTTACAACTGAGTTATATTGGTTAATAATGCTTTCAAACACTTGCAGTGCTCAATTGAGTCTACTCCACAGCTGTGGTGTGATAATATGGGAGCATTAACACTCGCCTCCAATCCTATTTTTCATGCTAGAACTAAACATGTGGAGGTTGATTATCATTTCATTAGAGAAAAAATGATTAACAAAGACATCATTCATCGATACATAGCCACTACTAATCAGATAGCAGATGTTTTTACAAAAGGACTCACTTATTCAAGATTCTTGTTGCTCAAAGACAAACTAATGGTCACTGAATCTCCCATTAGTTTGAAAGGGGATGTTAAGAATATTAGATCAGTTCTAACTCTCAACAATATCTGAACAGATGGTGGCAGCTGTCGATAGAGTCCAGTTCTAGTTTCAATTATATTTGAATATTTGCATTCATATCTTATCTTATCTTTCTGTTGTAACAATCAATACTTATCACATTGTAACTACTCTGTTTATAAATACTAAGCATACCAGGCAGGATAAATTATCCTTGCTAATTCATCCATTTAGACTTTCTTTCTATAACCAACTAGATATTATCATATTGTGTCATTAATGTGTCCATACTTGGTGTACAATCTTGCAATATATTTAGACGTACATGGTTTCCTATAATAAGTGATATGAAGTTGCATTTATGCTTTAATCCAAGGCTAAGAGCCAAGTAAAATAAAGAGTGTTTTCTTTCTCTTTTATTCATTTGAGTATTGAGCTCTACCGGGGTAACTCATCCAATTCAAATTTGGTGTTTTGATTATCGCTCGACAAAATGCCCAACATATTTTGGTATCAGAGCTAAGTTCGATTTTTCTAATTTTTCCACCCCATCCAAAAATGGCAGCAGCTAATTTTTTCCAACCCATTGTACGGGTATTTATTGCTGACAATTATGATTTTTAGAAAATCAAAATAAAGAATTTGTTGATGTCCAAAATTCTATGGAGCATCATCGAAGATGGTTGATACAGGGAAGCGTGTAGAAATAATGGTTAAATGAACAAAAAAATGATAATAAAACTATACTGTTGATTTGCGAATAAATATCGATTTAGAATCCTAATCTAGGCATGTTGATTTCGTAGAATACCAGTACTAAATGTTTCAATAAATCTGTTGATTTATGAGAATAACAGAATAATTGGGAAAAAGATAGACAAGCCTCATCTGAATCAAATAGTAGTAGAAACCCTAAAGCAACTAGGAAACTAGAATTCTAAATAAATTATGGAACTGAATAAGATAAAATCCTAAATGAATCAAAAAATAAAATAAAATAATTTCCTAATTAAAATAGGAAATAAAATAAAATCTTACAAATTTTTCTAATTGAACGATATTGATCACATTCAAATAAAATCAAAATTATTGCCACCTATACTGCATTAATGGCTGCATAGATACTGCAAGAGATCCTGACCTTAACGAAAAACTGCATAAAGGATGCTAGAGCACTTCTCTACATTCAACAAGATGTAGCTGATTCAATTTTTTCACATATTAGTGGAGCCACCAAAGTCAAAGAAGCATTAAAAAATTTGGAAAAAGAATTTGTAGGCAATAAAAAGTAAAAATGAAAAAAAATCAATACTTGAGAAGACAACTAGAGAATCTCAAGCTGAAGGATTCAGAAGGTATGCAAGATTATTTTTCAAGAGTCATATAAATTGTTAATCAAATGAGATCATATGATGAAAAATTAACTAACAAAAAAATTGTCAAAAAAATACTGATTAGTTTGCTTGAGAGATATGATTACATTGTTGTTATGATTGAAGAAGCAAAAGATCTTTACTACTTTGCTTGTGCAAGAATTAATGGGTTCATTGCTTTCACATGAGAAAGGAAGATAAGACATGCTGATAAATCCATTGAAAGTGCTTTTCAGTCAAAAACTAACAACGATCTGGCAGAAAAATCTGAAGAAAGACTATTTAGGTTCCAACAGATTCAAAAGAGTCGGATATGGAAGATATCGAAGTTCAACATAAAAAAAAAGTGAGAAAAATTATGAGAAAGGTATGAGTTCAAAAAACTATAAGCCTTTTTCGTAATCTATACTACTTTAAAAAGTGAGAATACTTGAAAAATATTTATATTCCACTTTTACCCTTAACTATTGATATTAAGTCAATCATTACCCCAATATCTTTTGGCCTTCCTTTAGTATAAAGCTAATTATATTTAATTTTATTAATTACCTCTAAAATATTTATAACTCATTCCCCCCCACAATAAATAAATCTTTTTGCTGATTAAAAAAACATATCAATTATCCAATCTCTATACATCTTCACCTCTCTCTTTCAGATCAGAACCTAACACTTACTGCCACCCCTTCATCTCCCTCTTTTTCAGCTGAAGTTCCCCTCTTTTATCTCCCTTTCAGTAGATTAATTCATCAAACTAATCGTCAAGTTTTTTTTAATCATCATAACTAAAATGAGTGACTAATCTCATGGACGCCATGAGGTTGAAGTTTGAGGCTGTTTGTGCTACGTTAAATGTGAAGTTGGAATACAATGGGTCTCCAAAAGCTTATGATGTTCAGATTATTGAATCTTGGTATGTATTCCATTTTTTAAAATTGGGTGAGTACCTATGAAGATTGCTATCATTGAGTTCTTTGTTAATTCAATATGAGTTGATTTGTGTTAAGGTTGTATAGTTCTTTTAATTCACGTAGATGTGAACTTTTATTGTTGGTTTTAAAATTTCTCGGGAATCAATTCAATGGTGGTTTCTCTTGGATTGTGAAAGGCATTGTGTTGGAAAGAGGACATGATGGTTTTGGCAAGGGTACTTGATGGGTATGTCGAGGAGTTCACAGTGGATTACGCCCCATCTATGCGGATGGATTAGTACTCGAAGGTTGGTTTTATATCTTGTGTTCTCGCTCTCTTTTGGTTTATTGCTGGTCATTTTAAATAAATAATCTCACTCACTGATGATCAAATGGTAGGATCTTGGAGGACAATCGTTAAACTAATTATCAATTCCCCGAAAACCCTTATGATATAAATAATGTTGTACTTATTCTTAGTTGCAAAATTTATGGTATCTATGAAGTAAGAAATAAAGAAAATTGTGATGGAAAATGTAAAGTTTAGCATTGTGCTTTTTTGACAATTGTTGTGCATTTGCCTTTTCGTGCTTGAACTGGTGGCAGCATTGATGGCTATGGAGCCTGCTGATTAGGTTCAAAGTGTATTTTGGAGACGTACCATTAAACCTAGTGTTAATCATCCCAAAAGTGATTGTAGCCAAGCTGATCTAAACTAGCTAGAGCTGACTATCAAAAAAAAAAAAGACTAGCTAGAGCTCTCTAAATAGATGTGGTGTCCACTAAAGTTGAACCCTTAACTTATTACACAAACAAATATCTTTAATTTTAAATTGTTTATGCTACTTTGTCTGACTCTTCATCACGTGCATGTGGTGCTTCAAGTTGAACCCTTGACTTTCATAGATCAGATTTTTTAGTTACTTTAAAGTGTTTCTTCCACATTATCTGACTCTTTCTTTATGCTGTGTGGACACCTTCCCAAGCTTTTATTCATTTGTTGCTTGCCCACTTCTAATGTCATAACCACTCCTTCGGTATGCTTTACATATATATACATATATATATATACACTAGTAATTGCTCGTGCCTGAAGGCACTATACAACAACAAAAAAATATCGCAAACAATTGCTCATTTCCGAAGGCACTATATTACACAACAATCTCCAATAATAATAATAAAATAAATTGCAGTGTACTTATGTTTGGTTCAAATTCTTTGTTAATTCAAATCAATCACTATACATTAGTTCACTGCAATTTTGATTTTTAGCCCAACATAATCAAGAACAAAATAAACAAAACCTAAGTTTTAATACAAAAAAGGCAGATTGTGTTTGAATCCAACACAACAGAGACCTAGACATTGCCCGTACTTGAAGACACTATATAACAATAAATTTATAGAGAGGATAGGTTCTATCTTATTAGTATATATATATATGTGCTATAAAGTGTGGATGCATGTTGTTTGAATATCTCAATTTGTCGTGATAGTTTTTTAAATTTGAAAGTTACCTTAGTCAAGGTTGTTGGCACTTCAAAAGTACACAATGTTTTAATGTTTTGTAAAATTTAATGATTGCATGAACTTTATCTTCCAGCTTATTGAAAGTAGTATTCACATTTCAATGACAGTATAATTACTGTTTGAGCTGTTGCACCTAATTTTACTTTATATTGTTATTGTCAAAATCTATGTTGTACTTGGGCCAGTTATTAAAATTACTAATTTTGGAGTCGTCACAATGCAAGATCAAACCAAAGTGATGACTGTAGAAACTGAAACATATCATTGGGTGGGTGGCTTCTTAGGTATGCTTATATATATATATATTAGCTACAAAGTGTGGATGTTCGTCATTTGAATCTCTCAATTTGTCTCAGTATGTACACATCCCATTCTGCTTTCGTAATTTCTGAAAAAAAATTGTCTGAATTGCAGTTCAACTTATTTAGTTGTGGTTTTAATTAGACGCGTAACTAGAGTTTGAATATCAAATGCTTATTTTGCTATCTAAGTTTTAAGGTTTTCACTTGGCTTATTTGTAATTGCTGTGAACAATATAATGTTTTATCATATCCTTGAAGAAAGAGAGTTTTTGTCAGCTTTGCTTTTCTACTTGGTCCAACAGTGACAGAATACACCAATGAAAAAAATGTACACATGCACACAAAAGAATACCGCAAAGCAAAATTATCAAGTAGAAGAAAAAAAGTGTATTTTCATTGGGTGTAACAGTCAAGCTGACTTTTCAAACAAGGGTTTGTTGGGCTTGGTAGAGGAAGGCACAACTTGTCCCCGTAATGGAGGGGGTGGATCCCTTCGTTGTTGCCCTTGTTGTCAAGGTCTTTAATTTCATCTTTGTTTTGATCATGCATGTCATTGGTTTAGGTTATTGTGTGATTAAAGTTTTCATGTATAAATTTGGTGGGAAAATTAATTTCTTTAGGAATTAAGGTATTTCAAGTGAACTAGCCTGTAGACATGCACATGTTGAAGTGCCATGAGATCAAATTATCAAAGGCTAAGAAAAGAACACTGTACTATAACAAGAAATGAGGAAGTTTATTTTTAAATGTAGGCATGAAAGACATTCATTTCAGTAGTATGTTATCAAGTGATGATTCTGGTAAAATTGGG
Organism: Ilex asprella; assembly: GCA_023539305.1. Lineage (NCBI taxonomy): Eukaryota > Viridiplantae > Streptophyta > Magnoliopsida > Aquifoliales > Aquifoliaceae > Ilex > Ilex asprella. The sequence continues at coordinate 25,466,866 of CM042192.1, forward strand.
CCAAATGCAGATTTTATGAAATAAATTTTATAAAAACTCAACAAAATTATGGGTTTTCAGGTGTACAAGCACAAAAATGTTAGGGAGACATTTGTTTTTTGAAAAAATGTTGCACGATATTAATATACATGTCACATTCAAATGGTTCACGTGCAACGCACGTGTGGACCTACTAGTATTCACAAAGAGTCAAATCATACCACAACGAATTGTTGGTATCGTGGAAAGCCTCAGTGTTGACTTAAAATTGTTATTACGAATGTTTCAAATTCGATGTTAGGGATTTCTCATCACCCAAAATATTAAACCATAAATTGATATTCATGATTAATCGGGTCAAAATCCAATATGAGGTTGTCAGGACTTCTTATTTGTTTCTAGATATTTATAATTATTGTTACAAGATAGTATGCTCATGCTATTTGAAGTTTGATTTTCTTATTTAAACTTCATGATGATTATTATTACTTTTAAATATGATAACAAAGTGTTACTTTATTTAAGACTGCATTTCTTAGCATTTTGGTATTCTTCATAGGGGTTTGTACAAAGTCTAATGACCTATTTTTGAATTTCTTCTAACCCTTCATTATAATGTTTAGAACCTACTGCAGTCCAATAAATGAAAAATTCTTTTATCTTGTGACATTAATGACTGGATCACATAATTAGAAAAGGGGTTGAAGAAACTAGTCAAAAATGATGTTGTCTTGAATATAAAATTTACTGATTTTAGGTTGCATAAATTATTTTGAGGAAAAATGAATCAAACACACTAAGAAGCGTGCTAAAAGTGTAGAACTCTTTAAACTTATTCATACATGCGCATAAAGAATTTTTTATTACATTTATGGATGATTTTTAACATTATGGTTATCTCAATATACTACAAAAAAAAAAAAATTAAAGTAGATAATGCAATTAAAGTACATATTATTAATGTTCAAAAATAGGTATATAGAAAACTAAAAGTCATTAGATCGGATAGATGGTGAATATTATGGAAGGTATGCTGGTTAAAGATAATGATCTTATCTATTGTTAAACTCTTTGAAAGGTATAATATTTCGGCTTAACACACTATGTCTTATAGATTGTCGATTTAAGAAAAATGACCAGGTCATTTTTTCTAAAGAAAATAAAGAAGGAAATTTATTTTATGCATTATTTGGTATCTTGACAGTGAATACAGTAATCACATGACATGGGATGAAATGACTTTTCTTAATATGGATATCTCAATCAACTAACACATGAAGATGGGAAAACGGAGTTGTGGTGCAAGCCAAAGGAAAAGGTACAATTGTTGTTGGCATTAAGAAAAGAACAAAATTTATTCGTGATATTTTATTAGTTCCTGACTTAAAACAAAATTTGTTAAGTGTCGGGCAACTTGTAGAAAATGGATATCATGTCTATTTTGAAGGTGATTCTTGCAAGATTTATGGTACAAATAAAGGAAATCAATTAATTGAAAATGTCAAATGGAAAGAAATAGAAGCTTTGCAATTGAATTCAAGTATGCAGGAGATTTTGCCAAAAAAAGTGAATTCAAAAAAAATAGTTGGCTATGGCACAAAAGGTTTTGTCATCTTAACTTCAATGGCTAAAAGTTATTGTACCAGAAAAATATGGTCATAGGATTGCCAGAAATTAAAGGAAAAGTTGATGTATGTGAAAGATGTGCTTTGGGAAGGCAAGATAAAACACCATTTTCAAAAGAAAGAACATGGAGAGCAAAAGCACCTTTGGAGTTGATACACACATGATTTATGTGGGCGCATGCAATCTCCCTCACTTAGTAAGAATATATATTTTCCCATATTTATTGATGATTATTCAACAATGACATGGATTCATTTTCTGAAGGAAAAATCGGAAACTTTTTCGATGTTCAAGAATTTCAAAGCCCTTGTTGAAATGCAAAGTGGCTATGACATCAAAGTCATTAGATGTGACCGATGTGTAGAATATACCTCTAATGAATTTGAGGAATTCTGCAAAGAGAAAGGCATATGGAAGCGATTAATAACTTAATACAACCCATAACAAAATGGCATGATAGAAAGAAAGAATAGGACAATAGTAAAAATGGCGAGATTGATGCTTATTAAGAAAAACATGCTTACCAGTTTTTGGGCAGAAGATGTTCACACTGTGGTACACATCCTCAATAGATATCCAACCAAAGTGATAAAAAAAAACTCCATTTGAAGTTTGGAGTGGGTTTAAACCATCGGTGAGTCATTTAAGAATTTTTGGAAGCATTTGTCATGTCATCTTCTTGATCAAAAGAGACACAAACTTGAAAAGAAAAGTGAATGTATTTTTCTTGGTTATTCTAATGAGTCAAAACCTTATAAACTGTATAACCTTGAAACTAAAAAAATTGGTTATCAGTCAAAATGTATTGTTCAATGAAAAAACATGTTGGAATTGGAATGACAATAAAGTGCAGGACATCCCCGTGATATTTGAGAAAGAGCAGTAGTAGCAACAGCAAAATACTTCTGCAATATTAAGAGAAGGAAGTGAAGACTCGATCCCACTACAATCACCAAGGAGCAGCAACACTTCATCATCGTAACCTTCCTCGTGAAGTAGCAGGAATAGTTCTTCATCAAATCCATCCTCACCTGAATCTATGAGGTATGCAATTTCACTGCAGTTGAACCAAAAAATTTTGAAGAAGCAAAAAAGTAGGAAGTTTGGGTGAAAACAATGTATGAAGAAATAAAGATGATTGAGAAAAATGAAACATGAATTTGGTGGAACGTCCTCAAGACAAAGCTCATTGGAGTGAAATGGATTTTTAAGACAAAACTCAATCCATATGATACTGTACAGAAGTACAAGGCAAGATTCGTGGCGAAAGGCTATTCCCAGTTGCAAGGCATGGACTTTTTTTAGACTTTTTATGTAGTAGTATGACTGGAAACTATTCAAGCAGTAATTGTATTAGCCACACAAAAGAATTGGCTTCCTTATCAACTTGATGTCAAACTGGCATTTCTGAATGGAGAACTAAGTGAAGAAATATATGTGGAGCTACCACAAGGATTTTTTGTAAAAGAGGAGCAAAATAAAGTGTACAAGTTAAATAAAACTTCGTATGGACTTAAAAGCACCTTGAACATGGTATAGTTAGATTGATGACTACTTCAGCAGACATGGGTTTCACAAAAGTGAAAGTGAACCAACTTTATATGTCAAGGTAAAAAGTACGCTTGATATTTTGATTCTCTTTATATGTTAACGATTTGATGTTCACTAGTAGCAATAAAGAGATGATACAAGAATTCAAATCCCAAATGATGAAAACTTATGAAATGAACGATATGGGTCAATGCATTATTTCTAGGGATGGAGATACATCAAGGAGACGAAGGAATTTTTATTTCTCAAAGAAAATATATTGAGAATCTACTCAAACAATTCAGAATGTTTGGTTGTAAATTCAAGACCACTTCGTTACGAGTTAATGAAAAATTGATAAAGGAAGCTGGAACAACAAAGATCAATCCTTCGACGTATATGAGCTTAATTGGAAGTCTTTTATATCTCACAACTACAAGGCCATATATAATGTTATCTACAAGTCTTTTATCCAGGTTCATGCAGAGTCCAAGTCAAAATTCACTTTGGAGCAACAAAGAGGGTCTTACGATATTTTGCAAAGAACACTTGACTATGAAATTTTTTATAAGGCGAGCTAATCGGATACACTGATAGTGACTAGGCTGGATCAACAGACGACCAAAAGTGTATGTCAGGTTATGTATTTACTTTGGGATCAGGTATATTTTCGTGGTCATCCAAAAAGCAATAATCAACTGCTCAATTATCAGGAGAAGCAGAGTAAGTGGCAAGAGCAAAAGCGATATCTCACGCAATATGGTTACGGAGATTTTTCAAAGACATTGGTCAAAAACAAGAAATTGGTATGGAGATTTATTGTGATAACAAATCAATTTGTGTTATCGCAAAGAATCTAGTCAACCATGACAGAACCAAACACATTGCAATCAAGTATCATTTCATTTGTCAAAACGGTGGAGAATAGAGAGAGATAATTGAAGTATTGCTAGTCTGAAGAACAATAGGTTGACATTCTCACTAAAGTGTTGACCAAAGAAAGATTCTTATATCTTCGTAATTTAACCGGAGTCGTACGAAAAATGTATTAAGGGGGAGTGTTGAAAGTCTAATGCATTATTCACATGGGATAATACCACCGGCCATATCTTGGCAAAGAAGTTCAACTTGAAATATGTTGCCTACAATTGCATACCCAAAAGTCCATGGTCAAATAACCACCTAGATATTATCATATTGTGTCATTAATTTGTCCATACTTGTTGTGTAATCTTGCAATATATTTGGATGTAGATGGTTTCAGATAAATAGGTGATATGAGGTTGCATTTGAACTTCAATCCAAGGCCAAGAGCTAAGTTAAATAAAGAGTGTTTTCTTTCTCCTTCGACAAAATACACAAAATTATGGTCTCTAGGAATTAACCACTATACTCTAAATATTAGTTTTGCAAAGTTCTCTTCAGCATCCTTTACCTCCTGATGGTTCTCTAATTTCTTCTTTTCCTCAAATTTTAACCCTGGATTTAGAGGATGCATGCCAATCTTCCTTTGGATCTGTTTCAGCACATGCCATGCTTCCTTGGCCCTCATGAGCTATCACAAACACATTTTCTATCCAGCGTTTTCAAACACCCTTCAATGTTCTGAGTTTTATGGTACACCTGACGCATACCTGATGCATAGGTAGTCCTCCACATTGAATTGGCCAAGCTCTTGTAGTAATGGAGAAAAATTCCTAATGTTTTGTACAAAATTCAAAAGAGCTTGAAAGTTTTTTGCATTTCGGCAATCTTCTACCCAACTGACCAAGCCTAGAAAATGATTTGACACACCTAGTGTGTGGAATTCAGCCTCTGAAAGAGGAAATTCCATTGCCGACTCTCATTTTCTAACACCCGATCCCATTTGCTAGCAATATTCTGTCCTTCAAATCTTTTGCTACACAGTGTATTGGAATTCAGAGAATTCAAGACCATCAATCTCAGCTTGGTATAAGCAATCACAAAAATCTTCACTACCATTATCTCTACTAGAACCTTCACCCAATTGTTCATTTGCAGATTTAATAATGTGAAACTTACCAAGGATGATCCACTCCATAGTTGCTGCCTCAATTTGTGTAATCTACCATACTATCAAACGCCAAGATTTCAAATTCTCAAAAAAGCCATTAGAGACAAAAGAATTGTATATGGCCTAGAGTCATTTGGGGGTATGCTTGGAGTCATTTATCCATCTCATTATATAATTAGATACATATCTAAATAGTTACTTATTTTGGTCAAAGTTGGCATACCCAATCCAAGCCACACATAGCTTAAATTACAAAGAGTATGTGTGGTCAAAATTGGTTTATTTGGCATTTCGAATAAATCAAAATGTGACAAAATAAACTATATTTGAATCACGGCCCTAAATAAATATAAGTTTTTACCTTTGCCCTTTCTTATAGTTTGTATTTCATTTGGAATCAAAAAGACACAAAAGCAAAACCTAGAAAGTTTTTTATTGTTTGACTTTACCGAATTATAAGTTAATCTATTTTATTTACTTAATTTAGTTCCGAGAGTGGTCTTAGTATTTATTTAATAGGAATGTAAATAAAACAAAAAATATTCTATTTTTGTAAGAAAGACAAGAAAACTCTCTAACCAAAATTCTAAGTCACTGCAATATCCGATTGGATATCCCGTATTTCAACGTCAAATCTTCACACCTAATTCTATACTAGGCCTTCTCATTGGGAGACCCATCTCTCTCTCTCTCTCTCTGAGATGCATTAATCTTACATGACATACCTGGTGGAAACAGGCCTATACCTGCCATGAAAGAGCCCTGTGATATTTTCTATAATGTGGCTTTTCATCGATTCAACCAACATGGTCCTAATGCATTTTAAGGCAACCTTCTTTCATACCCACAAATTCTGCCATTGCATCCTCCATGACATGTTGCATCAACTACAATAAACATTAACATCCTCAATTTCTAACCACAATGCAAAATCTAAAGTTCTAAACACAACCCATCAGTTTACATACAAAGCAAAGTGAAAGCCACCCCCTCCCCCCCCTCTCAACAACCACAAAAGTCACCTGCCTTTTAGTTCTTCAATGGGATAAACTCAAAGAACTGGTAAGGAGTAAAGTTAGAGTTCATGGTCTCGGTGGATACGTCAGACTCCTTTTCGGCAACACTGCCATTGTGATTGCCATCACCACTCCGCAGAGGAAACAGTTGGAGAGTTTGAGAGTCCCCACCGGAAGCTTCATCAACACTATCGTTGCTGACACTTATCAACTTGTTAGAATCTTGAGCCTTAAAGAGATTTTGGTCCATTGCTCTAACTGTTGATGGGGCTGTGATGGTGGCACTAGAATTTATGAGAGGGGTAGAAGAACAACAAGACAGCTGCATCATTTGCCACGTGGCATTCCTTTCTGCTAAGCTCCTCCTTTGTAGTAATTCTCCCTCATCGAACTGTACCCATCCATCTGCTTCAAATTCTGGCACTGCTGCTTTAGCTGCCCTTTGTTTTGAAACAGTTTTCTGAGAAATTAAAGGCATGCAAAATGTCAAAAAGGCTCTTGATAAAAAAAAAAAAAAACCCTAACTGATCTGGGCACTCCATTATCTCTTGAACCCTAAACCTAGTATCTTCTTATCAAGAGCAGCATATCGTACAAGAAATGCTATTTGAACTTTATTTAGGAATTTAATGATTTACAACAATTGAATTAATTGAATTAATTGTGGACTCTATCTAATATTGAAACTCGCAACTAATTTAATGGTTGTATTGAAATTACATTATTAGCTCCCTAAATAAAGTCCTCAAATAAAATTCCTAGAACATTGCTCTATTATGTACAGTCCATGTGAAACAAAATTCTATAAGGGCCAACAATGTCATTTCATTACAGGCCAGCCCTATTCCCCAAGATTAGAATGAGTGCGCAAATCACTTGTCTAAATGAAAGGAAAAAGCACCTGACCCAAAAACCCTAGCATTGTCTAATAACCCACAGCAGTCCCGACAGAAAGGAAGGAGTGCAGCTTTTAAGCCCTTTTCATTTCCCAACAAACAAAGCTTTTGCTGCTCCCCCAGGGATATCTTCTTTTTCATCACAAAACCTAATGCGTGCATGAACTTGTAATCATATGCATATTATTACATGATTAATTGATTCTAATTGCTTTTTGGAGGTCAGTGGTACAAAAAACAGTGTTAAACTTTAAAGAAGACAAAGGAAGGTAGTGGACACCTCTGCAAGTGTACTCCAGTTTGTAGGGGGTGCCCAGTCCTTGGTCTGTTCAACTTCAAAACCTGTCCTATTTGCCCCTGTAGACAAAAAGTAAAACAAAAAGAACAACTTTACATCTCAAACGGCAAATGGAATGGAATGGAATGGACAAAAGCATAATGAAACATCAATACAACTTTGCATTTTGAATAAGAAAAGTTGGGAAATGTTAAGGCGGTGTTTAATATTTCGCGTCTATCATGACCTGGTTCTCTTCTTTCTATGATTTCAACATTGCCGCGTTGTTCATCAGAAGCTGATTCAAGTTGCCGCCGGCGTTTCTGGCGCTCTCTAGCCTTGTGATTCTGAAACCAGTAGAAAACATTCTTCCCTTCAATCTTTCCATATCGGCGAAGTTGTGCAGTGATATGTTGAATTTGTTCAGCGGAAGGCGTTCGAGTTCCTCGTCGATACAATTCTTCAAGGGTTTGTAGCTGCTCCGGAGTTGGATTCCACCGTGAGCTCACTACAACCTGCTGTGTACTGAATTCCCTCTTACTTTGCTCAGCCACAGTTGCTGAAACAAAGAACAAAAAAAAAGGCAAACCCTTATAAGACTTTAATAAGCAGAAAATAGATTAAGAGGAGGAAGGGAGGAGGGAGAGACCAAACGAATGATTTTGAGCAAGAACATCAACCCCATTGTTACGGCTTACATATGGACTATAATAAGCACACATACACAAACAAGACCACTAAGAGATCAAGAGAGAGAGAGACCCAAATGGTGATTTAGGGCAAGAACATCAGTGCCATGGATACGGCTTAAATATGGTGAGTTTGCAGTTGCAGTATTCGGAGAAGCAGCAGTTGCTGGCCTTGGAATAAGGGTGCGAAGCTTGCGGCCATTGAAAGAATCTGTCATGTTGAACTCTGCCCCATCATTATAACTCATCATCCACATTGTGTTATGATAAAAACTACACAAAGAAGCGCTCTCTCTCTCCCTCCTCTCTTTTTCTCTTTCCTCCGTCGTTGTTTACTCTCGGTTTAGAACCAGGAGAGTTCAATAAAGGATTTTCAGTGGCAAACCGCAAGTGCAACAAGCAATAAGAAGAGTCCGATGTTGGTATTTATAGATCTCTCTCTCTACTCTCTGCTGTAAGTAACGTCAAAGGTGTGCTAAGGTGAAGAATGGTGTTTGAATTGCAAAAGAGGGAAAAAAAATGTGCAATAGGCGTGGAAGTGATTCTAGTTGTAGCTTCTCTCTCACTTTGGGAGAATAAAAGGGTTGAAAGCAATATAAATCTTGATGCTAATAAAGAGAATTTTTAGGTGAAAAATAGGTTCTTCAAGCAGATCTGAACACTGGGTATTTGAGTTTCAGAGATAGAGATATAACAATAGAGAGAGAAGGAGAAAGCGAGACAGAGAGGGAATGGTGTTTGTTTAAGTTGGAACAATGTGAGGAAGACATGAGGTTGACCGGACTGCTAACATCTGAAGAGAGAGAGAGAGAGCAAAGGGAAAATCAAAAAAGAGCAAAGGGCAAAGAAGGGGGCAGAAGAAGAGAAGAGAGAGCGTGGAATTCTGGGAGTTATCGGGAGAAGCGAATGAAAAACGACGTGACGATCATGAGGGTTATCATAAGCCTCATCACCTCTTACACACTCATTTATTGTTCGTCTAATGTCCCGTGCCTTTCACACTTATTCTCAATCCGAACTGCCCCTCCTCTTCCTCTGCTCTCTACCCTTTTCTTTGTCTACCCTCCTTCTCCCTCCTCTCTATTCTCTCCTCCTTTCTCTCCCTCCCCCATACCGTATGTATTCATGTATATATAATTCACACCTGCATGTGTACGTCTCATTGAAATCTCTTTGCTTCACTCACTAATTAATATGTCTGATTTTTCTAATGGCTAAGCTGTGTTAATCACGGACATATAAGTTGTAAGCTGCAATGTAAGTTTTATGTGCAAGTAATTTGAAGTGTTAATGAGTGATGTCATTTAGTATTTTTAAATTATACAAGTAAAGTCGTTGTATAGAAAATTGATATTGTATATTAGTGGTGTTTGTATAAAACATAGTCATGTTTGCTAAAATACATTTATTTGAGGAATTTGACAGTTTTTCTCTTTTGCTACTTAATCAAGATAAGATTAAATCAAAAATTTCAAACTTCATGTAAATTTTAGATTGAATTTAAGAATTGTATGTCTTGCTTGCATGTAATCGCCCATTAATCATGTATATTCATTAAATATGGTGTATGTGAGAATAAAAATTCAAACTTACAACTTGCAATTTTACGTGCTGTGTCTTGTTCATGCACAAACTATGTCGTACGGATCAATCTCAGCCACCCTTTATGCGACCAGAAAACAAAAAACTCTACGCTTATAATGTAGTCGAGCTATAATTCGTTTCATACCCTTATGATTGTCCTTTGTGTTCACATATGATGGAAGGAAATAACACCTTTACGTGCTATCACAATTACTGTGTCCCATTTGGAATCTTCTCTGCCTCTTAATTCACATTGAAGTGTCTGTTTCTGTGTCCATGTCTATCCATCCATGCTCGTCTAGTTGTGGCGTACCCAACATATCTCCAAGATCTAGCCCCTATAAGGATATTATGAAGGAATGATAGGTCATAGAATTCTTGAGTTTAGTGTAGCTCATATGTACCTGTTCAACCCTACACCACAATTGTCTATCTATTTCCAGTTTTTTTTTTTTTTTTTTTATGTCAAACTTTAATCTTGAAAAGGATTTTTCAGTATATATGTCTATTTTTTACCAATTAATGTTATTTGGACTTAATTTTAAAATTTTATTTGGGTCTTAATTTTTGATAACCATTAAATCAGTAGCGAGTCATAACGTAGAAGGGGATCCACTTCTCCATCTAATAAATATAGTCGATTAAGTTTGTCAACTAAGTACAAATAATATTTTCTTTTATATTCAATCGAAACTTGACACCTGGCTAGTCATCTTATTGCTTTATGTTAATTATTAGAGTAATGATATGCTGATGAAAATTTGGGATTAAATAAAGAGCCCAAATAACATGACAGTTGATGATTAATTGTCATATCAACAAAATCTTTTCGTCTTCTCCAAATCAAGGACAAATGGGTATATCTCAGTAATTGTCATGTCATTTAGACTATTTATTTGGTCTTAAATTTTGGTAAGTATAACATTACTGTAGTTATTATTCTTGATCAATTGTTACGAATAACCCAAATTAAGTTATAGGGGGTAAAAATTATTTTCCATTATATTAGCAAAAAAATATATTTCTGTACCGATAACCATAAACTCTGTTAAGGCCACAGTTATTTTTGGCATAACCATCATTGGCATCATGTAGTCCAAGCAAGCTAGCTATGTCAATGGATTGGATTCCAATTGTTCGAAAATGTGTAGGAGTTTGCAACGCTAGCTAGTTGTCATAAAAGAATAAGATTTGTGCAATCCGAGTCTAATTTGAAAACTCTAAACCGAATCTTACTTGATTGTCTTATGAATTTTATTTTTATAGTCCTTATTTGAATATGTTAACTCCGTTTCATCAAATAATGATTTAATTTTATCAAACATTACCTATTATTTGGACAAAACACTATAGCTCCACTTGGTAGAAAATATGAAAAGTAAGTGAGATGCATTTTCTATCTTTTAATGAAGTAAAGTAGAAATGATATACTTTCTTTCCTTTGTGTTTAGTAGGATTGATGAAAAATATAAATGATTAATTTTTTTTTATGCTTGGCAAGATGGAAAAAATATTTTTTTATTTTTAATTATTTTTTAAAAAATATATAAATATATATTTTATCATTGTATTTACATATGAAATTATCGTATATACCAAAAGATATATAGATAAATAAGATATATTTTAACACAAATAAATAAC
>CM042192.1:25492581-25505811 GCA_023539305.1 Ilex asprella
TTTTATCTATTCCTCAAACTTTCCATCATTTCAACTTTTTATTTTTTCATTGTATTAAACGGAGCATAACATTAGATATAAGTATATAGAAATAAGGACCAGTGAAATAAATTATAAATTTTGAGTACGAATTATAATAATGAGTCAAAAAAATCTAAATATCCAACAAATCTGGTTTGATTTCAAATAAAAAATTCAAGTCATTAAGATGCCTAGTCCACGTCTATAACATTCAGTCCTCAGAGTGTCTCTTACATGTGAAGTTTGAATTGATGCTTGTTTTGATGTGGTCAATATGGTATAATAGAATCGATCAAGATTGGAGCAGAGTATAAGTTCCCCTGTTCAAGTTGTTGATTTCTGTTCTTCTTATTTGCGCCAATTCCATGAAACTAATGACAGAGTGTTTCATTTACAGGCTGATTCTGTAGACAGGTCCAACTTTGCGTGGCCAGTCCCCCCTGTGGGTGCTTACAAAGTGAACTTTGATGGAGCTTTGTCCAATTGGGGTTCCTCAGGTGGGTTGGGAGTGGTTATTAGAGATTGTAATCGTCATTTTATGGCGGGATTAAGCTATTTAGTTCTGGGTGCAAGCAAAATTTTGGGCGGCACATGTAACAGTTAAGCTAACTGTGGGATTGGATTATAACAGTTTTGTCTTTGAAGGGGATTCTAAAAAAGTGATTCAATCAATTGCAAAAGAGCATAACATATTTTTTCCATGGGTCATTTTATAAACCAAGTTAAGTTTTTGGCTGAAGGATGCTCTATTTCTCTGCTAACTGACATATAATTAGCTAAGTTTGATTTGAATTGTACTAATCAGGTTATTTGAAGAGATGTGACACCTTAGTGTATATTGTCTCTTCTTCTAACTGATATACTCTAATTTGTTGATGAATGAATTATCGTCTCCATTTAAAAAAAAATGTTCAGATTTATATAGACCATCAAAAAAAAAAACAATGAATGGAAACATATGGAGTGCTACAAGAACAAGGACGACAAGTGAGACAGCAACTTTATAGACAGTTACGAGTCCTGTCACAACCACATAATTGAGCAACTCTATACAGAAGTGTTAGAGACCAAGTTGGCTCCACCTAGTATTTAACCATCTGCAGATCAATTTAGTCTTTGTTAACTTAACCTGTGTGTACTCTCTTCGCCCATGAAAGGACCCAGGATCTGGTGGCATTAATGAACGATTAGAAAGGCATCAAAAGTTGATGGGTGTGGGCCTATTCCCGGTCCCAAAATTTCGTCAAACCATAAATTATAAGCCCTTAGTTACGATCTACACGCCAAGGATAATGTTCCCCCATTTTTTGAGCATTAATGATATTTGGACATAATTGAATGACATAATTTAAAAATATAATTAATTATCATCAATAGATTAATAGTAAAATATATTCAATAATGAGTCACATTACAGTATTAAATATATTTTACTATCAATCTTGATGATATTTGGAAAATATTTTTAATTAAGGATGAGCTGGGCAAGGGAGATTAGACCAGGAGGTCAGTCGAGACATCTAAAGCTTAGGGGCCCAGACTTCAAGCTCTCTCCAGAGCAGACAATCAGGGAAACTAGAGGGAAACAACTATATAACAGAAGGCATCCCCCGAAACAATAGCCAAACTGTGTATTCAAGACACAAAACTCTCAATTGACCACGATCCTCTCCCAAAATCAAGGAAGTTCTCATGGATGCAAGACAAGGATCTCGCTGAAGATCCCTTAGATATAAGAATTTCATTATAAATATTGGACAGAGCCTCCATTGAAAAAAGAGATCCAATTGTGCCAGAAAAACATACTGCAAACCACTAGCACCATTGATATAGAACCCAGGAGCAAGAGACTCCATTGAAAGAGTGTATTAGCCGAGCTCCGAGCTCAGTGAACCACTATACTCTATGTGTATTAGCCATTCTCTCTATTCCCCTAGCTATACGAGCCTAGAAGCTTAGATTGAAAATTCATTCGAACATTCCAATATTCTACTCATCCACGTAAAAATACACCATCAGTTTCGCGCCGTCTGTGGGAACGATTGTTCTCGTTACAAGTACACTGATCTTTCAGTGATTGATGGTCTCAACTCATAGCATGAGCAGAAGCCAAGTGAATCCCCTACGAACGCAGAATCTGCAGGAGGCCACCAGTGGAAGACAACAAGAGAACCTTCATGATTTTGTGCCCACCGCAGGAGATAGCCCTCATGGGGGAATCTCCCTATGAACAATGAAATGGAGGCACTCCATTTAGCCAACCAACGTTAACTCCAGTAAAACGAAGAGCTCTTGAAGCTCCTACATGGTCCTTAGTAGACACGACCAGCCCAAGGAGGTCCTTTGCAAGGGGAACACCAACGGCTTGACCCCCTCAAGGAAACAAACGAGGGGGTGAGAACAACCAGACTCTTTATCCACCTCCTAGGGCTGGTGACAACGAAGAGGTACAAAGTCAGGATAATGGAATCAAAATAAACGATTTCCACCTTTTCCAGCAGGGAATAGGAACATCATTTTAGGGACATCCAACAAGAACTCAACCACATGAAGGAAGCCGTGAGGGGAAAGATCGCAGTGACGATGGATGTTTTGGTGCAGCAAATTGAATCTCCATTCACTGCTGGGATATTACACTTTCCCCTCCCTCCGAAGTTCAAAATGCCAAAAATAAAAGCTTTTGATGGGACAAAAGATCCCATGAACCACCTCAATACTTATAAAAACTAGATAAAGTTGCACGAATATCAGGATCTAGTGTGTTGTCGTGTATTTGCCATGACACTTAAGGGGGCAGCCTTAGCATGGTTTAACAGGTTCTCCCCAGCCTCTATCTCCTCCTTTAAGGAGCTCTCCATTTCTTTTGTGTCCCATTTTATGGGGGATCGGACCTATAGAAAGCTGAATTACCACCTGTTGAATGTGAAGCAGGGACCCCACGAGAACTTGCGATCTTATATTCAAAGGTTTAACTCAAAATCTCTAAAGATAGATATTCCAGATGAGAAGTTTTTCATCACCGCTTTTATAGCTGGCTTGGGAGTGTAGTAAAAAAACTTGATGTTCTCCATATCAAAGAATCCTCAGGCAAGCATGGCTAAGATTTTGGCTCAAGCAGCGAAGTACATAAACGGCGAGGAAGCTTTCCTCTCTAAGGTCAGGAGCTCATCTTTATAGAAGAAAAAGGGGAAGGAGGAAAAGAAGAGTGATCGAAGTCCCCGGAAATAAAGAGAATGAGATAGGTCTCCAAGAAAAGACAAAGACCGTTCTCCAAAAAGAAGGAGAAACGTTCGAGATCGCTTAGGTACTCCATAGGCAGAGTTACAACTGAGGTAAGTTCCTCGAAAGTTCATTCCTCTCACTGTCACAGTGTCACAGGTCCTGTATGAGGTGCAGAATGAGAAGTTTCTAAGATGGTCACCTCGGGTAAAGGTAGATCCAGCAAAGAGAGATCCCATAAAGTACAGTGACTACTACAGAGATCACAACCACTATACCGATGATTGCATACAACTAAAGAAGGAGATTGATTTCTTGATCCAATGAGGACAGCTGCGTTGCTTTGTGGCCCATGGTAACAAGAATCGAGCTCTGCCACCACCTTTGAGGGAGATCAGAATGATATTTGGAGGGTTCGCTGGAGGTGGGGAATCTAGCTCAGCTAGGAACGTTCATTTATGAAGAATCAGAGTTGGTTTAGCGCTGGAGGTGCACACTGTGTCCAAAACACCTCGACTGAGCACCGCCATCACCTTATCAAACTCAGACCTGGAAGTTTGCCAGCATCCCCATGATGACCTATTGGTGGTGAGGGCTTTTATTACCAACATAACTGTACATCGAGTTCTAATTGACAACGGGAGCTCTGCAGACATCATTTTTGGCTCTACATTTGAAAAAATGGGTATAGGTAGGGAAAAGCTTGAGCCAGTAAGTGCTCACTTGTTGAGATTCTCAGGGGAAAATGTGTTATCCCTAGGGTCAATCCAGCTCGTACTCACAATGGGAGATCCTCCTTGTCAGACCACCACTATTGTGAAATTCTTGATGGTTGATGCGCCTTTGACATATAATATGTTACTTGAGAGACCTTCCCTCAATGCAATGAGGGTCATACCTTTAGCTTATCATTTGGTAATGAAATTTCCTATAGAAAATGTGGTTGGAGTGGTCCGAGGAGACCAGCGTGTAGCGCGGGAGTGTTACATGACATCTGTTAATAAGAAAAAAATTGAAAATATTCAATTAGATGAGCTTGACATAAGAGACGAGTTGGACACAAGACCAATGCCATCAGAGGAGCTGGAGCCCGTTCAGCACGACAAGGAACTTGAGCACCTCGTTTACGTAGGATCAAGTTTAAGTAGGGAGATTAAAAATCTTCTCATCCAGTTCTTGAAAGAAAATTTAGAAGTGTTTGCTTGGAAGCAAAAAGACATGGTGGGAATCGACCCCTTGGTCATTACACACAAACTTAGTGTGAATCCAGCCTGCAAGCCCATTAAGCAAAAAACGGAGAAGTTTTGCACCAAAGCACCAGAAGGCAATTAATGAAGAGGTAAGAAAACTCCTCCATGCAAAGGCCATCAGGAAAGTAGATTATCCAACCTGGCTAGCAAATGTGGTTCTTGTAAAGAAAACCAATGGTTAGTGACGCTTCTGTATCGATTTTATTGATCTAAACTGTGTTTGCCCAAAAGACAATTTTCATTTACCTCGGATAGATTTGATTGTGGATGCTACTGCTGGACATGAGCTCCTCAGCTTTATGAACGCTTTCTCCAGGTACAATCAGATCAGCATGGACCTTAGTGACCAAGAGAAGAAATTTTTTGTGACTGATCAGGGGACATATTGCTACCAGGTCCTGCCTTGTAGACTAAAGAACGCTGGAGCCACTTACCAGCGCTTGGTGAATCGAATGTTCCAAAAACAGATTGGAACGTCCATGGATATATTTGGTAAAATTACTGAAAGTAGAGCTTCACATCGAGCATCTAACAGAATCGTTCCAGGTTTCATAAGGAGTATAAGATGAAGCTCAGTCCTGCTAAGTGTGCCTTCGGAGTATCTACAGGAAAATTTTTAGACTTCATAGTCAACAACAGAAGAATTGAGGCTAACCAAGAAAAAGTGAGGCAATATTCGATATGCAGTCACCATCCAATGCAAGGAAAATCCAAAGTTTGACTAGAAGAATAGCTGCCTTGAGTGGTTTTATGGCCCGATCAAGCGATAAATGCCAACCTTTCTTTTAAGTATTAAAAAGGGCATTTTAGTGGGATACCCGATGTGGAGAAGAATTCAAGGCCTTGAAGAATTACCTGAGCTCCCCTCTTATTCTGGTAAGTCCCATGGAGGGGGAAGTATTTACTCTCTACTTAATTGTCTTAGATTTCTCTACCCACGCAACATTAATAAGGGAACGAGATAAAGCTCAACAACCAGTCTATTACTGTAGCACAGCTCTAAGGAGGGGTAGAAGAGATATATCCAAAAAATGGAGAAACTTGTCTTAGCTTTAGTCATAGCTGCTAGGAGACTTAGACCATACTTCCAGGCTCATACTATTGAGGTTCCAATAGATCAGTCGATGAAGCATGTGCCACATAAACCAGAATCTTCAGGAAGACTGGTTAAATAGGCCATCGAGCTCAATGAATTCGATATTAGGTACAAACCAAGAACAACAATCAAATGTCATATATTGAAAGATTTTGTTGCGGAATTTCCAAATGAAACATCTTTGGAGGCAACACAATTGGCACTTGACCTCCCTACATGGAAGCTTTCAGTGGACGGAGCCGTCAACGCTCAAGACAGTAGTGCGAGCTTAATCCTGACCTCTCATGATGATGTGGCTGTTGAATATGCCCTTAAGTTTGGGTTTAAGACCTCAAATAATAAGGCGGAGTATGAGGCTGTCATACCAACACTCAACTTAGCACATTCGATGGAAGCAGAGTAGCTTGA
The DNA here is from genome assembly GCA_023539305.1 of Ilex asprella. Lineage (NCBI taxonomy): Eukaryota > Viridiplantae > Streptophyta > Magnoliopsida > Aquifoliales > Aquifoliaceae > Ilex > Ilex asprella. The sequence continues at coordinate 25,498,576 of CM042192.1, forward strand.
GATCTACAGTGATTCTCAGCTCGTGGTAAAACAGATAGAGGGATCCTATGAGGCCAAGGGTGAGAAAATGGTTTTTTATCTTAAAAGGGTGTAGAAGTTAATCAAGAAGTTTGTACAAGTCAAGATCAGACATGTCCCTAGATCAGAGAATTCGCAAGCAAATGCATTGGCAAGGCTAGCAACTGTCTTGTAGGAAAACTTGGATAGATTGATACCAGTGGAATGCCTAGCAAAGCCCTCAATAGGAGTTGAGGAAGAAGAGGTACTCCCAGGTCTGGCCCTGCTGAGTTGGATGGACCCCATTAGAGAATATCTTCAGAGTGGAACCCTGCTAGATGACCCCAAGGAAGCTATGCTCGATTATTTTCTATGTTATTCCTAACCTCTTAATACCTTCCCTCAATGTATGTACGATGTGCGTGCAAAAAGGGAGGGGAGTGTCACACTCCCTTGCAATGGTGTCAAAAGAAAGGGCAAGGAGATGAAAAAATAGAATGTATGAAATGAAGATGTGGGTGTACAAAAATGCTCTCCAAAAATGGAATGTATGAAATGAAAAAATGGACTTTTGCGGGTCGTGTTTTACTTGGAGATATTCCAAGGTCGTTTCCATGGGGAAGGAATGTAAATCGATTGAAAATGATTTCGGTGGAAAGAAAGTGTAAAAATCTTTGTTGATTTGAAGATTGGTTTGTGAGTGTAGTTTGATGTAATAGAATGATAACAAGTGTTGGCAACCACAAAGGTTCACTACATTGGGAATGCCAAACCAACTCAACACCTTTCTCCAATGGTGCTTGAATGTATGATTGATTCGTGGGAAGCTCGAGACTAAAATGGAGGTGAGGATCAAGCATACCCCGTCAAAATGCCTACGGTGTATCAAGAAATCACAATCATGTCCTTACCCCAACCCAGTCAAACCGAGCCATTGTGCACCGAGAAGATGAATGAAAGAGAGTTGAAATGACATACCCAAGTGGTGGTCTCCCTTAGATTGGCCAACTAAAATATTTAGCTACTCATAATTAAGATGAAATTAACAATGTAATAAGGGTGCATTGCAAAGAAATAAAGTTCTTGAATAACTAAATGCAAGAAAACATAAGCTATAAGAGAAAGCAATGAGTACCCATTTCAAACTAAGACAAAATGAAGAATATAGAAACATCAATGGTGAAAGCTTTAAATAAAGATTAAACTTGAAGACAACTAGAAATAAATGACATTCAAGATATTCAATAAAGATTAGAAGATTCTTACATGAAAATAGAAGTCAATGCATGAAAGAAAATACAAAAATCTAAATTTCTCTTTTTACACTATTTATCATCTTCTTCCCAAACTTTCTCTCTCTATATCTTTTGAAGTATATGGAATGCTGAATAATAGAGTCCCCCCTTGGAAAAAACGTGCCCTGGAGTTCCCCTCAAGCTAGGTGATGTGATCTTCATCCATAGGTTGTCAAGAGGGATGGGCTAGACAGGATGGTGCAGAGCAGCCTTGTAAACCCCCCACATGTTTATAGTAATATAATATTAAGGGTGTATAGTAATTTGATATATGTAATGGCGTAGGAAATACTAATATTGTAAATAATAGTTAAAGCTGATTTAGAACGTGAATATATGACATAATTTGTAAAAGAACTTCTTTCAACTATGTTTAGTGTACAAATGTATGTTGTGTAAGTTTGAGTTGACTTTGGAAGGGTTTAGGATGGATTAAAAATGAAAAACGGAGGAAATAGACAAAACTGGGCAAAACCATACTAGTACTGTGTACCGGTACTAAACCGTACCGATACCATTTAAAAGAGGTCTGACAGTTTAAAAGTCGCGATCTTAGTCCAATTTTCGCCTTATAAATACCTAGAGATGCCTCCTTTAACCCCATTTCGGCCTTTCTAATCTTAGAAAAACCTAGAGAGAAAGAAAGGAGTAGAAGAGAGGAAGAAAGGAAGAGAAAAATACAAGATTTGAGGGGATTTGCACCTTGGAGTCCATCAAAACCTAACTTTTCAAGAATACAAGGTAGAAGTTTCCTACCACTCTTGTTCATTGATGCTAGGGTTATTATATATACATGTTTGAATTCTGAAGGATATGTATTTGTTATGGGTTCCTTGTTTCTTAATATTCTTGCAAACTTTATCATGTTTTGAGCAACGTTATGGTGGAAGAACCATAAAAATCCTACTTTTTGAGGAATGTGGATTTCTCTCTCAATATTTACTAAATATTGGAGTTGAAAACTCTAGAGCTTTGTGTTGAATAATGAAATGATATTATTGTTGATCTCTTACAATTTTCTTAATTGGTTATTGAAAGTGTCACATGCTAAATTTGGGAATTTTTTGAGATATGCTTATAACTTGTGTAAATTAGTATGGTGTTGAGTGTTGAAATGAAATTGTGGATGATCTCTTGTACCTTTTCCTAAATTTGGTCCATTGGAAATATCACTTGTGAAAATTAGAGATTTTTATTAGAATTTGCTTATAAATTGGGGGTTTGTGGAATTTGTTGGGTATTTGAGAAAATCGTGGGTAATGTATTTCTTGTATGGTTGTGTGGACAAACATGAGTGAGAGATTCCTTGTAAGGATGCTCATTTCCTCTCAAGAGGTTCTTTGTAAGGATGTTTGTGAAGCCAAATCTTAAGGGTGAGAAGTTCTTTTTAAGGATGCTCATTCCTTCTTAAGAGGTTCTTTGTAAGGATACTTGAGAAACTTAATTTTAAGGGTGAAAGGTTCCTTGTAAGGATGCTCATTCCTTCTCAAGAGGTTCCTTGTAAGGATGCTTGAGAAACTTAACCTTGAGGGTGAGAGGTTCTGACTTGATCCGAAATGTGTACACCCAAGTGCAGGCGGTCAAGTTGTAGTAATAATTCGGTTTGAGTCCGGAGTCGAATCCATAGGAAACTTGTTGTGTTGGTGTTTCAAAGTAATCAGTAAAGGAGACCAATTGATTGTAACCTTGATATTTTATGATGGTGAGATGTGGGTGATTTCCTGAACAGAATATTGAATCCTCTTCAAGAAAGTTTACAAGGTAAATGGAAATAAAGTCATTCTTTGGTTTAAGGATCGAGACATGTATTTAATTATCCAGTTAATTATGCTTGATAACTCAACTAACTCCTGTGTCAACGACGAGTTAATCGAAAGATAAAGATGGCCTATTAAGGTCATGGTTCCGATGTCTTACTAGAAATTTACAAGAATTATTTGCACCGAGAGTTATCGCGCCCACAAATAAGCAAGTATTTCTTCATGACATCCAACCATGACTTTAATATTTCATCCTTTTAAATGAAGCTTGACAATGGGGATGATTAAAGGGTAGTCATAAAGATCTAGCCGGGGTACTTGCCTTGAAACGAGGAATCTTTCCATGCAAGAGTCATCTGTGTCATAGAAAGACTATCGATTATACAAAGTACCTTAGCTTTGCTAGATGCAATCAATCATCCAATAAACAAGGGGATATGAATATTAAGCATTAAACCAATACATAATATGACCTCTAAATAATCAATACATGCCCTTCACCTCTTACTAAAGAGTGAATGAGAAACTACTCACTGTTCATTGCTTTGGTAAAGCTAGAAAAGTGAGTGATGCTCATCCCTCAAAGTAGAGGACTCCACAAAGCAAAAGTACAGGTAATGAGGAGTTAATCTTCAACTAAGAACGAGTGAATCACGTTCCACCTTTCACAGCTTTGGTAAAGCTTTAGAAAAGTGGAAGAGTTTCACTCCTCTAAGCAAGAAGGGAGCTCAAATAATGAAAGTGCAAGACATAATTAAAAGCATGTATGTAAAAGCATAAATGTAAAGACTAGAAGAAAATAAAGACATAAATGTAAAGACTAAATGTAAATCAAGAACATAAATGTAAAGACTGAATGTAAATAAAGGAATTACAACTCTTAAACAAATGTAAATGTAAGCATTAACGGAAAGAAAAGGAATGTGAATTTGAACTTCCCCACTCTCTAACAAAGAGATAATACTAAGACAATTAGAAGAACTACAAATAAGAAGTGTTGGCTACTAAGTGTTGAGTGCCAAGCCTTCCCTTTTGATCTACAAACTAAGGGTATATATAGGCAAGGAGAAGGCAGGGGAGGGGGTAAAAGAATAGAGCTGGGCGTCAAAGTCAAAGTGAAAAGCCAACCACTATGCAGGCAGTCTGTCAATACCGTTCGAACGGTTAATGGCATTCCAACGGTTTCTCTATCTTTACTTTCCATTGTTCAAACGTTAGATGGAATCAGTGACTACCAGTTATGTCAAAAGACACGTGGTTCTCTGCAAAAAATCATCCTCCAAGTCTTTGTGCAAATCTCCCTCCAGGTCCTTGCAAAATCTTGACTGATCTTTCCAATAATTCCAGCGGCATTCGAACGGTGGTTTCCATTCGAACGTGGCACTCAAGTGCCTGGGCCTTCTGACTGCAAGTCTGGAACATGCCCTGTCTTCAGTCAGTTTGATCTTGTCATTGCTCTAGTGGACGTTCGAACGTTGATGATCGTTCGAACGTAGTACTCAAGTCTCCAGGGCCCTGGGTCTTGCCTGCAACACAGATTATAATAGCTGGCCTGGTTTTCCATCACCGTTCGAATGGTATTTAACGTTCGAATGTTGCTTCCTTCTTCCAAGCTTCTACAATTTGTTCCTTAAAATGTTGTGATTGCCTTCAAAGGTAATTTTTGGTACCTTTGAACCCTTGTTCACTTTAAGACCTGAAACTTCATCACTTAAACTCCACCAAAGTACAATTAGTCCAAAACGGGCATAAGAATATACTATATTTGAGTATTAATTAGGTTTCTTGTAAGGATGCTCATGCCAAAAGAGGACAGTATGTGATCTTCTCAAGAGATTCCATGTAAGGATGCTTGAAAAACCAAACCTTGAGGGTGAGAGGTTCTTGGTAAGGATTCATGTCGTGGAGGACAATATTATATCATGTGTGGGTAATGGTTTATATTTTGGAAATGGATGTTTATTGAAACTTGGCTGTTATTGTTCATTTCTATTACTATTGCTACTTAAAATTGAGATCAGTTGTGAAATGTCCTTGTTTTATTTAAAAGATTATATATGTTATTTGTGAAATGAGACCCGCCTTTTTATTTGCTTTTATAAATCTTGTTCGAGTTTGGAAGGAATGTTGTTACACAGCTTCTTGCTCACCCCTATAAACAACATATTTCTGGTTTGTGTCTAGAAGAGGAGGTCGGAACTGACGAGCCGGGAGATTGGGAAGCTCTGATAGCGGGAGACACGAATGCCGAGGTGGATGCTTAGGATACACACTTTCTTTTGTTCTAGGCTAGACTATTCATTTTGAACCTTGTAAAGTCTAGTTTTCGTCTGTTATGTCCGCTGCACTACATTAGTTAATTTTTGGAATGTAAAGACCAAGATGAGTCTATTCTTTTGGGATAATGTTGCAGACATTATGCATATAGGATGAATGGAATTTACTTATTGATGGATTATTTTAGTGCTCTCATGATGTAAATAGTTTTTAGAATGTAATGCCATTCAGGGTGGTATTTGGGGCGTTGCAAACCTACACACCCAACAATCCCCACCTTCTCTCTCTTCATGATCACCCAGGGCTCCAAAAGTCTAAAGGGAAGTGTGAAAGGGATGAACAATGTTGTGGGCGTGCTAGAGGAGTGGGGAAGACATGTTGGTGGGACCCTTAAGGCAGCAGACCATGACTGCAGAATTTAGGGAAGAGTCAGCAAAGCGTACCGGTACACGTACTGGTACCCGACCTCCAGTAGCCTTAGCTTATCGGTACGTTTTGGCTAGTTTTTTTTATTTTTTTGATTTCCTCCTCTCCCGAGCTATCCTTAAGCCATTCTTTCATCTTTATTATCCTCAAACCATCTGGAAAGGCTTTAGGACGCATCATTTGGTACCTTTCATCTGTATACACCACAATTCTTCATTAATAGCTCAATTAGCATAAGTCCACACATTTAACACTCAAAAGCAAGTGGCAAAAGAATGAATTAGCACATGAAATATGCAATGTTTTGTGCTAATCAAGATGCAAAGCTAAGGGTAAGATCAACCAGATTCTCTATGTTATAGAGGAACTTGTATAAATGAGGTTTTTCAGCACCTCTCCTCAAATGTGCGGGACACGAGGACGCAAACCATATACTTAGAGAAATCCATGAGGGAGACTATGGTAACCATTTTAGAGCTCGGGCTCTGGCGGGAAAAGCATTAAGGGAGGAGTACTACTGACCCACTATGCTAAAGGATGCCATAGATTTGGTTAAAAAATACATGGTCTGCCAAATACACGCTAACATCTCTCATTGTTCTCCAAAGCTCCTGACCTCGGTAGTAAGCCCCTGGCCTTTCCAGCAATGGAGTTTGGACATACTGGGACCCCTTCCCAGTAGTATTAGACAACACAAGTTCGCTATTATTGGAGTGGATTACTTCACAAAAATGGGCGGAAGTGGAACCCTTGGCGATGATCACATAACAGAAGGTTCAGAAATTTATGTGGAAATCAATCATTTTCAGGTTTGGATTCCCTAGAGCAATCGTCTACAATAATGGAAAGTAATTCGATAACCCAAAGTTTAAAAAGTTCTGTGCCAAGTTAGGGATAAAAAATTACTTTTCAGCTCCAGCTCATCCTCAATCCAATAGACAAGCAGATGTTACCATCCGAACCATAAAGACAGCTCTAAAAATAAAAATTAGAAGCTCTGAAAGGAAGATGGGTTGAACACATTCCAGAAGTGTTATGGGCTTACAGGACGACTACCAGGTCAGCAACTCAGGAAACACCATTTGCCTTGGCCTTTGGAATGAAGCAGTGGCGCCTGTTGAAATTGGACTCTCGTCCCCCAGAACTAAATTTGCAGGATCCGGACACAATGATGAATTACTCTTGCTGAATCTTGATCTTTTGGACGAAAAGAGAGATGGAGCTTTATGGCGTATTCGGTGTTATCATAAGAAGACAACAAGGTATTACGACAAGGGGTTAGGCACAGGAGTTTCAAGGTTGAGGATCTAGTACTTAGAAAGCTCTTGCTTACAAGGAATGACCCTTCACATGGGAAATTGGGTCCTAACTAGGAAGGTGATGAGCACATAATATTGCACATTTCATGGCCTCATTACATTCATTATAACTCAACTTTTGCTTTTAATTATTTAGTGTTAGCCTATTTTATGAATAATGTT
>CM042192.1:25514436-25524768 GCA_023539305.1 Ilex asprella
CCATTAGAGGACATTAATTTTTGAAGGGGGGGAGTCACCATTAGAGGACATAGATTTTAATATATAGAGAGAGAGTCTAGGAAGAAGATGGATAATGTTAGAGAGGGAATTTGAGTTTTTTACATTTTCTTCCATGCATTGCCTTCTAATTTCATGCAAGAATCTTTTAAGCTTTGTATGAAGTCTTGAATACCATTTATTTCAAGTTGATTTTAAGTTTAATCTCTCATTAAATCTTTCACCATTAATGCTTCTATCTTCTTCAATTTCTTAGCTTTAAATGGGTATTAGATGCATTCTCTTTTAGTTATGTTTTCTTGCATTATCGTAGCTACAATCTTCAATTGCTTTAGAATGACTTTCATTTATATTATTGTCTTTCCTTAAAGCATGAGTAGCTAAATTTTTAAGTTGTCTAATCCAAGGGAGACCTACCCATGAGGATTCCATTTCAACTCTTCTTCTTTCTTCCACTCAGTGTACAATGGTTCAGTTTGACTAGGTTGAGTGTGGACATGGTTGTGAGTCTTTGATATTCCATAGACTTGTCACGGTTTATGCTTAGATTCTCACTTCCATTTTTTCCTGATCTTCCCACGAATCAATCATACATTTATGCATCATTGGAGGAAGGTTTTGAGTTGAATTGTTATCTCCATTGGAGTGAACCCTTTGTATTAGCCAACACTTGTTTTCCATTTAAATTTCATCACAACACAAACCACAAACCAATTCTAAACAACAAATGATTTTACATTTTTCTTTCACCAAAATCACTTTCATGATGATACACCTCCTTCCTTGAGGAAACGATCTTGGAATACCTCCAAGTAAAAAACGACACACAAAAGTCTTCTTGGGCCTGGAAAATATTTTTTTTTCATTCACATATCACATTTTCATCATTCCATTCCATCTTCTCCTTGCCCTTTCTTTTGATATCTTTCCAAGGGAGAGTCCCCTTTTTGCTCATACTTCATATATATACATTGAGGGAGATGTTATGAGGTTAGGGAAGATAAGGAAATAATTCAAGCAGAAGGTGGTAGAGATGCGATTGTTGTTGGTTTCTCCTTATCATTTGTGATAGATATTATACCCGAGTTAGGGTGTTACAACAGGTGTATATGTCTCATAACTCCATTGCTCATATAGTTGTACTATTGTAATTAAGGTCATTTAAAGTATCAAAAAATAATGACAGCGATGATGGCGATAACAACAACAATATCAGGTAAGCTCTTGACTTTTGAGCTTTGATGAAAGCCTGTAAGAAAAATCAAACAATAGTATAAATCTACGATCAAATATAAGTGAATGTTTCACTTTTTCTTCAACAAACCTCACTGACACTTGCTAGACGACCCAAACATACTAATTAAATTATGAATTTCCTTAGTGGAATAACAAAGAAATTGGACCACATTGATCATTATTCTACCCAACATGTGTTTGGACAGGAGATTTTCTTAGGCTCTACAATCTCTAAAGATGAATTGATTTTTACCATTTACAAAAGAAGGATAATAAACTTAGTTGGGGCTACTGGTTTCCCTTACTGAGAAACCATAACTATATTGTTTCATATATCGCACAAAATTACAAACACTAATGCAGAGAAACTTGAGCCATTAGTAGGAAAATGAATTCCATGTATATATATATATATATCAACTCAAATATGAGGTTATATTCATATAACAAGACACATTGACGAAAAAAAGTGAAAATTAAAAATCATGGAATGAAAGCAAGAAATGCATTAAACCTATGAAACAAATATGAATTAAACCTCACACAAATGAAAGCAACAACACCAAACAAGTTTTGAGACCATCAGAAAATCATGGAGCAGTGATCCCTGAAATTAAAGATTCATAATTTACCCTAAAAAGTAAATATTTATAACAAATCTCACACCCCTAACTCACAGATGTCAAGAAAAATTAAACCCCCAAAAGTGAGGAAGAGAACCCACACAAATCGAGGAAAAAAATAACAATTCAAACTTAAGAATCCATTTAAGTGCATAGAGTCAGTATCAATGTTTGTTCGTAAGTGAAATCGCAGTGCTTTTGTCGGCCTATCGCCAAATTGGGGTTGGAGTAGCTGAGGAATCAATTGAATTTTCTTGCGGATGAATGGAAGATATGGAGGAGGGGCGTGTAAACATAGCTTGTTAAAGGACTGAATTTGTGTGTGTGTGTGTGTGTGTGTGTGTATGTGTGAGAGAGAGCGAATCTGAAGGGGTGAAGTAATCTAAAAGGGTCAAGTAACAGGCAAAATACTGACTGTTTTTGTGAGAGAGAAAAGTAACATGTGTTGCATAATTAAATGTGACAGTATTTTGGTTTAATTAAACAAGGTTATGCATAAAAATGACCTAATATCAATTTCTGGGGCAAGGTTAAGGATAAAAATGACCTAATATAATTTTTTGGGGCTAAAATATGAAAATAAAAGTTTTTTGGAGATCCTCACATTTAGAAATAGTATTGATATAGATTCGTGTGTGTGTGTGTGTGTGTGTGTGAGTTGGTGTGTGTGTATTATTTATATTTTGGTGTACTACTAAGGTGTGTGTATTTTGGTGTATTAGTGTACGTGTATATATTTGTATTTTGGTGTACTATTAACGTGTGTGTGTTTGGTATACTAATGTGTGTCTATTAAGAATTTAATTATTTTACAAGTTAATGAGTTTAACCCAACTCGTTATAAACCCAATCCATTATAACCCATTTAATATGTGAGTTAAAAATAGATTGGATTTATTTTAGCCCAACCCAATTTAACTCAACCCATAACCAACACAACCCACCCATTTTCCACCGCTAAATTTACAATAACTTTCTGTAGCTTATTCTCCCAATCAGACATATACTTATCAGACTCCATTGTAACATTAGTAAACGTGATAAATTGAGGATTGATACCTATGCTTGGAAACTGAAATATATTAAAAACAAACAAAGGAACCATTCAATACTTGATCCCCCAGAACACTAATACATCGATTTTCACCTCACCAAGATACTAAAACATAGGTATACTCGTGCTATTAACAATGCATGAAATAGCAATCGATTTAATTTGACGTAATGCTTGGCATTCATAAATAGCCTAGTGAAACTAGTCTCATGAACAACGCAAATTTTAAAGTAATCACAATTCATAGATCCATAAAAAGGTTTTGCCTTATTTAAGAAAGATAATCACAGTTAATGCAACAAATCAAGAAAAATTGGGATAAATAAGCTAAAGTGCAATTCAATACAAAAAAATGATGAATACTTGACTGTTGTAATAATACAAGCTGATAGAAAAGACAATATTTCACTTTGAATGGAGAAGAATATTTTCTCATTGATTTCGATATTGACTATACAAACAATATATTGAGATAAGGTTACACAATTCTAGGCTAAGATTAAGAGCTATACAAGGAATGAAATTTGTACAAATTAACAACGAAATAATAGTTGCCTGTGTGCGTGTATCACATAATGGACTACTGGCTATGTGTGGGTATCACTCTAATACTCCCCCTCAAGTTGGAGTATGATGGTCCATAATGACCAACTTGTGAATAAAGTGATGAAACATGCCACGTCCAATAGCCTTTGTGAAAATATTTGCTACTTGTTCAGAGTCTGGAAAATAGGAAGTTGTAATGAGACCTGGTCAAAGCTTTTCACGAACTAGGTGGCAATCAATCTCGATGTGTTTTGTTTGCTCATGAAAAAGGGGATTGCAAGCAATATGAAGAGTCGCTTGATTGTTACAATGAAGTAGTATAGGCTGAGGATGAGGTACTGCTATGTCATGAAGTAGGAGTTTAAGCCAAGTAAGTTCACATGTCATCGCGACCATGGCGCGATACTCAGCTTCAACTGAAGAACGAGATACAGTGTGCTACTTCTTAGTACGCCATGAAATGGGACTATCATCCAACTTGATAAAAAAACTTGTAGTTGAGCAACGAGTGGAGGGACAACTCACCCAATCCAAATTAGAATAAGAAGAGACTTGAAAGCTACAAGCCAAAGGTAAAAAACAAGCCATGACCAGGTTTAGCCATGAGATAACATAAAATATGGATGGCAGTGTTGTGGTGAGGTTGTCAAGGACTATCCATAAATTGACTAAGTATATTAACTAAGTAGACAATATCGGGCCGAGTAATGGTAAGGTAAATGAGTTCACCAACAAGTCGACGATAGATGTTGGGATCAGGAAGTAAGTCATCATCGGTATCAAGAAGTTTCAAATGTTGCTCCATGGGAAAATGAGCTAGGCGTGGTCCCAAATGACCACTATTAGTAAGAATGTCGAGAAATACTTTCTTTGGTTGAGAAAAATACTGTCAAAAGAAAGGGCGATCTCCAACCCAAGAAAATATTTTAAGACATCAAGATCTTTGAGCTTAAAATGATTAGGCAAGAAATGCTTGGTTGAAGAGATAGCTTCAAGATCATTACCAGCACCAAAATTTAATCAACGTAGACAAGTATAACAGTAAATGACTTGCCTTGAGTCGTAGTGAAGAGGGAGTGGTCCGACTAAGACTGAGAAAAACCCATAGTAACGAGAGCAGAAGAAAGTTTGGAATACCACCAAAATATCATCAATGTAGTCCAAGTATGATTGGTTGGTCTACTATGTTACACTAGATCATATTAACACTATTAAATGCTTCCATGGGTTGTAGAAAACATACGTTGCATACTTAGGCGAGTTAGGGTGTGACAAGTTGGTATCAGTGCAACAACTAGATCTTATATTGGTTGATATTATATTTGTATTATTATTCATTATGGGTTTTATAGCAAATTTATGTATGGGATAACTTTCTTGTAGATATACAGGAATGGGAGTTTGGTGCAATGGTGGAAACTTATAATGACAGAGTGAATCTAGAGGCTGTGAAGGTTTTACGAGAGAATATACTTGTGGTAGTTGGGACATGGATTTTTCTATCCCCTCCAAGTGAGCGAAGGTATTTATCCATTATAGATTGAATGGGATTATTAGGATTGGGATGAGGGTCGTAAGTGTGGTGAAGAATTAGAACTACTATCAGATGTCATTAGAGGAGCTCGCAACACAATAGGCAGGAGGTTGGCTGCCCATTTGGGCTGGTGTGTCCAGGCAAAAGGGAAATAAAGGGAATAGGTTGTCGATAGCTAACTCGTGGGATAATGGAGGTGTTAGTGGACAAGAAAATGGTAAGGAAGATTCCGAATAAAGAATGAGAGTGAATTCAAGTACTCACCATGTATTTAGGGTGTATAGTAGATGTGGGTTGAGCTAACAGAGTGGGGTACTCATGTTTATAGAAATAAGATTACTATTTTGGTGTGTGAATGTTAGATTTATTTTGTGTGTCTATAGAAATCTTACTTAGGACAAAAGTATCAACTTAGTTTACTATATATGAATACTATATGGACATGTTACATAGTATGTTTAGTGATGTTCGAGTTTGATGAATGGCTATGATATTTTAACGATGACACAATGAGATCATTTGTATAAGCTGCACCAGGTGCTCATTTAGGAGGAATATTCTAAAAGGATGAGAATAAGGATGAATCTTGAGTCCTTATGGAGAATAGTTCAATCGATAAGAGAAATAGGTTAAAACGATCCCTTGTTAACCTCGATGGAGCGAAGAATAATGGTGTAACATAGATTGGAGGTGGAGTAAGTGAAGACCATTTGAAAATTGAAATTGAGGGAGAACGAGCGATACCTACAACCCTAGTGATGGTAGTACAACATGAACCTAATAATCAAAATGGATGGATACAGACGGATCTAGCAGATGAAACAGTTGCACCCGAAGTAGACTCTGATGCATCCACTATTACTGATTTTCAAGATTAAGTGATGGATGCTCTTAGGTGTATTGAAGTTTAGGAGTATGTATAGAAAGGGTTCTAGAGTGTGACTATGTACAAAACTGTGTATATGGATATGTAAAGCATAATGGTAGGAGTAAGTGAATTTTGTGATTAGTTGTGATATTTGTAAAAAGTTATAAATGGATTGTGATAATGTGTGTAGTGTCAGCAAATTGACAACATGATATTATTATAATGAATATTGGGTACTTATATTTGGTTTATGCTATAATTAATCAGCAACTGACTTGATGTTTGTAGTGATTTGGTTAGAAAAATGGTGAACACACAAACTGGAAAAGGAAAGCTAGTGGGAATTTCCACGAAGAATGATGTGGAACAATAGTAGGCCCAAAACAATACTACTCAACTTGGGCAAGGAGGGTTACATCAACTATATCAATTTCTAGCTACACTTAATAGATTGATTTAGACTCAATTATAGGGACTAAATGGAAACCTGAGATATCCTCAAGCACATCCAGAGTAGGTGTAGGGGGTAAGGAATGTAGAAATTCCTCTTTTGCCTAATATTCCTAAGGTGAATGATGGGGAACGATTAGGAAATCAATGGGGAGAGGTTGAGAATAGGTCAATGACGATTTTAAAGGAGTTTCTTAAGCAATATCCACGCCCTTTCAGGGAACCATCAAACCACAAGAAGCTGAAAGGTAGTTACAATAAGTTAAAAAGAGGATGGATGCTATGGGTATAGCTCAAAGATATAGAGTAGGATTGGCAAGATATAGGTTGACCATTGGTAGGATCTTATTAAAGGGAGATAGCTAGTGGAAGGCATGATATGGGAAAAAATTGAGACAATTTTGAATGGTAAGTATTTTACTGAAAGTGTTACAGATGGTTTACTAATTAACTCTAAAAATTGTGTAAATGAATTACAGTTTAGGGTTAATTATGTGTTTTAATTGATTTAAAGTGGTTAATTGAGATTATATTATGATTAATGTTTGAATTATATGTTTTGTAGAGTTTTATATGTAATTATGAAAACTTGGAGGGTTAAAACACAAAAGAAGAACAATGGAGGGATGAAAAAGGAAAAATTAGCAACTATGTACTATATGTATGGTCCAATCACCATGCCAATGGTGGCAAGTCACTTAAAATCAGAAAAAGAAGCCAAAAAAGCAAAATCTAGGAGATGAGTACCATCCAGACGGTGGCCTTAACTGCCTTACCTTCTCCTTTTCTCCCATTGGTCCATTGATGCAACACTCCTCTCCTATTGGTTGCTATGGGAGTCTGCCACCTTAAGCCTTCATTGGAGCCTATAAATGGGCATGTTCAAGCCATTTTGAAGATGATCTTCCACCTTTTGGAGAGCCAAAGCCTTAGAGGAAAATACCCTACCCAAACACCCCTAGCCAAAAATTCTATTCTTTCTACATTTCTTTTACTTCCTTTCTACTTGGAGGGTTGAACCTCTCTCACTTTTTTACCCTATTTAGCAATAAGAGTGAGGGTAATTCAATTACTCCTCGGGGAAAGATTCTTTGTGTGTGTGTGTATTTTTTTGTATTTTTGTAGTATTGTAATGGAATTGTATTACCCTTCTTGTTTGTCTATAGCAATAGAGAGTGAATAGTCCATTTACAGTCTTTTGTAAAGGATGAAGACATGTGTAATATTGTTGAGTAATGAAATGTCGATGTTTTGCCTATACTTTAATGTTTATACCTCCCTTAAATGATGGATGATTTTCATTTTTGTTTGGTATTGTATCACTATATATTCAGAGTTACGAATATTGAGCTAAACTCATTTATATATACCATTTCATCTATACGTTATTATTTATTACGTGCATGATACAATGATGAACATAGTTGGGATTTATGTAACAATCGAGAGAATGGTTAAAGACGGGTTAAGTCTTGCCATTGCCAAGGCTTTTGATTTAATGTAGAAATAAGAACTCCGTCTTCATTGGATCATAGACCTATCGATCAATTAACGTTAGTAATCTTTTGAATGGTTCACCTTTGGGTTTACTAGTGTTAAGTGGTTGTTGCAAGGTGTATAGATCTTCTGGCTAACTTAATAGCTGTTGTAATGTGGTTAAACTTATACATCAAATCTACCGGTTAACTTTCCAGTAATATGGGGGTTAATTGTTGTAAGGTGGCATTTTCATAATCTTAAGCAATAGAATGCATGTTGGATCCTTGAACTGAAGAGTAGCATTTTTCAATTGTTGTAATCAAAAAGTTTAGTTTAAGTATTTACTTGTTAGTTTTAAGTTCACATCACAAGCTGTTGTAATGCACATTTCGCGCACGACAATCTTGTTTTTTCTATGTTGAGTTCCAACAGATAACTCCATGTGGATTTGACTTCGGACTTCATCAAGTAATACTATAGCTTCACCTTATACTTGCGTGTACGATTAAGATCAAATCGTTTTCTATTAAATTTCTTGAATTTACAATAGGGTGGAATGAGTATGGCTCAATATGAGACACGTTTCAAGGAATTAGCACATCATGTTGGTGAGTATGTAGCTAATGAAGTTAGAAACACAACGTTTTGAGCTCAGGTTAAAAAGTACAATTAGAGAAAACATACTACAATTGAGACTGCAAAATTTTAGTAAATTGGTAGAAGTGGCGTATATAATAGAGAAAGTGATAAAGCCGAGGGAGGTAGAAAGTGACCAAGTTCAGCAGCAAAGTAATCAATCATATGGATAAGATGGAGGATAGAGAAATCATCCATATGTATGGCCTAGTTATAAAAAATAATGGGAAAAACAAGGTGGGCAATGGCCCCAGATGTAACAACAAATCAAAAGATTGGTGTACCTACTTTCAAAGCGGAAAGACTGGAGATGTGAGAAATAAGTGTTTGCAATTGCAGCAAGGTGATAAAAAGTACTAACCTAGGTATCGGTGAGGTGAAGGATGAAAATCATCTGCAGTGCAAGTACAAGAGACACCACAAAACTAGTCTAGCAGAGATCAAGGGAATTTAAGGGTTGGACAAGTGTATCAGATGATTGCAAATCTGGAAAGCTAATGGTATATGGTAATTATCTTATCTCTGAAAGTTTAAATATGTGTGTTGTTGAGACTTCAAAATTACATTATTTTATAGCTTAATATATTCACTTAGGCTTGCTATTGTACTAATTCTCTTTACTAACTATAGCTTGCATATTAAGCCTTGATTTTGAAGTGTGCAGGTAAATTGAATGTAAAGGTTGAGTTTAAGCATTACAAAAGATGGCAAGAGACAAGTTGAGGTTAAGTTTATGATGAGCACATAATATTGCACATTTCATGGCCTCATTACATTCATTATAACTCAACTTTTGCATTTAATTACTTAGTGTTAGCCTATTTTATGAATAATGTTGAATTCTCGATGTTGCATGTTTTGATAGCTTAAATGTTGGATTTTAGGACCATACAACTATGTTGGATGTGTGGTAATGGCATGGACACAATACATGAAGAATTGGAGGCTTAAAAGTGAAGAAATCAAGGAGGTATTGGTGTTTTGGAACAAAGGCACCAGCTGCCACATCACTGGGAAGCACTGCCTCAGTTGTCCTCCATTTTGACCATGATCTACTCAGACTCTGGAAAAGTTCAAAACATAAAAATTGTAGATCTGGATGTCTTCTGTATTGTGTCAAAATTTCAGCTCAATCCAATGGTTAGATCAAGAGTTATGCCATTTCCACCAAAGGTGGTCCAGTGCAGAAAACAGTACCGGTACCACGAACCTTCTGGCCTAAAAACAGCCTGTAACTCAACTTTGAGGCTTGGGGGTCCCACCTACACTTCTCCCACTTGCCCCCCAACATTTCCTGACATAAGAGCACGCCTCCCTTACACATTTGGAAGATTTTGAAGGCTTGGCATTTAATGGAGGATGGGAGAGAAGAGGGCTGACATGTGGGTTGCAGGCTAAGCTCCTCCTAGCCTGTGTAACCCATCCAAATCACCTGCCATTGATGAGAGGTTTACTTTCACACATTGGGGGGACCACCTTGCACTAAAATGAAAGGCTTACACTCCATATATCTCAACATTATTCAGCATTTTCCTGTGTGGCTACCTAAGCTTAGAATAGTTAGGAAGAAGATGAATAGTAGCAATGTTTATGTTTTTGCATTTTCCTTTCCATTTCAATTATTGTAAGTTTTAAACTTCTTGTAATCTTTAATTCTTGCACTTTAATCTTAGCTATTTCAAGTTTATTGCAAGTTTAATTACATGCTCTTCATTTCACCATTGTTGTTTTAAGCTTTCTTCATTTACTAGCTTTGAATTGGGTATTGCATATTTTTATTCATAGTTTAAGTTTTCTTGTATTAGTTCAAGTTTTAATCTTCATTTCTTTTACATGTCTCTTTACATATTGTATGTCTTTCCTTTTAGCATCAGTAGTTAGGGTTTAA
>CM042192.1:25524868-25537066 GCA_023539305.1 Ilex asprella
GACCTTCCGGATTCAATGGAGACCTTAGTTTGACCTAAAAATATTTAGTTTTGTGATTAATCCTAACACCCAAGTAAATATTTACCAAAACTTTAAAATACGAGGGCCAAGTAAATCTTTAATTGATTTGTTCTTTCGAGACCCAACATACCACAATAGGTACTCTATCATTGTCCATTTACAATAATAGAAGGATGAAATTCCTAGTCCAAAAGCTTGAAAAATGAGTGTTAAAATTTTAAGTTTTCACAAAGTGTACAAGTACGCATACCGGTACGATTTACCTACTGGACCTCGGCGTACCGGTGCGGTTTGCCCAGTTTTGCATGTTTGGCCTATTTTTCATTTACAATTCTTTCTAAAACCTTTCAAGGCCAACCCAAAATTATATACATACATTTGTACATCCATTAGAGTTGGTACAAGTTCTATTACATTTGGGGGTTTACATAAATTGACCACAATTTCCAATTAATGTGTGCAATACAAGTCAACTATTAACTCAACACTCAACCAAGAGATTCTTGATTATTAATACTTTAGAGAGTCTAAGTGTAGTGAACTAAGCCTAATGATTATTTAAGTATGTCGTCCTCAATGAGCATCTTGTGTATGACCCCCCTTCTAACCCATCAATGCTTCCAAAGTAAATTTAATCAACTCTCCATAATATTTTCAAACAACTATTGGTAACCTCAAGTATGTTATTGAAAAAATAAACTCCTATCCATTTAAGAACCATAACCACAATTCTTGTCATTATTCCAGAATAGGCTCTCATTTGATATTACTTCATCATTTTCCTTAATTGATCATATTTGAGAATTATACATTCTCATACCATCGTACTTACCCTAGAGAAAAACAAAACACTCTTATGGTTCATATTGTAAAACCAAAACTATATTCATTCCTTAATTTCTATGACTTTTAAGTAAAACACAACTTTTCATAACCTTAGTATTCAAAACATAGTCCATCTTAAAAACAACTAAGTTGACCTTACCTTCACACATTCAAATTGGGTTATCACATCTCCTTCACTTTCAAAAATATAATCAACACTAATAGAGGATAGAATGCTTAGAGCCAATAATGCACCAAATTATAATCAAATTTTGTATTGTTATCCATTAAAATAGTTCAATCAATATGGGGGTGTCTCTAAATCAAAGCCTAAATAAAGTGGAAGCTCACTTAAGGATAAGTCCTTCAGAGTCTAAAAAGAAAATCACAACACATAGATATCCAAAGAATATCACAACATAGATTTTTGATCAACTTTGCAGAATAAACTGATTTAACTCAGGTATTTCTAGCATGTGTGACCTATACGATTGGAAAGATATACGAGTTAAGCTTCTAACAGAAAATGATGGTGCTCAATTTGAATTTTCCAACAAAGAGTTATGATCCAATTAATGAAAGGTAGTCTACATGACTGATAGTTCTGCTATAATTGTGCAATTCGAGTTTGGGTGTCTTTTGTCCCAAATCTTATCTCCTACCCATCTCCATATAGATAATATCACTTGCGTAAAGATCCATGCCTAGCATCATTTACTAACCAAAATCCAAATTAGCATCCATCTCCTAGAATAGTCTATAATGACCTAATATTAAACTAGCATATCCATCCGAAAATTTTCATCACCTCCTCAAAGCTAGGTAATCCATGAATTTGAACAAATAATTAATTCCTAACCTAACTAAGCTTCAAATAACACTTATCTTATAAATATATAACTTCAAACAAATTCATGCCTAGAGTTTCTTCAACCGAATGTAGTACTCCAGTGAGAGTCCACAAACTACAGCTCCCATGAAAGACCTAATTTCTAAGCTCTGATATCAAACCTCCCCAAAATCCACCATGGAAGGCATTACAATCAAAAAATCATCCAATCATTAGAGCAACTACAATTATTATTAAATATTAAACCATTCATCCATTTGTCAAAGAATAAATACTAAAGCCAATAAAATATCATAACTTCTCCAACTTACAATTTGAAACCAAAGAATATCTAGCAGCGGAATAATTAAACTAGCTAAAACATTGTTCCATAAAGATCTCTCAAACACTAAACTAAAAATAAAACAACTTTATTCCTAAGAAAGGATCCTCATATTGACCATCCCAATTATCGAGGTTGACTTGCTTTTCTAATTCGACATCCTCCTCTCTGCCAAAATCTATAAATGTGTTGTAGGGGTGAGCAAAAGCCCGTAGGAACTCCCTCTCAAATCCCAACAAGGTTTTAAAACAATAGAGAGAAGGCAAGTCTCTTTTGGAAAATAACATATATAAAGTTTTGAGAGTAAAACCATAATAGTTGTAATGATCTCAAGTATACAGATTACAATTAATCAATGGCATAAATAAACATACAAGAAATTAAAACATTCAATAAATAACTCAATAGCATCATCTTATATTCTCATGTATGTTAATTCATCCACGTTCTCATGTATGTTGGTTGCTTCTCAAGAATCTACACAAAAATTCTACCTCCTTCACCCATCACAACCACACAATCTTAATCATTCCTCATAGGGAACATCACAAACTACTTTGGGAAGGGCGTATACCCTCTTCCACGGCAATGACAAATCCTTTCCAAGAAAGGTATATCATCCCTCAGCCTCAAACTTCCATGAACAATAGTGGTTTCTCCCAAAAAAAAAAAATAATGCACTACAAGTGTTAAGAAACCATCTCACTCTCACTGGGATAGACTAACCTCTAACACTCTATGGCAGCTCTCAAAGGAAAATCAAGTCCATCACACCCAAACCATACAAGAGATGAAACCACAATATTCTCAACAACCACAATCTTAACTAATCACAATTTTTATTAAAAATTCAAGTATCACAATTTGAAAATTCTCAATATACTACAATAATAACAGAATTAAAATATGGAAGAGATTATGTTAAAAAAACCTTCACAATTTCGATATTCAAAATTCTAGGATTTTACCAAATATCACATTTTTTTGGAACAAGAACAAGTATTTGATGAAAATATGATTTAATCAAGAATACGAATTTAGAAATCAAGAATCCATGTATTTTTCACAATAGAACATGTACTTTGGAAAAACTAGAGTTTTGAAAATTCAAGAAGAATGTTTCTTGGATACAAGACATGTATCTCGTTGAAAACCATATGTTACTAGAAAAAACTCAAGAACAAACAATATGTTAATCAAAAGAAATAAAGAACAAGAAATTATTTAACATATAATAATCTAGAAGATTTAAAACATACATAATTATACCCTGAGTCTCAAAGAAAGAACTTGAGAAGAATTTTCCACCTTGATTCTGTAGTTTGTTTGAAGACCTAAAGTGTTTGATCAATTGCAATGTGATAATCCCCCTTTAATCTTGTGTCTTGCTTCTTCTGTCTTGCTCTCTAAGTTTCTCTTAAGAACTGATTAAATATGACTAAAGGAACGTCCTTATGGTGTTTGTAGGGTGAAAAAACATAAAACTGAGTAGGGTTATTTTAGGGTGGCGTCTGTACGGAGCAAATTCACTATTTTGGATGAAAACTAAGGTTTTAGCTTAGTGAGTGCCATTCAGACGGTGCTTGGGGCATCTGAACGGTGGTAACTTTATGCCCTGACTAACGAAGCAGTTTTCACCTATTTAGAAGTCGATTCAAAAAATTCCTGTGAAACACACTTTTGTAGCCCTTAAAGTCTAGTTTTTACTGTCCAACAATCATCTCAATCACACTTCAGATTTAAAATTTATGGCTAAAATACTAAGATAGTGTCAAATTCCTTCCTACCCGAATTCTTTCTAAAATGCGTTTTAACTCCGAAATTCTTTCTAACTTCTAATACACTGCATATTACCTCTCCCAAGGTTTCTTGACCTTTTGGATTCAATGGAGACATTAGTTTGACCTATCGACAAGCTAGGGTGTGATAGGTGTCGGTTCAATTCTCCTAATCCAAGCTGCATGTATACAAAATAGGGAAGGGGGTTCGCACTTGCATCCAAATCTAGCAATTCTTCCTCCACCTGGTAGTCGCCAATGATGATTAAGATAGTGGGACAACTAGGGTCTTTGTATTTAGGTAAAGTGCACATCCTCAGATGGAGCTTACCTGTTCTGAAAGGAAAGCTCTCTTTTACACATTTATCTTCCTCTTCGCTATATATAATTCTTTTAGAAACTAGGCATAAGATGGTACCTATTTAATTGCAACCAAAAAAGGAATATTAATTTCACCTACTTAAAAATATCAAGAATTTCATATGTATCATATAACTTAGCAAGCATAAACAATCTATGAGGGTAATTAGCGGGGATAGGACAACTATGTTCAACAACATCACGTAGCTTTGTCCTTTTTAAATCACACGAGGTCTCTTTTTTTGTAGGCTTAGAGACCTTTGGTAGGAAAGTCTTACCTACTTCTTTACCACTCCTAAGAGTAGTAATGGACTTCAGCTATTCGGCATTCTCAATGGTCTCAATCATTTGTTGACCATTGGGATTCTCTTGAGGTTGAACAGGGAACTTCCCTTTCTCTTGTTGCATCACCCCTAGGGTTGTGTTTATCTTTGTGATTTGTGACCTAATCTCATTTAGGGCCTAAGCAGTTTGATTGTTGATGTTATTTTAGGTTTGAATGTGCTACTGTAATGATTCTTCGGTGCTCCTTTTATGGAGTGATTGGTAAGTAGGTATTGTAGGTTGACCTTGATGGCCAACCCTTAAGCTCGTGGTTGTTGTGGTGGTGTTAGGTTCTGAACAAACCTATGTTGTGGAGATCCTTGCATAGGGACTTGTCGAACATTAGAGGGACCAACATAATTTGGTTATGGCTGATGTGTGGTAGGAGTGTATTGTTGAGGTTAGGCAGAGTTGTCAAATCCCCAACTCAAATTAGGATGGTATTGCCACCCCAGATTGAAAGTATTAGAGTATGGAGAAAAAGATTGTTTTGGCTAATTAAATGCATTAACCCGTTCTTGAATTTCCCTACACATAAGAAGAGTTGGGCGCTCATTCATAGGATGCTTAATGGACTCACATATCAAACAAGGGTAATCAGCCTTGGGCACACTAGCCACCTTGTTGATATTTTGTAACTCTAAACTATCTACCTTCCTTGAAAGTTTTGCAATTTTTGTAAAACTCGAAAAAATTTGAAATTTTTCGAAAAATGGCAAAATGGTCATTTTGCCATTAAAATACTTGTTCTCTAGAACTCTTATGATGCAACGGAATTTATCATTGGATTCGTATCCCAAAATCTAGTCACCCAGACTAATTTTATCGAATTCTGAGATAGTCAAATTTTACACATCGTTCAAGATGACTGGGTGGCGGATGACCTCACAAAGGTCCCAAAAAATAAAAATTTTAAAATTTCCTTATAATTGAATAAAATTTCAAATAAAATTAATTTGAACTTAAACCGGGATCAAATAAATCGTTTTGAGCGAAAATAGACTTGGATAAGTGGGGGACACTTGGTGCATTCTGAGCCAAGTCTTGGAAATTATAAAAAGGGGCTAAAATTTGATATTTTGCACAAAATATCCCCATTCATCAATTGGTCACACGTTGGAGAAGGGAGAAGAGCGAAGAGAGAAAAGTAGAGAAAATTAGATCTTCAAGCTTTCTCCACTGATTCTTGGAGTTCCGTTGGTCGGATTCCATCGAGCCAAGACTTAAAGTCGCTCTCCTCGATGAAGACAACGTAGCCATACCATGAACGAGGAATTTCACCAAAGATCCAAAGAGAAAAATTTGGGAAATCAAGAGCTTTGGGCTTGTTTGGTGTTCTAGAAGTTTTCTACACTTCTATTGACGTAGGGTTTCTCCTACTTGGGTTCATTCCTAACCTAGAATATCTATAAGGGATGTTTAGGGTATGTGGTTATACATATAATTTTTTATATTTATGGAAATGAGAAAAAGAGCATAGAAATGACGTAAATGAATTTTTAGCTTGAATTTGATAAATTGAAGTTTCTTGAGTACTTTCTTGAAAATTGGGGCTACGTGAACAAATTTATGTGTTTACATGAATATTGCAATGAAGGTGTTTGATAAAATGTCTTGAGTGATTAGAAATTGTTGTTTTGATTAAATTCAAATAACATTCTTGAGTTGAGTTATGTGATAACTTGTGGAAATTGTATACTTATTGATATATTGAGCATAATGATAATTTATGGAAGTTAAATGCACATGATATACATTTCCATAGAATATGATGATAAGTGATAAATGTTGCTCATGTGGCATTCATTACATGGGACATGACATGGATAAGCAATGGTTCATTACATTGCATTTGCACGGAACATCTCATCACATGGGTGTGTGCATGGTTGTCATCAATACCACACTTGGTGATTGACGGAAGGCTTGGGAAAGTTGGGCCAAAGGCCTAGCTGAGCCGCATGGAAGCATGATAAATTGGGTTTGGGGTTAGCAAGAAGGGTCTAGAAGATCCCTCGGATGAGAAACCCGGTGATTGGATATGCACTCCGTTGGTATAAGAACCCATAAAGTGTATCGGTGTACGCAGAACCGTTGGTAGAAATCCATGAATTTCATGTGGGCTAGGTTTCGTTGGTGTTAGTCTATGAATATCCACCACCAAGAAAGACCCTAGAATTGTAAACGTCATTTGATGTATAACATGGATGACGGATTCATACACATTGGCACTTGCATGTGTTGAGGAGCCAGGAAGGGCTCGGATTGAGTGCATGAATAAGTCTCCCCTCATTGCATGACATGTCATAAAAGATTCCATCATTGAGTTGCATATACTTGATTGGAATTGTTTTGGGTAATTGAATGTTGCATGTGAGCAGTCCAAGTGCATCTAGATGGGGAGTAGCTTCTGTAGGAAATATTCTACTGAGCGTGGCTCACCCTATATGGGAATACATATCAGGTGCAGGTTACACACCGGTGGACGGATCTCATTCGGACCATCAAGGGTGAAGAGGGGCCGACTTGTGGCCTTAAACCTTGAATTTTTGTAAAACCTTCGTTAAAACTATGTTTTAGCATGTATAAATATGAAATACTTGTAGTCGAACTTGTATGGATCATGTATAATGTTGAAAAGTTCATTATACATGTTTGGGATGATTTTGAGAAGGTTTGAAATGGATTGGAAGTCGAAAAACAGAGGTACAGACATTTTGGAATTGGGTTGACGTTCGAACACCGGTCCACGTTCGAATATAGAGAGCTTACAGTACTTTGGTTTCTGTAGAGCTATGATGGAAATGCAAAAGTACTGGGAGCACTAGATGTTCAAATTCCAAGCGACGTGCGAACATAAAGCAGACGTTTGAATGCCAATTAACGTTTGAACGTGAATCTGAAATTGAATTATTAAGATTCCTGCGCTATGCTTTCAGGCTTAAGTTTCTTTGGTTCAAAGGATGCATATAGACCTCAAATGAGTTGTATTTGGATATATTGGACCCCGATTGATTTAAATAGAAACATGTACATGGGTTGCACGTGTGGGTTATAATCCTGACTTGAGAGATGATATTGATGTGATATCGGGTAGTACGGCACTCACTGGTATTTCCGTGGGTTAACGGGTGGTCAACGGTCAATAAAGGACCCCTGAATTTTGGGGTGTCACAATTTTGGCTAGGAGTTCATCTTTTTATCTCAATAAATATTTTCCTCGATCAGATTATTGATGAACTTCTGATGATGTTAATCGATTAGTAGGGTCTGAGATGTCCCAAGACTGGGCATTCTCTATCAAAAAAATCAAGAGCCTCCTCAAGATCTATATGTAAAAATTTTCCATTGCATATTATGTCAATGAAATGACGATGTGCAAGAGTAATTCCCTTGTAGAAGAAAGTTACCATTTGCCACGGTCAAAACAATGAAGCGAAATGAAGTTTAAGTGCTCTTTAAATCTTTCCCAACTTTCATAAAACTACTAATTTTGTTTCTCGGCAAAATTTTGAATCTATTTTTTTCAAAGTAGTTTTATGATTGGGGAAGAACTTAGTCAAAAATTATTTTTGCATTTGATCCAAAATAGAGATTGTACCGCCTTCAATGAATTTAGCCAAGTTTTTACTCTATCTTTAAGTGAGGAAGCAAAAACTTTTATTCTAGCCATTTTTTCTCACACTATCTATTCCAAGAATGTACTAACTACTTCCTCAAATTCCTTAAGATGGAGATAACAATTTTCAGTTGGCATCCCATGCAATTGGGGGAGCAATTGGAGCATCCCAATTTAATAATAAATTGGTGTGCCTACACTAGAAGTACAATGCAGGATGTCGAGGAAGAGCAAGTTGAATGAAGATAATTCTTCATAGTCCATCCAGACAGAACTATAACCAAATTATTTCCTCTATTACCCCCTGCTGGTATAATAATGGGTGGATTAATGTCATTGTTGTTATTCTTGGCAAGTATACCTATAACTGGTGGTAAGTCCTATCTAAGTCTAACAAGTTGGTTTACTTGGTCTCTACGCCACATGCAAATCTGCTAAACCTAAAAATTTAAATTACTAGAAAACAAGATATCACAAGACCTACCTGAGTACTTTTGTATTGCCTTAGATTACCATAATCTTTCTTGGCAACAACGCCAAAAATGCTTGGCTTCCTAAGGGGTTGTATTTTCACAAAAGCTCCCAAGCATAAGAGAACAGTATCGTGTAGTAACTTGAACAAAAGTCTGAGGTCGTCTCCTCAAGAAAAGAAATGGAATCCAAAGTGATGAAAAGTAAAATAAAAAAGCTCTTTGAAATTTAGAATTTTGAGAGTTAACTACTAATGAAATTGAAATTCCATAAATGGAAAATTTCATAATCTTCAAAATTCGTCCCTTTTACGAATAAGAGTTGCTACCCTAAATTTAAAACTCATTTGCTTTCTTATTCAAACTACTACAGAAGGAATATTTTCAACAAAAAAAATTGAAAAGAACTAATGCAGCCACTGAAAGATGATTTATGATGAAAGAATCAGTACTCTAAAGGTTGTAGAAAACACTACAATTATTTGTACCAAGCCTAATTTTAGACAAAAAACAAGGATGTAAGCAAATCAATTAGGTTTTCCAAAGCACAACCTGTTCAATCAATCATATAAACATTAAAACCCTAATTTAAGGCATACGCCTTACTTCATAGGCTTGGAACTCCTTCCTCAGATCATCAAGAAGAAGACTACTTACGTATGAGGACATAAATAACGTAAAGCTTTAAAGAAAACATAATTGAATGCAGAAAAGTAAAGACTGAATTGAAATTGATTGCTTGTATTGAAAAACTGAAAGTAAATAACAAGGCTATGAAAGTAAAGGAAATTGAAATTAAATATTGCTTGAATAAATAAAAGAAAAGAATTGAACTTAAAGTAAAATTCTATAGAATAAACCCTAGAATTCTCTAACTATAAAAGTAAAATAAAACTCCTGAATGTATTCGCCCTACTAATTCCCCAAAGGGTCTTTATTTATTCTGGTTGGAAGGTAAATCTTCATATCTTTGACCTGCATTCATTCCAAAATTATCTCCTTCTTTGTTTGGTTGAGAAACCCAAAAGATATGGTGAGATCTGATTTTTAATTAAACTTTCCTTGAAAATATGCCTCGATCAATTGGTAGCACATCCTTTACCTACTAGTAGGACTCTATCTAATGAATTCTCTTAAACTTCTTTAAGCTTTGTTCCTAGTACAACGCCTAGTAGGAATTCTCTGATAAAAGTACTGTAAGTTCTTCTAGCGGTAGAACGTGAACCACCTACCAATAAAAGTTCTCTAATGAAAAAGTGCAAAGTACTATGAGTTTTGCTACCGGTAGAATGTTAACCACCTATCGGTAGGACTTCTGCACCAATCTTCCTCAGCTCAAACTACCGGTAGAACCTTCATTCTTCTGTCTTGCTACCGATATAAAACCTACCAGCGGAACTCCTCATTCCTTCCAATTTCTTTCTAAGACTCCCAACTTCATCTCTACTTGTGTAAACTGATTGATTGAAAATAGTGTTGTTCCCTACCTCTCAACACCACCCTCAAATGTGTGTATGACTTATAGGACTAAGGGAGTGTCACTCTCCCTCGGGATGATGCAAGAGATTAGGCGACAACGGATGTGAATAGTGGAAAATGGATGAACAAAATATGTGTGAAATAAAAAGTGGAATGTGCACAAAAGTGCTCCCCAATCGCAAGGAGTCTTTCGTTGTCGGTGTTTTACTTGGAAGAGTATTCCAAGGTCGTCTCCTCAGGGAAGGAAAGGGAGTTTTGTGAAAGTGATTTTGCAAAAAGGTAAAGAAAATGTAAAATCTTTTGTTTATGTTTTGGGGTTATGTATATAAATGAAAATGCAAGAAAACAAGTGTTGGCTAATCCAAAGGATTCATTCCAATGGGAATACCAAATCAACTCAAAGCCTTCCTCCGATTGAGCATGAATGAACGATTGATTCGGGGGAAGCTAGGGATGAGATTGGTGAGTATCTAAGCATAACCCGTGACTAGGCCTACGGGATATCAAAGGCTCACCAACTCATCCACTCTCAACCCCGTTAAACCGAACCATTTGACTCAGAAGGGAGGAATGAAGAAGAGTTGAAATGGAATCCCCAAGAGGAGATCTTCCCTTGGATTAACCAACTTAAACCCTAACTACTGATGCTAAAAGGAAAGACATACAATATGTAAAGAGACATGTAAAAGAAATGAAGATTAAAACTTGAACTAATACAAGAAAACTTAAACTATGAATAAAAATATGCAATACCCAATTCAAAGCTAGTAAATGAAGAAAGCTTAAAACAACAATGGTGAAATGAAGAGCATGTAATTAAACTTGCAATAAACTTGAAATAGCTAAGATTAAAGTGCAAGAATTAAAGATTACAAGAAGTTTAAAACTTACAATAATTGAAATGGAAAGGAAAATGCAAAAACATAAACATTGCTACTATTCATCTTCTTCCTAACTATTCTAAGCTTAGGTAGCCACACAGGAAAATGCTGAATAATGTTGAGATATATGGAGTGTAAGCCTTTCATTTTAGTGCAAGGTGGTCCCCCCAATGTGTGAAAGTAAACCTCTCATCAATGGCAGGTGATTTGGATGGGTTACACAGGCTAGGAGGAGCTTAGCCTGCAACCCACATGTCAGCCCTCTTCTCTCCCATCCTCCATTAAATGCCAAGCCTTCAAAATCTTCCAAATGTGTAAGGGAGGCGTGCTCTTATGTCAGGAAATGTTGGGGGGCAAGTGGGAGAAGTGTAGGTGGGACCCCCAAGCCTCAAAGTTGAGTTACAGGCTGTTTTTAGGCCAGAAGGTTCGTGGTACCGGTACTGTTTTCTGCACTGGACCACCTTTGGTGGAAATGGCATAACTCTTGATCTAACCATTGGATTGAGCTGAAATTTTGACACAATACAGAAGACATCCAGATCTACAATTTTTATGTTTTGAACTTTTCCAGAGTCTGAGTAGATCATGGTCAAAATGGAGGACAACTGAGGCAGTGCTTCCCAGTGATGTGGCAGCTGGTGCCTTTGTTCTAAAACACCAATACCTCCTTGATTTCTTCACTTTTAAGCCTCCAATTCTTCATGTATTGTGTCCATGCCATTACCACACATCCAACATAGTTGTATGGTCCTAAAATCCAACATTTAAGCTATCAAAACATGCAACATCGAGAATTCATCATTATTCATAAAATAAGCTAACACTAAGTAATTAAATGCAAAAGTTGAGTTATAATGAATGTAATGAGGCCATGAAATGTGCAATATTATGTGCTCATCATAAACTTAACCTCAACTTGTCTCTTGCCATCTTTTGTAATGCTTAAACTCAACCTTTACATTCAATTTACCTGCACACTTCAAAATCAAGGCTTAATATGCAAGCTATAGTTAGTAAAGTGAATTAGTACAATAGCAAGCCTAAGTGAATATATTAAGCTATAAAATAATGTAATGTTGAAGTCTCAACAACACACATATTTAAACTTTCAGAGATAAGATAATTACCATATACCATTAGCTTTCCAGATTTGCAATCATCTGATACACTTGTCCAACCCTTAAATTCCCTTGATCTCTGCTAGACTAGTTTTGTGGTGTCTCTTGTACTTGCACTGCAGATGATTTTCATCCTTCACCTCACCGATAC